>LUCM01008726.1:3589-185777 GCA_008360955.1 Fasciolopsis buskii | reverse complement strand
GCGCATCTTGACAAACCGTGACCCTATTTCAGCCGAATTCTTGAGCAACCTATCGTAATGTGCTCAGATCCTTCCCCGATGAGTTTTTATTTCATTTTTAGAAGTTGACGAGAGTAATTTTTTCTGATTTCTACCCGTGATTTTTGACTCAGATGCGACAGTATTTTTTGTACGCAGTAGTCTGAGCAATACAAGACAAGACCATACATCGCAATACAATACAGTTCAATCAGGAGCATGCAGTAGGGCAGTAAATGAAGTTCTCATTTGTGTTTAAGAGAAATTTAAGTTTCGAGTTTTTAATCGGATAATGAAACGCCTGAATGGAACGGGTATAATCCTATTGTATCAAATATGGTTGGAGGTTGATGTTTCCAGGCCCTGAGATGATTATTCGCCTTGTATGCCTCTTGAAATAATGACAGGTGACCTGGGATTCAAACAGCCTCTGCTAAGGAAGGCGTGTTCAGTGCTTACTCTCGTATGTGCTTTCCCTGAAGTCCGAGGACGACGATTGATTCCCACTGTTCTCCGCCGGGTTGACTGGTCTTTGGTAGTTAGTCTACAAGCGAAGGTTCTTAATTCCAGTCCAGTCATGGGCGACGTACAAAGCATACGATTATGTGCTCATCGACGCCCGAGATGGAAGTGTATAATGAACACCCAGGATACTTGGCCTTACTCGAAGTGCGGGTTGACTGAGGGATAAGTCATCGACCTGCAGCGGGTTACGAGACCTTGTGGGTCAGAACTTTCTGCCAGGTTCTCGGGGTAGGGTTACCTAAGCCAATCCTCTACTTCGGCTTGGGCAACCTAATATTAGCAAGCCCACATAGGAAACATGGGTCTCTGTGGTAACCCATGATGTGCAGGAACAGAGTGGAAAAGGTGACAATTGATGGATTCTGCATACTGTTTCTTTCTACCGCCTGTTTCGTTCTCACTGTTTCGCCCTGTCGACACGCTTATTACAACACTTATTCTTTACGCAGGTCTTTGCTGAATGTATGCAAATATTCTTGTCAACATGCACTTTGTAGGAAACCATCGGTAAATTACTTGATGCAATAACCCTTGCTAATGGATTTTGCCCACGAGCGAAGAACTCGCTCGATAGCTGAACAAACGTTACTCGGGTACCAAATAGCTACTTCAGCCCCTTCGTGAATTCTGCCGCGCCCTGCTACTAGGTGTGTACAGTGACAGGCATTGATGGGATGAAGTCATTTGGACATAATCTGGTTAACGCGCCCAATGACGCCATATCTTCGATCAAAACTTTCGGTTCTCGTCGTGAAGCCATTCCCTAACTTGCAAGGAATTCTCACTGCATTTCCTTCAATGTGTATGACCCAAAAATCAAGCAGAACAACGACACTGAGCATCACCGTGTACCCAAGTGGGGGCCAGCAGAGTGCCGGTGGATTGCCAGTCAGTAAAACCATTTTTGTAATCCTTCAAAGAAACAAACAAATGGGGCAACTCCCAAATGAATGCCAATTTTCGTCCTCATAAGTTGACAATTCCAGTTATGGTAACCGGTATGCCCAGTTAGTTTCATATGACTGAAATAGAGGGCATCCTGTACTGGGGGGCATAATCCGATGCAGAGCACGTTGCAAGATTTTCCAGCTGAACCTGGTATTGTTTACAGTCGGGTAAACTGTGTCCTGCGTTACGGAATAACTACGCGGAAGAAGGCAAAAATCGGTTTGACTTACACATTGACAGATTATTTTTTTCGTATACCATAGAAGTAAGTAACAACAAAATTCCAGTTTCGCACATGTTTCTCTGAAGGATTTTGGGATGGAAGATAAATAAAAATGTGTGAAATCTTCACACCCAAATCGTGCTAAATACGCGCGTTTCTACTCCTTAGAGAGTTTGGGTTCGCAGTGTTCATGCACACAGGTTCCCGTAAACTTTCCGACTGATGCTTTGGCTGCATGAATCCCGAACCGTTGTTGTCCAAAGGTTGATTCTGACACTCACATACACATATACATGAGAATCGGCCCGAATCCTGGGCCAGATTCTGTGGATTCCGACGGTCACTCCAGTTTTATCAGTTTGATCGTAAATAGGATCGTCCTGCTTAAACCTTCCTTTTTTCTTCCTTTTTTCGTACTCTTGAGAGAAAGACGTGAACGTGTTCGGGACAACGTAAACAGTGCCCGTAACTGTCCCGTCAGACAGCCGTTCACTCGGTCGCCCAGCCATGCACGTGCTTACCGGTTTTGTACATTATATCTGACTGGTCCAAGCAACTCATGTTTTCGTTTGACTGTCTGTGTTTGTGAAAGTGAGTGTGTAACTCGCAGATGTCATCAGAGGTGGAATTTCTTTTTTGTCAGTCTGTACCAGGCGAGGAAAGCAGAACATAGTCGGGTGCGGGCCACTACAGAGTTTGTCGTGCGATTTGACGTCTCCACCTCCATCCACTGTCCACTCCATTCCCAGGGGTTGAGGTCACCGCCGATAACGTGTGATTCAGGTGATGCTTACGTTAGCCCGTTTTTTCCCTTAGGAAGATGAACTGACTGTGGATAAGAGTGAGGACAAAAGCATTTGCATAAACTTATCGATCTGGATACACTTGCCAGCTTCATGATGGGCACCGAAATTTCCCTTTTAAGGCAGCCCTTTCGACGGCTTGGTGAAATCAAAGCATGTTTATAACCCCTTGTGCTTCACTGAAGTCAACCCCATAAAATCATATGAAAACGGAAAATGACGCTTGTAATTCAAGTCGTTCGACGTTGAACTTAAGAAAATACTGAAGTGGTTGATTTGCTTTCGAAGATTGGTTCCTTGCCCAGCACCATATGTTCTCTGTGATCGTGTTCACTGCCGTGCCTGTGCTGCTATACTGATAGAAACAAAATGGACAGTGCGTCCGCAGGTGATAGGCAGATAAAAAAGCACAGAAGACGGGTGTCTATGAAACCAATTTTAGTTTATTGCTGTAGGTAACTTTTCGGAATAAGAAGAAGAATGGTACTGAGGTGTTTGCTAAGATTGCTTTAAGAACAAGGTGTGATATGTTAAGGTTCCTTGTACCCGCGCAGAATCTTCCTGATGCTGTTCAGATCTGCTGTTTGTTAAACTAGATGGTCCCTACAACGCTAACTCAACAGCCACAGTCAGGTTTGTTAAGTTACGTCCTTCGAAAGCGGATGCGCAGCCTTGAATCCTGAACTAATTATTTGGGTTCTACGGGCTATGATAGCGCAGTGGCAACAACGTCTTTGAAGTTTAAGGTTGCTGATTTAAATCCGGATCTCCGATGCTATTGGTTTGTCCCAGAGAGATGTTGATTTCAATCCAATGATTAAATGCAAAAAGGTATTGTTTTTGGTATGTGAACTACAGTCATAAGAACCGTGTCACTATAAAAACACTACCATGGATGCATAAATTACATGAGCTTATATATGTTTCGTTGCGGCTGGCTATTTTATTGATCGACGTGTACGTTCGGTAGTACCAGTAACTCCCGGTCTCCGGTACTTGGAACTATACGTAAAATTCTTCTCGATGTAACGTCTAGGGCAAGTGACGTTTAGTCCGTTGATATCCAGTCTCAGATAATAGCATCATCCATTTTGAGTTTAAATGGCTTTTATAACTCTGGCACCTTGTGTTCCGTCCACTCGGGATAAATATTTGCATTGCAAAACATTTCTGTTTAATCTTATGTTAACTGTACACTACCCACTTTGATATTCTTGGTCATTCACCAGAATCAAACAGTTGGCGGAGGGATGATGAACGGGTGCGTAGATCAGACTTCTGATGACCTTAAAATTTCAGAAGAAACGTGTCATTTTAAGGCTCTATCCAAGCCGACTGGCTTTCATTTTGATAAAAAGAAATGAGAATAGAAAGCGATTGAATTATGGGAGATCCGCGAGTCTGCAGAATGGATATCTGAACACTTATGTAAACTAGCAGTAAATGGTCAAGATTAGTTGAAGCACCATCAAGTCACGGGAGCTCACAGACGGTGTTCAGTTAGTAGTTGGTTATGAGTGTTTGTTATGCGATTACAACAGATTGATCTGGTGCACCCGCTTAATCAGTCCGTTAGTTTCTGCCTTTTTGACTCGTGAAGGTGAACTTGTTGGTTCACAGCTTAAAATGAGAAATGTGATGCTTGAATATGGCCACACTGCTGTAAATTGCCCTACACATGTTTTCTGTCTGATTTCACAGTGTAACATGGACAATGCCAGGGCTTCTTGAAAAGGAGATTGATAGCTTCTCAATATGAGGCGTGGAATAGTGGAAAAAATCATGAACTAAAGCCAGAAAAGACACTTATCCAATCAGATTCAAAACGGTGACCTAGAGCTACCCGGTTACAATAAAAAGTCAACACAGTTCAGATGTGATGGCCACGTGATATCTAGCTTACGTACTACAGCAATGCAGTTGGTCGATCCTCGGGTCAAGCACACTCTACTTAATTGGTGTCTGTTGCGAAAAGAATTATCATCACGGTGGCAAGTAGATTGATCGCATATGTAGGTGTATGCAAGTTTACCCCTTTTTCTAAAAGAATACTTTCGGACATCCATGCTGAATACTAAACAGAGGACCTTACAGATCGCAAGAGATGTAAGAGGCATTTGTGCACGTGCGTAAAGTTGAACTTCCGAAAGTAACGATAAAGGTGAGCAGCCGGAAAACCCGGAGAACGAATTTGCAAGTGTTCAACCTTTCCTGATGAATGCTAAGTGGTTTTCTGCCCTCTTTGGAGAGGAAAATGGACAAGTTTAACGTCAAGAGGTGGTCCGACTGCCCAGTAAAACATCCCACGAATTAATCCACGAAGATTCATGCTGTTGGATATTACGTGGATGCTCAAACTGGCAGTCAGCATATGATAATCCTTGGCACTGAATTGCATCAGGGTTAATGACTTCTCAAGTCTGGGGCATAACGTACCGAAATTTGGCTAACTGACTTCAACCAAAACTTGAATTTTCCATGTGGATCGCTATAGAAACCAATTTCTTTCTTTGGTTTCTAATTTGATTACGAAGTAGAATGAATCAAGTGCACAGTAAATGATCACCAGTAAAGCTAATCGACCGGTGTATTATAATTCTGTGATTGGACAAGACTTGATGTGGTGTAGCTTCGTTTTCATATCGCAAACAATGGAACATGGTTCGCATTCGACGGACCCTATCATAAACACATCGATTCTTTAAAACTAATTTGTACTTTGTGCAAAGTGAAACGCTTTGCATCCCACATCACAAGCTTTGCTGCAGATAAAGCGGACAGTGTCTATGATTCTGATACTCCTCGGTTTGGATATGCACAAACTGAGACGACGGATGTTTACGTGCGCAAGATGCTCCCGGATGAACTAAGTATTTTGAATTTTTCTCTACGGTGTCCGTACCTCTTCCTATCGTTCACTATACTACCCTAATAATTGTTTTATCGGAACCTTCATATGCAGAGGTCCACAGGAGAGAGTAAAACTTAATGCTGATATCGCAGCATAAAATATGCTTTGCACCCATTAAAAACCAGAAAAAAAGAGATCGAAAGTTCCATCAACATCCCAAGCCTTTAGGCGTTCATTTTGCTTGCAAAAGAACTGGTCCATATATTGATCATTGTGCGTGCTGTTAGCAGAATAATTAAATGTTAGGATTAGCTATCAGGAAACGTTGGAAACCAGTGAGCTGAGCTTAGACCAACCGGATAACTACTCCGTCCGATTACGCCCCATTAACTGTATGCAGTTTCATCTCTTCTCTTTGTTCCGCTTCTTCAAACACCGTTATTTCAGCTCCTACAACTCCCGACAACGTGCGCGCTTTTCGTACGTCACCCAATGCGGCTCGCGTGGAATGGAGTGCTCCTAGTGGTGGAATTGTTCCGGAACACTTTGTGATTTACTATACCACCGGGAATGAATTGGCCCCATTGACTCAGTGGAAGAGTCGCGTTACAAAGGGTGGATCCAACTTCGCGGAACTGGTGAGTCAGTTTTTCAAACGAATAACTAGTGAAGAGGAATTTCGCATGCCTAGGATATCACTTAGGCGTTGCCTTATTTGTCATCCCGAAGAATGAAAGAGAAATTTAAATTAGACTATCAAAATGTGCACGAGCAACTGGATGAACATGACTTACTTGATGTAGGACGGCATGAGATTTACAAGACCTCCAGCCTATGTCGTGGGTATTGGTAACAAGAGTAGTTTTCACAGCTCGGATTCTTCTAACACAGGGTATTTTTTGATTCTTGAATACGAAGGGGGTTTGTTTTTCAACATACGTTGTAGTGGCATTTAGTGTGATGTGTTGAGTCTTAGACGGCAGTAACATTCCATTTTCACATTGACCCCTTCAATTTGTATACACAAACTGATTTTTGGGAAAAAACAGACTCCTCTTCATTTTGAATAGTTTAGCCCAAATTGCATTAGAAGAAATACTAACTAAGATTGCCAGCAAAACACTCACCTACAAGACGGATGGACTGGAGCAATTTTTCGAATTCTATTCGTCCTGCATTATAATGACCGGAAACTTACCCCGCTAAGATGTATGAAATAGATTGCGGAATGAAAAATCTTTGCAGAAAAAAGCGGACAAAAGAACGACGTTATTAGGATGAGTTAAAGTAAGAGTTGTAATTTCGATGGTCATCAACATCGTCTGCCGGAACACCATCATCATCATCATCATCAAATGGATCATCCGAATCGTCACCAGCATCAATGCAGTCAACATCAACGTTAATATAGTCGTGGAAAACATCATCACAACCGTCGGCATCTTCATCAGCGTCATCATTAACACAACCATCCTCCTCCTCCTCGTCATCATCAGCATTCTCGTCATCATCAACGTCATCTTCAACATCATCATCGGAATCGTCATAAATTTTGCCATCAACATCATTATTAGTATGGCAGTGAACATGATCATCATCATCAACATTAACCTCAACATCATCATCAGCGTCTTTTGAGCCAGAGTTATCTCATTGTCATCATCAGCATCAACGACATTAAAAAACGAGAAAACCCCGAACAATCATAGCTGCGTCTACTATTCATAACAAATCCACATCGTTAACCAACATGCAGCTGGACAGTGATGGATTTACGTGGTATCGGTTGCATCTTAGTAACTCATTGCGTTGTTTCAGATGCACGCAAGCAAATATAGCGAGAATGAGAGGTTTCATCATACATCAAGTCAGGATCATATAGTTAGAGCTCAGGAAAGTGCTGCGACCAACATTTCTCTGCTGCTCATACTTGTTTAGCTTATCAGATGCTTTAAAATGTGAAAAACGAGGAGGAATCTTTTCCACTTCCCATTCGCTACTCGATAATAGCTTCTGTTCCCTGTTTCCGCTAGCCCTAAACTTTAGCAGACAAAAGGCCTTCTTTTCTTAGTGAAAATGAAATAATTTACATTAGTCTCATATAATCAATACCCAGTAATTAGTTATTCTGTTGGCTAGTTTGTCTGGTCGTTATTAACCGACTTTTTTCTGCGACGTTTTCGCTCATGTTATCGTCTGAGATAATCAGTGCAATATTGTCCCAGCTGACTAGGATAATAGACACGACAAATCAAAATCCGCTAATCTTACACCAACGAGTTAAGCATTACCGATAAAAAGTACATTAGCACTAAAAATTGCTTTTGTTTCAAGTGTTAAATCTCTGTGATGTTAACACCTCAGAATGGAGAAAACTGTCGAACATGCGATTGGTTCTGGTTTGTGGTTGCATTTGAGTGTTTTTACCAGTCAAAATCACTCCAGCACATTACCCTTGTCGGATGGGAAGTAGTTCTTGTTTGCACTTCTCTGGCTAACACCCGTTCTGGAAACGTCCGGTACCAATACGCGCCAAGTGATAGCAAATCTGCCTCTCTCTACCCGTTATCTATTTTGCGTTTACAGGTTCTTCACAGGTGCTTTCAGACAACGACTGATAAATTTTGCCCCTTCAGGGGATATCTGTGAGTACCTACATAACCAAATAACCATGATCCGAGCGGAAATCGTGAACGGAGTAAACAGACCAAGTGCACTAAGGCAAATGCCACGGAGGATTCTGGGCTGGATGTTACAAAAACGTTGGATGTAGTCGGCGCAATTTGCTCCGTTGGATGCTCACGTATCAGCAGTTCTTGATTCCGAATAAAATGAAATGCGAAAAGTACTAAGACATTATCTGGCTAGAAGCTCACGTAATAGAAGCGAGGCCTGGCAAACAAGGAGACTTCAGAAAGTGGAAAAGGCTGCGGCCAACGGTAATAGCCACAAATCCTAATCAACGGATTAGAAACATTGGCCCACAAAGTATGCGCAACTGATGTAATTAAGGAATTAGATGACCCCCCCCTCCGTTTCACTATCAGTTCCGTCGATCAGAGAGTTAGACGGAGGACTTTAAGGCTAAATCTAGTTGGTCCATTTTCATAGCAAAGTTTCTACTTATGACTGCTTATGGAACAATGCGGCTGTATCTTGGTATTCCATCGGAATTGGGGGTCGTCAGTAAAGTAAACGTTTTGATAAGACAAAACCGCCGGACCAGATGGGCCATTACCTTATTTTGTCAAGGATGATCGAGAAGTTTTATCACTGGAGTTCAAAAAATTCTTAAGTCTTCTCTATGAATATAATTAACAAAGTTTGTTAATCGGCAGGATCATTGATTTACTAGAACTTCGATCGATTTTGCTCTGAAAATAACAAGAGAAAAAGTTTGTTATATATTGTATCCCAGTTGTTCACGGGCACTAACCTACAGTTATCATGAATCATTCACGAAAGTTGTACACTTAAGATTCGAGCCTATTTCGATTGACCGTAGTTTCTACATACGATAAGTGTTCCAACATAGACACATCTTCCGTAGATGCATAATCACCGTCACCCTTGTCCTGCAAGCGGCTTTCGACTCAGGCGATCATGACATCCTGCGGCACTACCTCTCACTGGCGGATGTGTCAGAATAATTCGTTTCTCTAGCCCGGCACCTATCCATGAAACGCTGAGAGCGATTCCGTACATGTGGCAATTTTCTATCGGAGTTCAGCTCTAGAAATGGTCATCGTCAAGGCTTCCGCCTTTCCAGCTTGTTTATGAATTCCGCAGTTAAGCGAGGTTATTGGAAAACCTTTTATCTTCAATTGAGAATGGTGGTGTTGATTAGAAGCATCCTGAGATCAGGAATTAAACTGTTCTTATAATGAAAAAGGTATGCAATAAGAAGATTACCGTTCGCAGTTGTTGAGCGGGAAACGTCCTTTGGGAAGTTCGGCTCATTGCGTGATGTCCCATTCATCTTGACTGGAGTGGAGACATCCAAGACTTCGGTTTAAGAGACTTTAGGGAAGCTATAATATATGGACTCGCCTTTGACTCTATGTCCAATGTCTCTATCATAACAAAAATTCCCAAAGCTGAAAAAAACTGGAGGAATAAAATAATTGCCCAAATGATCGAGTTCCGGCGCATCATCTGTGTGCACCTTTAACTTTTTCATCATTTGCTTTTTCAATAGCCTAATGAAGAGCAATTTACTTTAATTCAACAACATGGTTATTATTGAAACTTAATGCACAGAGGTGGTCATCCTCTCGGGCTATGCTAAATGTTTCCACTAATTTGTCAGCAGTAGACGAAAGTAGAACATCAGCTGACACAGTTCACATGGGTTTTTCTTTCGTGCAGGAAGCCGGTCGCTTTGCATGACTGATCTGATGTCATGGATAATTAGCTTGTTAGGCAGTCATTGACTCACCAGTCACGGGGCCGAAAGATTTGTTTTATCCGGAGAGAAAGATGACTTACTCTCCCCCGTTAAGTGTGAAACCTTTCAGAAGTAGGCAGAGTTTGAAAATAGGTGGTAATTTTCTAGTTCACTAGACATCCGAATGGACATCCGAAGTGTTCTGCTAAATTGTTTCCCTCATTGCTAATGCACACTTTAAATCCAGTTAATTAGTCTTAATTTAGCCCGAATGAGCGGCATATGGACAAACCACCCACATGAGTCATGTGCATTCGTATGCATGGTAATGCACACAATAACCATTACCACAATACGACACATGATCGGAGGTGAAAGGGACTGAAACCCAAATCAAAACCAAAAATGAAATGTAACTGACTAACGGCGAAGACGTCGTCCCATCGCAATCTGCTCAGTAGGTTTAGTTGAGGGCCGTATCACACAGGATCGAGTCCCACCACCGGTGCTCCTGTTGACGATAGTGCTCCGTTCTAATGCTACTGCTGCTCAGTTGTACCTTATGGGTGCTCTTTACTCGATGCCAATCTCAAAATACTTTCAATAATGTTGCAGGACATTAGCTTTCCTGTATATGCTTATTCAAACCCAGTCGTTGAGAGCCAAATGGCATGAAACCATACTACCAATAATCCGGCCACATCCTTAGTTCACTTCGCGACGCGAGAGAACTTTCAAAAAATTGTGAAGCACTCAAGGCTGAGAACGATTAGTTTTTATTGAACTCGGTCAGTTGTAGCACATTTAAAAAGAGACGATGTGAAACTAAAACACCGACTAATATCCATTTTTGAAAGCCACATCAAGTTTCCTACAGCTGCAAATTAATAATTTGTTATCGAATTCGAAAATGCTATCAGTCTTATTTTGCACTCAGTCAGTCTGATGAACAATAAGATTCATCGTTTGGCAAAGCAAAACTCTGTGAGAAACTGTCATTGCGCATCAACAATACTGTGCGCAAGTGGATTTCCCATTGTACGCAAAAGTAGTCGTTAAAAATCGGGGTTTCTAAAGTTGCATCCTAAAAGTGAAACCATAGTACACGCCTCCTAGTTTGTCTCACAAAACCAGTAAATCACGAAAAAATACTGAAAACGACAACTTGTTTCGGTCAAACAACAGGTGACGAAAGGTTAGTAGCGGTAGCTGAAACACTGACCAAACCGGAACCTCTACAAAGAACAAGATACGATAAAATTTAACACTTGCAATTGTTGTGGAAGTAATTTGAAATGACTGACTTTTAACAATTTTAAATAGTCCTATGCTGGTTATTTACAACAGAATTATGTTCAAATCCAAGAGCTTTTCTGGTCAGGATGTTTGATCAGACGTGTTGACTTCTAGACGTTTCTTCCAGAAGTTTGGACGTTTCTTTCGTAAAGTTGTATTCGGGCTTTTCCAAAGAAAACTGTTTTCCTGTTCTGAGGGGCATAAGGACAGTTAGTCACAAAATATTCCTACCAAACAATGTGGTTTCGCTCAACGTCACAGATTATTTTTGTTCTTTGACAGACCAACCTCGATCCGAAGCTGACGTACGCGGTCAAGGTAAGAGCCATTGACGAGAATGGTCGTGAAGGCGTCGTGTCTAACGCTATTTATTTGTCAGCAATGACTTCCGGGAACTTGGCAGCCCCGTCAGTTTCACGACCTCTCACACACATTGGAACGGAACGACTGGGATTGCCGAAGCGTCCGGACTATTACGCTGTGCGCAATTTGAAATGTGCTTCAGAAACTGCGAGCTCTATTGGACTGGAATGGATCGGTCCTTTAGAATTCAAAGATTTGCTGGAATATGAAGTAAGAACTAGTTGATTATCACAGTAGTTACCGATGTTTTGACTCTGCTTTGTTTCGAAGTGATCTGTAGTAGTATCTTGTAACCGTTCAGTTTATTATTGAAAATTTGCCAATGAGCCAACCTTGCACCTCTGATGACTTGGCTTGTGGTTAACCATCTTTTTTCTTGCTTCACCAAAAGACACTGAAGCAGCCAATCTGCCCTCACTCTGCAGCCTATCATCGTAGTAATTTTTTCATCAAGACGAACACACCTTTGGATATATATATATATATATATACTGCTATGCTATCAATTCATTTCAGCTTCATCTGAGGGAATCTCTCTTTGAGATAATGTTAATCACGTGATGTATTTCTGACACAACATCGTATTTACCTGATAAACGGAAGTTGTTCCAAAGTGAAAATCTAACAAACTGACATAAAAAGGGAATTATTATTAAGGTCTATTTTGAATCATTTTACTACTTCAAAGGTCTTCGGAAGCACACATCGCGATTTTTTTCGGTTTGTCCAGTCCACATCAGCAATTCACAAACTCGAACGAGCAAAAACAAGAGCATTTAACATTCCAAAATTGCTTCGATTTGGGAGCATGGTGGAAAATATTGATGGAGTAATTGAAACCTGGATTTTGAATCATTGATTGGACACCCGTCAAAACTATGGCGCGGGTACCTACGAAGACACAATCCGTTTGACAATCCTTTCTCTACTTTATTCTCCTTGATCCAATCTGCTATGAAACAGACCCAAGAAAAAATTACTCATCCAAGTCGAAACATCCACGCATAAACAGTCTGTTTATCCGGAGCCGTGGTCGAATATGAAACGTGTTTACGTGAGACTGATTCAGCGCAGACTCGGTCTATCTAAATGGGTCGAACCATATTGTTAGGTGGATTTGGCTACTAACGCAAATTCACGCCGTTGTGTGCGATCGTCTGACGTTGGTTATTCCGCTTAGTGTGCGTCACGCTCTGACCGAATCCACGCGCAGTAACTCTGACTCTGCACGAAACCCAAACTAGTTTAGGATGTAGTAGAGTTGTATCCCTAAATAGCAATTAAATACAATTAGTTCATAAATTTAACTAAAGGTTTCATCCAGTTCAACTCTGTCATAAATCTGCGAAAATTATTGCTTTCTCTCCGTTTTGTTGACCTATTTTGTTAGTGCATTCGATTGAAACGCATGAGCACAAATACAAAAACAAGCGCAAAGTGGCTGCTTTAGGCAGCTTGAAAGAAAAAACGAATCTTTAACCAAATTTAATGTTAGAATCATCGTCTTCAAATAGAGGAAGGAAGCTGGATTATATGTATGTAAATATATATATATATGCCGATTATCCATACCGAATGGCCATTTGCAAATGACTCATTCAATGCGCATTACAAAGGATGTATTCTTCGAACTCCAATACTGCCATAAATTCACTTGTTAAGGTAACCGGGGCCGCTAAAGATTGGATAGTCGACTAAACGTTTTATCTCCATTTTCGTTCATTTGGCCACCCGTAGCACGTGCGATGCGTCACTCTGGAGTGGACAACTTTCTGTGGGCAAGTTAGCTGCGGTGACATTTTACCGTCAAACGACGGTTGATAGTCAAAAGTGACAGCAAGTGGGAAAAATATCTGAGACTGTACAACTGGAAAAAAGAAACCGATGCGCTCGTCATCTAGAATACTATGAAATAAACACTGGTCTGCTGACCAGCTGGCAAGAAATTAAGCCTATTGGAAGCAAAGCGAGTAGTAGCATCATATTATTTATCTAGGTGCTTTTTAGCAGTTAATCTTACGCGGTACTTCCTCAATCTATTGTGTTACCTATTGGGACATTTATTCGAATACATTATCTAGGTCCAAAAGATTCCCTACGTTTTCACAGTTTCAGTTAACTAGCGAGTGAAAATGAGACCTGTTGGCTTGCAATGCTAAATATAGCAAACTAGGCACTTATTCCCTATTAAACATCGGACTATGGTAAATTCGCCTCCTACGCCCCAGACGAAAGTCAGTCGAATTGGAATGGAACGAGCTGATGGGATCCGTGAGAGCACAGGGCGAAACTATTCCAAGGATCCAACAGGCAATTAACAATGACAGATCGTTTTACTAAGGCGCCGAAAATTCGTTAGCACTTTGGCCTTGTGTCGGCAATAACAACCCTTAGAAAATCCTGTTAAGAAACCAAAATCTTTTTTGGCTGCCTCAAGCTTTTTCTATGTCAATCAATTATGAAAACGCGGTCAGCTCCCCTCCAACCCGCTAAGCATGCAAGAGATAATTCGTGAAAATGTGATCATCCATCCGGTGGTAGATCAAAACAGTTGGGACAAATCTGGAATGGTTCTGAGAGTTAAATCAGAATGATAACCGCTTCTGTGACTTAACTAGAACAAAAATATCAACGGTCAGAAGAAACCTGTCAACTTTCTGGCAATTTAGCTTGGTATTTTAAAACTGTGATAACTCCACTTGATAGAAATTTTTTAATCCGGTTCTTTATACTACCTGTATGAAGGAAGCCTTGCTAATCTGTTTTCCCGCTGATGGAATCAATTTTACTCGTCCTTAGTCGTCTGTAAAATGAATGGTTTTTCTCCATCGCTGAATTATAATGAGTTTGGCGTCTTCTCTACTTCCGCTTTCCACAAAGGAGTCGTTACGACAGAAATAATAATTCTTTATCAAAAACCGTAGCTAGTCTTAGCAGAATAACTCCCACCCGGACTGAACTACATCTAACAAGAGTATTTCTCATGTGACCTGAGATAATCAAGGATTTTTAAACTCGAAGATGCCAAAAAACTGTGAAGTTCAATGAACTTGCGAATTCCTTTCTGAGTTAGGCAGCCTTTCTTTTCGAAGTGTACTTCCCAGGGGTTTTGAAGAAGGATACGAGAGAGGTGGTAAATTCCCGCTGAATATGAGGAAAACATCCCCATGTCGAGTGTAAATCGGAGATCGGTTTTTGCAAGGCGATTTCATTTGAATCGTTATCGATGTACACGGATATTTAGCCTATTTAAGAACTATAACGGTGAGTTTCCCCATGTCTCTGGATTAATATCGCTCTTCCATTCATTATACGCACTACTTAACTGCATCGACTAATTGCTTTCGGAACGGTTATAAGTAAGATAAAGACAGACTAAAGAAGCCGTATCACCTTTTGGGAAGAAAATATTGAGGAACCATACAACAAAAGCGCTTCTGTGTTCAAAATGCGCTTGTGCAGAATCAAGGCAAAGGGCTTCCAACAGAAGGCCAGATAAATAGGTATACATTTTGGGTGACGTAAGACAAACAAGTTGGGGCTAGTTTTAAATTTAGCCTATTTTTGTACGACTGGCAACCAAAGAATGCAGGAGAATAAGTAGGCTGAAGATTAGAGAACCCAACAAGTCCATTAGAGTATTTTATCATATTTATATTTTGACACTCATCAAGATCATATTATCGGCTTCATAGCTTGTCCCAATTCCCTACACTTTTTCTAAAAAGCTTTTCTCTGTTCCTATTCAGATAACTCTGAACGGACGGAAAGAGTTTCTCACCGAGCATGGTGTGCTTAAGTCTGTGCATCTAGGGGAACGACAAATTCGACAACCTCATAAACTAGCTACGGGCTTTCCTAGTTGGTACTCAACCGTGATGGTTAGACACACGCCGGATCAATTGCTGCAGTTTCTCCAAGTGACTGACCTGGAACCGCACAGCCGCTATGAGTTCACCGTTCGTCCAATGTATCATCTAAGTTCGGCCATCAGTGGTGCGGACCAAACTGAGGGTGTTTCCGTAACAGTTATCTGTCAAACTGATTGGAAAAGTAAGTGTGCGGGTGACTGTCAGCTACTAACTCCAGTAAGTCTCACTTACTGGCAATCAACCATGTTGTCCTTGTCCTTCATTGCTAACTTAATTACTACTCTCTGCTTATGAGAAACCTGCATTCACCTGCTCGACGGACCATGCTAAATAATGTAGTCGAACCATTTGTTTGCGGAAGCAGAAAGAACAAAGCAACGGTCTTCATACAAGAAGCATTAATTTTTCCGTTTATTTACCTCAATGAAAAATCGTAATACACGTAACATGTTATAAAACGTGAAAGTGAACTTCTGCTTTGACTAATCAATTGATTTTGTCTCCGATTCGCCACCGTTCGTTCCGACTAACCGTAAGGCAACAGTGAAATGAAAAGCGCACAACATTTCGTTTTTTGGTCAAAACCATCGGTTATACAGGATTTTGTAACCACCACTAGCTGGTTGAATAGCCCCATGGCCAATTCGGTCTGCCATCATCAAATGACTTTTTCAAGCAGTTTTTCGCAGTCCGTCGATTACAGAAACCAGTGCGATCGTGGGGATTCCTATTGCACGCACGGATTTCAGAATCGCGGAAAGGGGAACTGGCAACAGGAACTCTGAAATACCAAGTCTCAATAGGTCAGACGTCGAAATGATCCGAGAGACAAAGAATTAACGTCTACCATCAGTATGACCGGCAGATCTCGAATTTAAATCTCTAATCATTTCTGAGTGAAAAAGTTCTATTATGCCAAGGTATAGGATATGACCATCCAATATCCTTCACATTTATATTACTGTAGTATGCGTGTACCCTGTATCGGTGAGGGCTGCTGTCCGACACATGTAAATATTGAAAGATGGACCGTTGCCACTAGCTGGTAAAGCAGCAAAGTGTATGAAACTTTATTCAAAACACTAGCTGGACTAGGTTTGGTCAAATGCCCCTGCTGGGGTCCGTGAAACCTCGTTTGGGATTTCCTTCTAGAAGTTTTCTCTCCTTTCATCGATGATAAGTAAAGGAAAACACTTTTACAGCCAACTGCTGAGGTTGTCATGCATTTTACACAGCATAGCGGCCACGAGATCACATTTTATTCCCGATCTTTTGATGTATTTACTGAGATCCTGCTGGAATCACCTCAGAATTTTCTTAGCAGTTTGAAGTTGATCCTTTTCATAACGCCTATGCCAGTTCCAGTGACATGATGAATTGTAACCGTATGACTGTAAAACTCAACTACCTGAATCAGGAGAGGAGGAAGCAGACAAAAACAGCGGAATAGTAGTGAAAAACTGCATGCCATGGGGACGCGGGCGGTTGATCGATTGCTGTCAAGACATTAATAGCCTCTTTTGTTCAGTGTCTTGCCTCCTGTACTGGGTTGTCAAGTCTAAGGCCAGTCCGGTTCATGCAAACTCTTTCCTGATCGTCTACTTTATTTTGGTCTGGCTAATACCTGATGGAACGTGCACAGCTGGACTCTCTGATCAAGCGAATTAGCTGATCTTTGATAAATAACTCTAGGTAATAAAAGTGCCTGAAAACCCAAATTACTTTCGCTCGTATCTGGTGAAACTGGATTTGCAATAATCACGAGAAAGGATGCGTTGCACGACAGAGAGACAAAAGGCAATGCAATATGGATTTTCGGCCCAGAACTGATTGCCGTCCCTTAGGTAGCCATCCACGCGTTAAAAATCTCGTTGGAACAATGATTAGTTGTTAGTCGCTGTCATTTCTTGGGGTAGATTGATTTATACTTGTTTTTTGCCTTAGCTTGCATCCTAATTAATACTAAAACCTATATCTCCAACACCAGGGCTATCGAATGTCTTTAGACGGACAAGCAGTTCACTATCCTTATTTTTAACTGTTGGCATGGGAAAGTCTGGACTAGTGGCAAAGTGATAAAAATTACAGGTGTACGAGAAAGTTTGTTATGAATAAGCTTCCCAACCAGCTATGTCTAACCGACCCCATTTTTGTCAGAACAATTCAGTTAAAATCTCAATGATTAAATATCTATAGGAAGGATTTTATTTCCCGTTTCCATCTGCAGACTGAGCATGAACTGGTTGATCACAATGCGTTGATGTTATCATTTAGAACAACACTTTTCAAGCCGCATGAATCGGGATGTTATCCCTTTTTGTTCTACTGAATAGAAGCTCATTCGGTGGAACCACCCGAACTGGAAGCTATTCATCCTGCACCGGGAGAAGGAGAGACAACTGGCGGCACTCTTCTGGAACTTCGCATACAACGCATCACGGAACAGAACGGCCCAATACACGAGTATTTTGTTTTGATTTCCCCGTACGCCTGTTCCAATGACCCGACAACAAAAGCAGACCACGCATCTGATCAGTTTACACTAAAAGTTCTGTCAGACAATTTACGAAAATCCGGCGAAGAACACGTCCCCTATTTGGCCGTCCGGGGATCACCGAAAGATTTGTTTAAACAGAACCACAATACGGCCATTGTGATTGTTGGAAGTGATCACACTTTGCGCATGTCCCGTGCGGCCAATAATAAAGGGCACGAAATATTGGATAGACAATCGATCGATCGAATTCCAAGGCGCATCAGATCAACGAGCTATGCCAACGGATTTGTCTCAATCGAAGATTCTGAGATCAACGTTGCCAATAAACCAATTGATTTGTCTTGCAAGTATCGCGCGGCACTGATTGCTTGTTCAAGGGTCAGTCAAATGGGATAAATGCTTACTAGCGATGGATTTTGTTTATCTTTCAACTATTCAGATCATAAAGAGCCCCAGCAGCTGCACTCTGTTAAATTTTGCCTGATTGGGTTGGCTGTTTCCCAAAATCTGTCTAGTTATCGAGTTGAGTGACACCAAATAGAATAATCCATAAACTTGTAGCAGCATTTAGTGATATCACTATTTACCCATTTGGGAACTTTGGAAGACAATAACAGTAGGTTGAGTTCATGAATCATCTGGTGTAGGATATAAAGGGTCACTTATCGCATCTGTTTAGTAAAACGCATTGCCATTCATTTGCGTTGAATCACTGGGAGTTATAGATTGCCAATTTCGATTACGGACTTAACCAACGTTCTTCGTGTAAGCTGGTTCTTGTGACTAACTCGCTAGAATATCAAAAAGTACATCTTAAATTAGAGGTTTAGCAGAAACTTTAACTTTACAAATATATGGATCACCGATAAAGGCGCCATAAAGCGGTGTGAAATTGTCCTACGGGTAGGCACAAATTTGTATGATCACATACTCGCACAAACAGAACACTGATTACTCCAAATTCCATGGGCAGCATAATAGTGACATTTAGGAGCATTTATTTTGGCCATTATTGATCCCATATTAGCCTATGCAGAATGTTAGTCAAACTGTCCTGTACTGCTACCTGGTTAGTGTGACACTCAACAGTGACCGTATACTAACTTTTACTGACTCTTTTATTATGCGCGTTGGTATTGGATATGCTGAACTCATCAGTGCGCTTTCACTAACTGCGAGTCCGTGGGGGGGGGACAGCATTCAGCTCCAATATTCCCTGAAGTAAATGTAGTAAACTTTGAATTTTTGGAATTTTGGTTCTGTTTCCAGATACACCTTTGCGTGGACACTCCGACAGCAAGTGAGCATTAAGGTCCAGTAGCGATCCGATCTGTACTTCGAATATGAAGAGTTGATATAATTGTGAAAGGACTTCGACCTCGTCCAAATTCAAGCCCAAGCATGGAAATAACTAGCTCTTTTAGACTTAGTGTTTTCTATCAGCTGAGCTACCGGGCCACATTAAAGGGTAGTCCTATGTTAGTCTTAAAATGCATTGGTTAATCACCTAAATTACACGGGCACACGGTATCTACCACGATAATCTTCTTGTACATTTGTCCACCAAAGCAGGCGATCCCTACGAATCAATCAGCACCGACGGGTTCGAATTTACGGGCATGATTGGTCATAAAGATTGGTTTGACAAATTTATATAGTGTAAAGTTGATCCTTGGGCGAAGTCGGAAGACAAAACACCTTCGGAACGATCCTACATTTGTCAAATCTGCCAAACGAAACTTTAAAGAGACAAGACTTCTCACACTACTTTGACGTTTCCCCTTCGAAAAAAGCAAAAACAATACAACCTTGCTCGCTGGATTTATTCGACAACTTCGGATATCAGTTACCTAAAAGTTTCTTTGCATTTCGGTAGTATACATTTTGTTTATTAGTATGCTTATTCGGTGCTCTATTATACTTTGTATTTGATACCGGGAACTTAGCTAATGGTGATAAAGTTGTGAGTTCGCGAAACTTAGCGATCAGCCTGCAGTTACTATCAAGCTGTATTATTTAAGCTGATAAATGGCAGGTGCTCATTATTTTGACATATTTCGCTGCCACCAGAGAATCCAGTGTAATGGGCATGTGCATGTTACAACATCAATTTGCTTGAACTGTGTTGAACAAGAAAACAGGGCAGCCGATAAGCATCGTCCATGAATATTCAGTGGATAACTACAATAAGGACTCAAAGTAGATTCAGTACATCCATTATCCGACTGAATTTGCAATAACATCTGGTCTTTTCAATACAGCTTAACATTCGGTGTCTACAGATACCGAATTCTCGATATAAGCTACTAGTTGTTTATGCTATAGGTCAGTGTTCCTTTTTCAACCAACCTAACTGAATTTGAGTCTACGGTAGCAGGATATTGTTTATTACCTGTTATTATTGTTCCTAAAAATTTGTTTCTGTAACTCCTTTTATTCGCACGATTTCAAAGTACCCCACTGGACGATATTTGTGCGCCTACAGTCCGTGGTCCGAACCAATCGATCCGAAATCTGCCGACTCGACTAATGTGGTCCAGGTGACCACCAAATCTGGCAGATCACAGAACGTATCAAAACTGACAATCCTCGTAATCGGACTCACGTGTGGTCTGGTTTTCTTTGCATTACTTAGTGTCATTTTGGCATGCGTGTTACGCTATCGTAAACGTCACCTAACTGAACGTCACATACTGGGCTCGGCTACGCAATGGGATGCCCAATTCTGTGGTGATTTGATGAAATCTATCCATGCAGATGAGACAGCAACTACGCGGGCATTTCACACTGGTTCTAGACGTTCGAAACTGGTGAAACCATTTTACAAACACACACTCCCATCTGCAATGTTCTACAGTTTCTCTTCAAGTGGTCTACATAGTCCCACTAGTTCCAGTATGGGATTGCAAATGATGCATCCTATGTACCCCAGTGCTGGCGGATTGGCGAGTGGTGCCCTACCTGGACGTTCGATTACCAGCCAGTCGCTTCGGTCTGCCGAGAGTCCTGGTGGAACAAGCGGAATCGCTACTGATTTACTGTTAGCCAACTTCGGTACTATTGACCTCCCTGTGCATTCAGCTAGCGATATGTTGCCAAAATCACCAGATAGTGTTCGGAGAACGGAAGTGATTCCTTGTGACCATATCAACAATAAGAAGGAGTCTACTGCTATCCTGGCTGATCAATCAGGTTGCATGGACAGCACAGATATCAAAACGGAACTTGGATCCACAGTGCAAATGCATACAAGCCCAAGTTATTCAACCGACAGTAATGGATGTAAGAATATGTGAACTTTTATCCAGATATAATTTACGTTCCAGACGAACCCGTATATACTTTTAGTTTGCCTTCATGACTGTTCATACTGCTTGAATGAGATGATACCAAAGATTACCGCTGATCAGTGCCTGAATACGTGGAATACTATCAAGATATAGTAATTACAAGTACGATCAAGATCCACCAATCAGTACTTTGCATTGTTATTCACCAAGACATCCAACAAACTAATAAAAAACGGTGCCGTGATTGTATGAAGAAATGTGTACCTAATATACATGAAATTTTACGGATGTAGGTACTCTATGATTTCCAAATCTTCGATGACAAACTAAATAGAAGTAAGAATATAGCTAATGGCGACCGCAACTATGAGGGAATGTCTACCGTATTCACAGAAACTTTAGTTTAAACATGCAATCACCGTCTTCAATTCGTCGACGTATGACAGAAGAGCTTTCGGTGGCCATCGAAATGTCAAACGGACAAACCTGCTGACCGTCCAAGATGAGTCAGTAGACTTTGGCCCAGCTCGAATTCGGCTGCGCTGCTAGATTCTGTTACACGAGTGAGTAAAATACAAAACAGTTACAAACGGTTGCTTTCAGAGTTAAGAAGCAAAAGATACCGTACTGTGTGACATGTAATCTTTCCTTTATTTGTATATTACCTTCTAAAATGTTCCTGTGCAAAACCCTGCTGAACACGCAACAGGCTGTAGTCAGCGCATAATGATGACCACAAGAAAGACCGTATGTCAGTTGTAATTTCTTACTATCTGATAAACCACTAGTAAGACGCAAGAACGGCCAGGGCAGGATTTTCTAACCAAATTTCTTTCATTTTTAGTCATACAATAACTCTATAATAGTTCAAAAAGGTATCAGCACTCAGCTAAAGGTTTTTTCACGGGTTTTCGCACACGGCGACAGGTTTAAAACCGCTGCCATTCTTACTGGAATGTCAAGATGTTGACTGCCTAAGCATAGCTGGCCATTCCATGAAGTAGCATGACCAATAAAAATTAGCCCTGGAAATGGCCCCTATTCAACCTTGGAATAAGACACTGGTTTATGTATTTCTTGAACGGCGATGGACCCACAATCAGAAAATACTATTTTAATAGCAGTAATGTTTTTCGTACCACTGACTTTAATAACAATTTAGCTTAATTGTGACACCAATGAGAGTTGATCCTTATCGTTTATTTTGATCAGCCTGGTGAGATACTCACATTTTGCCCACTGTCCATGCTACACAGTATTTTCCGGGCGTCTGCCTATCCCCGTGCCGATATTTCTACAAATGATACGTCAGAATGCAGGAGATTGGACAAAACATGCGGAAGACGAATTTCAGGCACTCGAACTTCATCAACGTTGTAATCTGATGATCACAACGTCCGGCTCTTTAGAGCAGAATAGGAGCAAAAATCGTCAGCTCACTGTGGTTCCTTTCGATCATAATCGAGTCAAATTGAAGATGCAATATGAGGCTGGGGGAACGGACTACATCAATGCAAGCTACATTTCAGGATATCGAAAGCCAACTGCATACATTGCCACCCAGGTGAGTGATTCATTTGCACCGTGTGAGGAACAGACACGGGAGTATAAAACAAATAGTATATCGTTGTTTTGTAAATAAATACCGAGCCATTTCAAAGCATGATACGCTTCTCGGTTCATCTAGTCGCTGTTATATGCACTGAATTGATCAACTAAAGTTTTAGAAGCATTGGCGACCAAGATTCGCAGTTGCAGCGTAAACAGCTTATTGTGGTCACCTTTTCTGTGGTCTTTCCCCCCAGTCTCCTTTGACTGAAACATGTGAAGACTTCTGGTCAATGGTATGGGAGCAGAGGAGTTGTACAATTGTGATGCTGTGTCAGCTGACCGAGATGGGCGAGAACCAGTCTGACAGATACTGGCCGACTCACGGTTCGTGTCAATACGGACGGGTCCGAGTGACGCATCTAGAAACAACCGAGCTGGCTTGTTACACGCTACGAAAATTCCTGATTGATTGTGCCACGTAAGTAAACTTCGGAGCAGAAATTTTCTGCCAGTTCCCCAGTATTTCACTTAGTCGTATGTGTATTTGAGAACAAGAATCGGAGGATATGCTGGCAAGCGTGGACAATAAGACTACGGTCACCGGAGCTTTAATAATACGGAACAGAGTCAAATGACAAAACAAGATCACAACTCACAAATTCATTAGTTCGTCGAACCGCCTAAGCGTTTCCTGAGTCTGCCGACTTGTTTTGATTTTCTTGGCCCGAACACAGTTTATTTAAGAAGAGCGTGACGAACAACGGCAAACTGCTGCCTTCACTGAATCAGAGACTTATTCCTTAGTAGCCAGTTGGACAGCATTTGGCATTAAATGGCCACGGTTCATGATATGAAGCTTCTACCTTAGAAAAATTGAGACCTGTGAGTTGTTGTTCCGACTAACAGAGGGACAAGTCCCAGTCAGAAGATGAACAGGCGATTCGTTGTTTAAGTCGGATGTTCAGCTTTCATCGAGTTTGGCCGTCTGACCCATTTCGGTCGGTTTTAACAGGTTAAATGGTTTTATCTGCCCACTGTTCTAGATAACCTTTAAGGCACCCAGCAAAGGTGGAAAAAATAGTCGAAATTTTTAATCCAGTGATTTCAATTGTTTTATCTTATCGCCAAATGCTTCCATATATCAAACTTTAGCAAATTTTATAAGGAAAAATAAAAAATTCCGGAAAATTTTGGCGCCGGATACCATCTCGCTACTAACCAGGGATTAACTCTTGTTAATCATTTGTGGTAGGCCAAATTAGGTCCAGAACCGGAGATGCATCTCAGCTTTCCCCAGTTATGATCAGATCTTAGACCGTATGGTAATTGCTAGCTGCAATACTGTTACTATTACTACTACTGCCGGTAGCAATGGTGGTACTAATATTACTAGTGTTAGCATTAGTTGTTGTAATATTAGTATTTACTGTTGTTCGTGTTGTTTTTGTTATTATAGCCGCATCAAGTGCATCAGTGCATGACTTCGTTCCTCCTAATCATTGTTTTACTAGGATGAAATTAACCATGGATAATAAGTTTTCTTTTGGAGAGGAGATGAAGAAAGAACCAGTCAAGGGTGGTTTTTCGTGCACTTGGAAACACAAAAAACTCAGATCTCCAAACTCACTAAGAATGAGACGGAAAAGTAGTTTAAAACGGACAGCATTTGCCGTGATAACTATGGATTATGAGCGATTCTCTATGATTTTCTCCAAACGTTTGTGATGCATTATGAAGTGAACCAAATGGCTGGACCTATTCTTTCATACTTAACGAAAGAATCACCCCACTGGAGTGTAATTACCGTGTAAGTTAATGTCAACCACGAAGTGCAAGGTTCGAACTCCGCCAAGGCTGACCACAATATCAGCAAACATTTGTGCGCTGACAACTGAGTCGCACCCACATGCAACGAATGAAACTCTCGCAATGAAACCCACTTCTTAGACAATCAGCATCTTTCCGATACAAATGAATCTGGAACCAATCTACTAAACAGAACGCTTGAAACTCGGTTACTCGAGGTTAGCGAAAGATTGACACATTATAACCCACTCTGACAACGTTGTTTTTGACGAATAACTATTTAGCAGATTCAGTTTTACTCTCTAGGTGCATTGTTGTGTTCGGTGGCAACAGCAACCTCACTTGCCGTAGCACTCTTCTCACGCCAGCATGTGGTGGAAACAATTTGTTGCCACCAGGGCGACACACCGGTACGTTTTCGTCATCGTAGAGAGCGTAAGAACAGCAAAGGGTTAACGGTAAGAATGCTACCTTGTCAGAATAATGACAAATATCAATTATTCACTGTATGACTTACTCAGTACACAATGACTGTCATTTGTTAGTAGGTATGATGGATTACAGTGACCCGAAGGTTGATAGCGAGCTGGAAGGAATCAATTCAGTTCAACCAGTTACCCCTAGGGCTCTATTACCAAGGCTCTGTTATTTTTGAGACTAAATAAAAACATTATTTTCACGACAGAGGTAACGGTCAACTCATGAGTGCCGGCTGTGGAAGGATTCGAACCCGCCACACTCAATTTGAAACCTAGTGACGTTGACCGCTTGATCCCCCCGGGTCAGACGTCAGTGTGTTGACCTATGCGGTTTCCGAAAGTTAAAACCGTTTAGTGGCTGTTGAACTATAGTCAGGAGGAAAAATATGAAATTAATCGAAGTGTGGTTTCTGCCTAAGTTTATTGTCGTACAATCGTGAACCAATTTGAGGACCAAATTAGTATGCCTTATCGATTATGATCAATTTAGGTGTCGCTGCACTTCATCAAAGTCTGCCAACATCCACACATTCCTAAACCACCACAGATTTCCTCAGGAAAAGACCTCACACACAACTTTCGCAAGCATAAACAATTGCGGTTCAGTAATGATCAGGCTTTTGTTTAGCAGACCTTAGTATGATGAATCATCTCCTTGGGGAATGATTTCGACGCTGCAATTCTTGCGGAGCGCGCACGGACGCGGGGAAACAACGGACAAAGAAGTGGACACTCGTGGTAGATACCTAGCTTAAAGCCAGCAGTGCGGGTAGGAAAAAAAATAAGGAGCTGAGAGATATGCTTAGTAAAAGATATGCTTGTTTATTTTGAAATCGACCGCTAATCCACTTGAACAAACGTTCTATGTTCGCAGTCCTCGTGTCGTAGTGCCTATTTCGATCTTCACCTATCTATGCCGGTCGTCTCATCAAACGTTTCTGGCTTCGACTTGGAGCCGTCAACCAACTATATCAATATAACAGCTTGGCCTGCAAGCATGTATTAATTCATATTTATTCTATAACTTCTGTCAATATATTGATCCGGCTGTCTCATTCTATTCACCAGATCTTAGCTTATGCTAGTACAAAAATTATCTTACATGCCCATTGCAATAGCTTGGCTTGAGCGGTCTCTCTCACTTGAGCAGATCTAATCGTGCAGAAAAATCAGGGTCCGATTTCGTTAATTAAATTCATTGGTTCCATATACGCACCACATGTATTTGTGAAGTATCGATTATGTTTGGTTCCATACACAATCAAATCTATGAAGTCGAGCATTAATTATGCCACATCCCAATATTCGTTTCTGACTGAACAAAATATGAAAGATTTTTTGACTTGACCATAGATTTGGATTAAACCTGGAATGTATATTGCTTAACACGATTGATATGGGATTCATTACATTGTTCCTTGACATCAAGTGATTCGTGTCGTTATCTTCAAGATGAGTTCATGGAAAGGGTTAAGAATAAATTAGACTGACGTAGGAATTTATAGTAATGTTGTGTTGCTTCTGCCTGCTGGATCTTGTCAAATTTCTGTCGGATCTAAAGGTGATCCACTTGATTTTGTGATGGACTTCAGATATGTTTTGTGGCGTCAGACGAAAACTAAAATAAAATTATATGTGGCCTGAAAATTACCTAGAAAAGAATAACAGACGGCAATCGAAATGTTGGTCTTTTATCATCTCTGCTGAAAGCTCGTTGACCTGAAAAATATTCACCTTTGGAAATAAAACTAGCGCCCCACGGATTTTCTGATCCACCTCGAAATTAGTTAACATCTTGTGGAATAGAGTAAATTAGGTAGTTCTGTGCGCGTTAGTCGCGTGCCTTAAGTTATGCCTCTCCAAAATGAATGCCGTGGATTCGAACTCTCCCACCACTGGAAAAGGATATACATTGTGGTTTCATTAATAAAGAGAATAAATAAAATGGTAGGTAAAAGATGAATGATTTCCGATAATCAAAGATTGTTACCGAAGATAGATAATGAAACTTGTTTCAGTGATTAATTTTAAAGGAATCAAAGTGACAAATTAAAACGTTAAACGCCGGTAGCGATTCTCAATCAGAGGACACGGTGCCGGTTTTCCGTCTATTCATTAGAGGTTCTGCTTAGACCCATTGTCAGAAAAACTACCTGTGGAATTTCGCCAGCCTGAAATACGGTTTCCGGCGTTGAGTCGACTATACCTCCGTTGAATTTGTCCCCCTTAAAGATAAACCGATCGGGGATTCTGCTATGTCAAAATTGCATAATTCACTGTTCTCAAAACTGCATCTTTTTTATGCCAGAACCATTCTAGTTAGCCCCAATCACTTTGACAGATCGCAACTTAGAGTACAAATTTACCTTTATTGACTAGCATTTCACTGTCGATTCCTGTTCCTTCCAGTTACTTGCCATTGGGATGGTTCGCATATGTTACTTTATATCTTTGACAGTTCCATTGACGGGGACTTGTTAAGTTCGCCTTTCTATTAAACTCTTCTGCGTCAAACTATTGATTTTCCTATTAATTCCACCGGACTACCACTCCGCTACGAGTAATTCTTCATACGGGAATAGGCACCCATGTTTCTAAGCCCCAATGATAACTGGTGGCTGGCAGATGGTCAACATCTTAGCGGCCTGACCCGAAGTCGCAGGTTCGAATCCTCGAATCACCAGTCAACTCTTACTCGACAGCCAACAGTCGTCGATGCTCCCTTCCTGAAACCTACATGCAGCTTCATATACTTGGTGTTTGTAGTAAATAAGAGAATAAGATTAAAACAAAAGGTACAACTTCAATAATTTCATGTTACCGTTTTTTCTTGATTTTTACTACACTTTACCATGCTGATTCATATGTCTACACAACCGATAGCCTAGTCTTGGCAGTAGAGAATTCTTAGCCCGCGCACATCTGAAGAGGTTTCACTAAACCAGCTATGAGATTGCAACTGATTAAGTTTACTGAATAGATTTACAATATATCACGAATCTCCTTGCACTCCAATTTCCCCAACTTATCTGATAAAACTTCTTACAGTACCAGCTGTTGCTTATCTTCAAAGGATTCACACGAACCGAGAAGTACGAAGTCAGAATGACAGTCTTATCGGATGCGGAAATTGGGATAAACTTGGGAAGAATGCTTCATCATTCACAGCGTCGTTTACGACTGTCTTTTTCACTGTTGTATTATTCCTTGACTGTGTCTCGTTATCCAGTCCCACTTCATCCTCATCTCACTCCGTCTAGAGTAAACGAATATAGAATATCTACAGTCAGTCAGTTAACTGGCCTCCTGATTGACAGAATCAGAGTGAAAACAAAATTCACTGGAGGCCTTTAATTTTACTTTTCGTCCCGTTTGTGTATTCCAACGATTTTGTCGGGCATAAACGTTTGTCTGAAATTGGAATACTTCAATTTGCAGAACACTCAAAAATTACAATGCAATATGACAATGCAACGCAATACCATACAGTACAATACAATACAGTCCAACGCAATACAGTGCAACACGGTGAGCTCGCATAATTTGCGACTAGTATAATTTCATTTACACTTCAAGTGGCATCAGTAAAATGCTACCATGAGTGGCCTTCGGAGCTGCCCATCCCCTGTACGATTGCAGCCTCTCTCGATTAGTCTCAAACTCGGCAAACATTAGTGAGCGAACACAATCTTTTCTGTAAATTAGAATTCCTCTATTTATTTCCATCAGAATTAACAGTGCAGAAAAAGCCTGCCATCTGTACTTCATAATCAAATGTGCTGAGCTGACAGGCTTTGGGAATCAAAACACTTGCGGCGGGTTCAGCGGAATGCAGAATAAAGCGAAAATGAAAATGCAGTCAAAGTGAAACTTTCGTTCACTGAAGTGGGTAACAGTACGCGTCTGGAATGAAGAAAATCGCTGTTTAAAATTGTTCACCTCAAGTTGCTGATGACCAAAGAATGGGTTCTCGATGTTAGGCGGCTAGGAGTGAAGACTGACTCTAGCATTTAGCCCAGAATGAGTGGTTGTCGTGATCACAGCATCCCCGAAGCGATGATCATCAATTTTCTGACCATTTATTTTTTACTGCTTTTCTCTTCGTCTTGCAATAAGCACCATCAGGATCACCTCAATTTGCTCGCATTAGGCGGCGACTTCCTCTCAGGAAAAAAAACTTTTTTTGGTAGAAATCTAACTGGGACTGGAATGGCATGTTCCCTAGGAAGGAAAAGTCGCTTGGGAGCATGCAGTAGGTGGCGCATTAAAGAAATTTTACTGCTACTACTATTGATTTTGCTATTACGATTGCTAATATTAGTAACTTCATCGTCGGTATTAGCCTCCCGAGTAAGGCCACTACTAAAATATCCGGCAATAACCGTGCCACCATGATCAAAATAGCGATGAATAGCAAGAAAACCGTAGGAGGAATTTTGTTTTCCATTACTTTATACAAATAATGTTGAGATCCTTTTAGTCAGTACACACGAAAGATTGAGATCATGCATTAGCGGAAGCGGTCTGAAAATTTGCCTATTATACGCTACAGGAATCAATAAAATGAATAATTCAGAACAACTTTGTAGTCAGATGTTTTAATTTGAGGCATTAGTGTTTGAAGTTATAGATTCTGACAGACTTATTCATACAAGAGTTGTGCGAACTAACAGAGGGTTGCAAAATGTTGAAATGTTAAACTCGTATGTCGGAGCGTGGCAAAGTTTTGAGGTTTTAGATCCACGTGAGTGGTAGAAAGTTTAGGTCAATAACAAAATGATGCTTAGCATAGTATTGACATCCGACTTGTACTGAAAACCGCAGGAGAAGCCATTATCATCTTGAGCATTACAGGACACTACTGACTTATAAATGTAATGCGAATCTATGATGAACGACTGTGGGTTGAAAGTCATAGCCTTTGTACTTTCTGAGCTGGGTCGATTAAGATACTATGACAGTCAAGCGACATTCGTTACCTGAAACAAGCTTGAGGTATTTCTCCTAAAATGTTGCTCAACCTCTGACCCAAAATCACTGGAACAAAGGGCTCTGGCCCGGGACTTCCCTGGTCCACTGACTACGGTTACTCCTGGATGTGAACTTCCCATCCTCAGAACATATTCCGGTCATCAGTCGTCCGCTCAACTCTTTGCCAAGTTCAAAATTTTAAGATGCAGGATAATGCCCAGGAAAGCAATTTTGCAAACGGGTTGGAGAGCTGAGTGCTTAACTGGAATAAACAGTGGAAGAGTACGTTATGGAATCATTGGAGGGTGTATCTTTTCACTAGGATGTGAACTGTCCCAAATACAGAAACATTTCGCATATCAGTGGAACAGTTCCCTTGGTTTTATCCATGGATGTATTAATGAACTACTGAGATTCCAGATCGAATTCGAATGGTATCGTTGTTCGAGCGGGGACACTTGACCGATCTGATCGAAGGCATACCTAATAAACCGGAAATCCAAAATCAAGGCTAATCACCATCTCCAGGAGCTGAATTAAAAGAACACAATATTACCGAGGCAATCCAGAGGAAATCAAAGCAGTTAGTATCGACGATTATTTGAGACTCGGATTTCAAAATCCACCTGATCATTCGGTCTTTCTGTTAAGTGTGAGACTATTCAAATCAATGGTGTGATCGATTTATACACTCTTCATGCTTGCCTTGTTTACCACTTCGCGCAAGTGCAATTTCACCGTTCTTGTCACATCAGCTGGGTTTTCTTCGTCAATGTTCTTCACACCAGAACTGTTCGTCATAACACGGAGGTTGTTTGATATAAACTAAATTTAATTTTGTCGCACTTAAAATGAATGAAAAATACTCCATGACAAGTCTTATAATTTTTCTTGGATAATCATAGAAAGTGAGTCCGACCATGCATTCTACGTGTCCCGTCGAAACTTGGTAGGACTTGAAAATACCGACAAGCGATTCCAATGTGATTGCGCAGTCACCAAATGTATCGTTTTACACTGTATACCAACCTAAAGGAAACAGTCCTTGGAATATTTTGTTCTACATGCTTTTGCTACTGAAAAGTTCTAAGTAGGCTAGAGCAGTTACTGATCATCCATCGGCAGAGTTAGATGCTTTCACCGGTTCAGCTCACGCGAGACATGAATACAGGAAAAATCAGATTTGGTTCGTGTATACGTGAGGTTGATAGAAATTAAGCTTTGTAGTCAAGTGGTAATTGTTGGAAGCGAGGAACGGAGATAGGGTAGACAGCATCAATTGAAAACCATAATCTTGCGCGATGGTGACTGCGCTTTGAGCAGGCTAGTAAAACCTTTTGACGGTACCAGTCCGACGTTGGGATGCATAATCTAAATGCTTCAGCCATCTTTAGTATAAGAGTATTGAAACTTGAGTGGCCACATCAAATGCTCTGGCTAAACGTTACTGCACTGAAATCTTACTGATTAAGTTAGTCGATAGGCTGACGGAAAAGGTTGTGTGAAGAGGTAGGTGAATAACAGTGGGCCGAATTCGGCTAATGAACCAGTGAATGTAACCGCACTAACTCAGTAAACAATAGCTTTTTGTCTGATAAAATAAGTGTGCTGTTTGCTTGATAAAGTTTATTTACTTGAGTTTTGGAAAAGGAATTAGGGACATAAACGATCGAAGATTCGACCAACTTTACTATTTACGCGGTAAAACAAGAAATTTTGGCCAACTGATCGTACAGAGTTCGCTCTGGTCAATCAATCCGTGGCCTCTTTATCCAAACTCAACCCACAAAACATTGATTATTGTTTATTTTCGATGATTTCTGATCAGTAAACCAGTGGAAGTACAGCAAAAGGATCCTATTTTTTACTCTGGTACTTGGACCCTAGGTCGGCATAAAACGCATTCTTTGTCAAACTGGAAAACGTGATCTTTCCTGCACACTTTTCCGGGTGTACAGATGTCCGGTTTGGTATTAGCACACGAGCCAGTGATTTGTAGTTTGGACATGCCCATAAGTCTATGTTCTAACGACCCACAGGAATGGCGAATAGACTGGTATACGGGAAACTGTTTCCGCACAACTGGGCTAGGTTCGACCGCTGTGAGGAGAAATCCACCAGATGAGTATTTGAAGCTCTTCTGATAATGAACTACTAAGGCAAATATGGTTGAAGCATTTGCTGTGAAAGTGAATTTGGTTGTGTAATGAAGTAATATTTTGCATTGAAAATTCCCGTCTTAATTAGTATGCACCGCAGAATGCGTTGAAATGAAAATTTCAAATCGGAAGGTTATTCAAAACTGCTAGATAAACTATTTGACTCTAAACTGACGAAAAACATTCAGGAATCTAAGATATATGTAAGTAAGATAAGTAAAACTTCTGAAACTGTTGAACAGGAGGGCCTGAAAACCCCAGACAGTAGTTCGTATTTTGCCCCAGGTAGTTCTGCGAGGAAGAACCAGACTGGGGCAGGATGCAGTCAAGTTCCTTCTCTCCTATGACAAAATTCGAATCCAATCAACAGAAATTAATTCGGTTGGAATACTGAACAGCTCAATTTAGTTGTTACCACTCCCGCGTTATTCCAACAAACTTTCATAGGTTCACTGCAGGATCAGCCTACTGGATAAATCCGAATAACTTCCTTCCAGTAGTACAAATTTCTATACGAATATCTATTTCCTTTTTCTAACTAGAATAAATTTTGTAAACTTTGTAATGAGTGGTATACAGGTAAATCTTCCGACCAGTCTCCTAACTCTCAAGTTCACCAGTGAAAATGTGGTTGGCAGCAGGATTCCAACACTTCTGGAAAACTCCGTCGGGCACTATCATGGTCGCCATCATCATCCCTGTTTACGAGAACGTTTTTCGAGCTGCATAAAGACAGTAGGGTTTAAAAAACCCTCTTGGTAATATGAGTAGAATGGGATTTTTGAGGGGTCACCTATTTCGAGAAAAAAAAATATATTTTTGAATAATCTATGGTTCGTCTGCACATTTCCAATATCTAAACGTAACCGTGTGTTGTGTGCAGTCAAGGAGGGAAAGAAGAATTAAACTACCGCGTCAGCATGCATTCCAAAAGTTAATGACATTGTCAGAACGAATTGTTCCCGGTAAATATTCTCAATGACAGTTGAATTCTATCTCATTCTTTATACAACTGTTTGGCTCCTTCACCAGTACGTGCAAGACAATAATCCGCAAGCAGTACGTGCAGTACTTTCACAAAATAGAAGTAAACAGTGTCCCACTTTGGGGCAAAACAATGGGCGATGTTTAGAACTACCAGCCTACATTTGTGCGTATTTCCTGTGGAAAAACGCCACATTAGAATAAGATTAAAAACAGAAAAATTACTTCTGCTCTTTTGTTATTCTGTTGTCGCCACTGTGAAAACAAGGGTTTTTGCAGATTTTCCCTCATACGCCCTTCGATTGATGCCAACTGATATTTCTCCTCTGTTCATAAGGTATCTGCGAACTGGAGATTAGAAATTTAGAACTAATAATTGCCCAATGACCGTCATAATGTCTTTTTTCGTGGCAAATTCTAGTTCGCGCCTTAGTTGGAACGACACTATTTATCCCAACAAAATATTTGGTAAGAATAAAGGCGATAATTATTATTCATTAAAATGACTCACGAATGTCTACTTCACTGTGCAAATATTACAAGTAATTATAAACTTCTAGCATTTTCATTTTTCTCTATTCACGAACATATATTTGCAACCAAGGTCGCCTATTCTGAACATCTCAAGCACCCGATTGCATTCAACTTTGACAAGAATCCTGCTGTCTGTAGATATTTTGGGGTCGGTTAATTGAAGAGAGGAGGCCATGCACAATGCGAGTTATTCGTCCGCTTCAAAAAGTAACGAAGTAATTATGAGCATTTAGATGGGGATTTCACCATACTATTTTCGAAAATTGATACACGCACTATTTCATGTCACATTCAGATTCGGTAATAAAGTTTGCTTGTGTGAAGAGTAACGAAAAGTTCGACAATTAATGGTGTTCCCATCCGGTTGAAACCACTGTGTATTCTTCAATGGTTTTAAATGTTGGTATGTGTTTTCCTGGGTGGAGCTAATCGATTTCGAAGTTTTTGATGTCTGAGATCACTGTTTAAGCCGCAAATGCCAAATCATTAACCGAAATGACATTCAGTTAGCAGAAAATGATCAATCGACCAATCTGTATTCAAACTTATCTTCCTCCAAGATTTGAAGCTGACCTACGGGCACAATTTAGTCCCGAAAATTTCCTACTAAAATGGTTGTTGACCAGCTCTGTCACCAAGAAAAACGCACAAGGCGGAAACTTTTCTCAACTTGTTTACAAGAATCCGGATTCACAGTTTAAAAAATCGAAATGCAATCTTAAGGTTCAGAGCCCAGTGAGCAGGACCATCGTCCTGGAACACTTAAACAATCGGATTAAAGAAGAAGGGGTACAACCTGCCCTTTCTACCTAAGCTTAGTGCCGTAACCTTGGACATTTTCGGTCTGATGGACTTTGAAGTTCCACTCTAAACCTGCTGGCTTATCTACAAATTTGGAAATGTCCTTGTCATACTTCAATTATTTGCTTTCAGAGTTGAAGGTCAAAGTTTTGGGCAGGATTAATGTAAGTACCGTTGAGCAGAGGCTAATGCTTAAGCATTAATTATGTTTCCTTGACTGGTGATGAGAGTTCCCAATCTAAGCGTTAAGCTCGATGATCAGAAAGCTTCCCACTGTAGGCTTTCGGTCTAGGAATACTGGACGCTTGATCTATGAATCTGATGGTACATAAAGCAATTCTAATTTTACCGAAGTCAAATTTCCTTTAAATGTATCGGAGGAAGTGGATTTGAAGGAAGTTGGGGGAAGTGTTCATTATTTTGGTACTGAATGTTGTGTCAGGACCAACCTGTTCGATGTTGGCTACAGATGGAAATCAATGTGCAGACTTTAGGCAGCGTGAAAAGTGATTTGACCGTGGGATTGTATCACACGGCATCAGCCATCAGTTGTTTCATTTTGCCTACCAGGAATCATTAGCATGAGCGCACTCAAAGCGCCTCAGCTAGGTTTTAATAGTGAGATGAACGAATTCAGTCGCACACTTCAGCAATGTACTCAATGATTTATATCACCTTTTCCCCAACTGGTTCTATTATTTGTGATGCTGCGTTACTTTGGGATATCTTATTTACCAGAGAGACATTGTTCATTACAAAATTCGGTCACTTTGTGAGCAGTAGTTTATGGATTTACAAAATCCAGCTACCGTTGTTTATCATGCAATGTCTAGAGTTATCTAACAAACGGCAGCGGGTTGGAATGGTCTTGTGGCTAAGGTACCTCAGCTATACACTATCACCAAGAAGAGAGCTTTATGCAATCCAAGTGGATGTGCACCGCGGACTGTCCTTAACATATTTGGCGGCACAGTTAGTAGCGCACTGCTGCCAAGGTTTCAGTACTGTTTTGAGCATCGATCCTTTTCTAGCTCTTAATTCTATTAGCTTTTGCCTCCTTCATTAGTGAGATGAAAATTTACATCATTTTCAGACAGGTGATCGCAGCAAACTGAAGTCTGTCTAGTGGTGCGATTAACTAGCTTTGGGACGATTCGAAACCGGTGCCGTCATACTGGAATGTCACAACATTGGCAGCCTCACTTCGGCCGACATAATAATAAGATCAAAAACAAATCAGAACTGATTTTTTATTTAGTGTTTTAACTTAAAATATTATCTTTATGCAATTCGTGACTATTCTACGCGTATTGATGGTCGTTTCCATCTTCGTGTGCATATTCATTGTTTACGGTAGTGGCTGGTTTTTGTCCACCCGGTGCGACTGCAAGCCCATTGAGTCAGAAAAAATCGAAATTCACAATTAACCCAGTCCCGTAAAATCTGTTCTACAGGAACAACGTATCGATTTTCTCAATTATATTCCTGACTGTTTTTCTGGAAGCAGAATACCGTTTTTGGAAACCACAGTCTTCCTAATCTTTAGTTAACTAGATATTGCAAATGTTCAGATATAACATTGTCTAACAAAAGATCGTGGTAAATATGGCGAGGGAAATCCGAGCGGAATAACCGCTCGATGTGGTTCCTTAATACTGTGGACAGATTTCAGTGGGTGTTAGACTGTTCCACTAATTTCTCACTGTCGTTCTTTACGCTGAATGTCATGCAATGCACTGGCATTCATCCGCCCACAGGGCACCCTAGACCACATTCCGATGGTAAATAAATAGCGAATTGTTTGGTGTTATCTGATTCACTCTCTGTATTTTTGACAGTTCTTTTTGACTATTTAGCTACACAGAACAGTAAGAACAAAAATTATTGACAGTCAAATTGGGAGACTCTATCTGAGGGGTAGTGGGAGGGGATATAATAAGAAAATTGTCTGCATCAAACCAAGTTTTTGAACCGCATGATGGTCAGGAATTTTGGCCCAAGCCAAGCTAGATTCTGGCATGGTCTTTCACCTAGGAAGTATTTGGAGGATGAGCCTCGTGGGCGTCAAGCCGTTGTCAACTAGAGGAAAACCATGCCTGTTTATTTTTCCCCCTCTCCAAGATCGGGGCGTCGGTGAAAAACAGCCACGGCTATAAATCAGTGATCACAGGTAAGTAAAGATCCTTGACTCCTAAATGGTGTACAACAGCACGTAATATTACCATTATTATTGCCAATAATGCTCCTAAAACAATATCCGGGATGAATGAACGTGAATTCCTGACCTATCGATCATTTTGAGAAAACCTTATTGACCTTACCGTTTGTATAGGAATGAAATTCCTGGAACCCCCCCCCCGCAGTCCGTAAACGATCGTTTTGTTTTACTCCGAGTCAAAAAGTGTCCATTCAGTATCGTCTAGATATTTTAGTAGTGAACAGTAATCACTGAAATAAGGTTAGATTTGATTCAAGTAGATAAAAAATTTTATCCGTAAAAGGGTATTTATACATTCCTGGTTAAATGGGGCAGTTCTTGTCACCGTTAATTTTTGGACTGAATGTTTCAATGTTTAAATATTCACCTCGTGAATCAGCTGACGGCAATCTCAAGTATAGAAAGTTTCAAGTGAACTGTCCTGGTCTTCGCAGATATCATAGTTCCGATCACAACTACTTACCAGTTCTTGTTTGACATATGCCAAGAAATTTCTTATGCCAGTCAAAACATAAAACTAATCAGTTTTGCTTGAGAGTTGCAAGGGGACCAGAAGATTCTGAAGGAGAAAAGCCTTTGGCCTTTATTCATCTATTCATTACCTTTTCACTGTAACAAATATTTCGCATCTTCAGTAAATGTAACACTATGGATACGTCACGTACTTACCCTTTTCTTTTGCTAAGACCTAGCAATTCAAGGAAAATGATATCAGATCAGTACCTTAGATAATGTTCTGATTACCTGCTGTATTCCGGTTTGGTAATTGCTTTGGGCTCGTGAATTTCACCTCCAACTTTCTGAATTTAGCATATACTATAGTAGAATGTAGTAGGGAGTAGGTTTTCTTGATTTACATCGTTTTGTGAGGTTCTCAAATCTGGAGCGATTGTGGAGAGAATATACAACTTAATTAATGGTAGTTTGTGTGCGTGTAGTCTGTGGAAAATGTCACTGTTTAATCTTGAATTTCCTAAGCACTTTCGATAGGATCATATAAATCGCATTGGCCGTAACTTTCTTTCGGCACGGTATTACTTATCGGTAGTCGAATTTTGCTGTCCATCATATCTAAAAACGTTTTATGAAACCACTCACGTTTACCTGGCAAAGCATCATCACTAAGCTACATACATCACAACCTGCACAGGCTTGTAGTGCGAAGCCACCCAGAACAGTGGTGACAGTTACAGTGTTCAGAGATACCAACTACGTTGTCCAGAAAGCATTTGTGAATAGCGCAACTGAATCTTACAGTCAAACAAATCCGTTCGGACGTCGTTGAGAGGCGTTACCTTGAAGCTCATAGAGCGAGTGTTCAAAATACCTTTGCGTCAACAAAACGCGAATATTGCATTGTTTGACATTTTTTAATGCCCAAACATTCATGCTCTTACTTAGTAATAGTTACAAACTGTATGATTTATTGAAAGCATCCCAAGACTGGATGAAAGTGCTATTCATACAGACGGAATTTCTGGTACAGCAGAAAAACATTACGGAATGCATGTAAGAAATGTCGTACATTTAAATCTCTGGATCCTTTTAAGTGCTGTTCTTTTACAATGTCTGATCTGAGCAAGTTTTCAGATGGATCGATAAAATACTGGACCGACTGATGTGCTGCACCCGAAATGTGCATCCATCAGTAACATATCACCATGCCTTTATGACTGACAATGAGTCAGTCCTTCCTGTGTCATGACCACTTTTTTTCTATAGATAGCTCAAACTCAAAATCTGCTAGTGTTTGCGTTTTACCATGACAGTCTAGTCTTTGGTCTCGTACAGGAGCCAGGATTGCAAGCATTTTCGCTGGCCGGATTCAAGCTGGACTCGTTGAAAATGAGTCTAAAGACTGGTGTGACTTGGGGTTCAGGTTGGTGAACGTTCAGTTCTTGTGATCGCACACTTTGACGTCTAGATGTCCACCTCTCGTTAGTAGGTCGAGTGATACACTAACAACGTCACCTCATCTGTTAATGGGACGGCTGTGATCCAACAGCGAGGTTTACCTGAAAGAGATGTTTTGAAAATGTAATTGGACGAGTGTAAATAAAAGAAATCTGGCGTTTTCGTAACTTCCGAGAAGAGTAGACCGAAATGAATTATTTTTGGGGTGTCACAACGGTGGCAAAACGTTCACACTTAGTAGATTGGTATGAGAACAAACCACTGAATCCGACAACTCCGGGATCTTTTGTTACAGTGTTAAGTTTCATTACTTATCAGACTCACACTGCAGCACTAAAACATTTCACTGACGGGCAATGAGTATTTACAATCATAATGAAGATAATAATCCTAATGACGTCAGTACTAATTGCCTGTTCATGCCAGGTCAAGAGGATTTGATTTAGAAGTTTGAACTTATCTCCTCGAGGGTAAAATCTTCCTTCATCCGTTCGCCACCGATATGGAATACAAAGGAGTTCCTGGACAGATGAATTATTGGGGCTCAAAAACGGAAATCAGATCCAGTCCAGGATGCTATGTGGCCGTTAGGTAGATTACCGTAATAAAGATGGCGAGAACAGCCGAGGCATTTCGATTAAAAATTTCTTCCGAGTACTTAGTTGTGGGAGGTCTGCTGCTAGCCAATTAAATAAACGAGATCAAACGAGTACGGTTAACTCACAACATTTCATAGCGCAACAGCTTAACATCTGCCCTCACCGGGGTAACGGCTTAGCAGGATCAACAAAATTCATTGAAAACAACAACAAGAACTATGGTGGAGTTAACAAGTAATTGTCTGGAACTTCAACTTTGGACAGAAAGGAGCCTTGAGTTAAGAGCACTACTACGTACAAGGTGAGGTGACCGGAGACAGTTACTGCTCGAAGACATTGAGGTGGCAAACGGAACGAAATGACACAAAGTTCATTCAGCAAATTCGAATAAATCAGAAAGGACAAAACATCGGAACTACTAGGGCGATTAGAAGGAAGGCTACTCATTTTAAATTATCCCACAAGTCTGTGAAGATGAGGAGACCGATTGTTGGGGTCTTCGCCGGTATGCGAGCTGAGGCATACGCCTGCCGATTTGTTCGTGATCTGTAGTCAGGATTTCGCATGGGTACAGTTCGAATTACGGAATCCGAATCTCATATCGATAGCATATCTTAAAGTAATCGGCTGGACACAAATAAGAAAGCCAGAAATGAATTATCGCTCGAATAGATGTAGAACTATCATGTTTGACGAGACTTACCAAAAGAATCATTTGGGGAGAACTATAGCACAAGATCGAAAGAATCTACCGGGTAAATCATTTAGAAGGCCAATGTGCCCTGCCAACCCATGAAGCTTCTACAAGTTTTGTGACTCCGATAGTCGCTTGATTGGCTGCTGCCGATGGTTTCTAGTGCGATTGAAAAACAACGTGTTCAGTGCAACAATGGTAAGTGATGGAGACTTCTAAATAAAGAAGTTAAGAAAAGCGGTAATATGAACCAACGCACTCGTGCTTTCATTCAATCAGGGAAAATAATCTCTTTCACCTTGTTGTTTTAAGATCGGTAAATATCTGTTGTTAATTAGATGTAAGAAAGCTGATTGGAGCAATCCCCTCAATTGGCGGATTCCTGTGTGTGCATGTGTCCATATATGTAGAGAGAAGTTTACGCTAGCAAAGGGGAGCAAAAGTTAATCCTAAATTTCCGATTTCTAGATGATTCCATAAAACTGATTATAATATTGAAATGGATCATTTTTGGTACGCCTGTGAATAATAAATAAAATAGGCTAGAGATAAATGACAACTTTGGAATTTGTATTACTCCAAATCGATTAGCTTGAATTATAGTTTTCACCATATCTAGATGACCGATATTCGTACGCTTCGGCAAAGGGGAGAAAAGCATGGGCTCGACCTCTTGGAAAACTTTTGTTTTTGTTCCTGGATGTACAAAATCTTCCTATTTTATGGCATGAAGTATGCATGGATGTAAAGAAACGAGCCAGTGCTGAGAAATACAGTTGTTCCTAACGGCCACCGGTGAACGAATCCCAAAAGAAAATAACGAGATAGCTGGCTTTAAGGTTAGATATGGTTGGACTAAACCGAGGACAGATAGATTATTCTCATGAATCGAATGTTGTAAATTCGGTATGAATGCACTGCTGACTACAGGATAGTTAAAACTCCACCTAACTTTTCATTTAGAAGCCAGTTACGTTTAAATCCAATTCCAGCTTTAACGACACTCACATAGACCATCAGTTCCTGTGTTTAACTTCCTTTGGTTTGTTGTAACTACTGCAGCGAAAACAATCGGTTTGTGGCCAAAAATTTATAGCTTACCGGACAATCTTCAGATGAGACCTCGACAATATTATGAACTGGCTGCCACTGACCACTGTTGATTAGATCCCAACCTTGTTCGCGGAGAAAGGTAGTGTGGTTGAATGATAAATACAACACCGAGTCACTAATGGGCCAGCCACAAAAAACGACCAACACTTGGTCTTGGACTTGTCGTTCATAATACCTTCGTTTGATTTTTACTAAAATCCGTAGCACTTCATCTGATGGGAGGGCCACTTACAGCATGAGGCCGCTACATCAAAAATACTTGGTCACAAACCATATCATGCGATTCAAAGTCAAATTACTTAAACTAATCTTCAAAGAGCATAAGTGTTAATAAGAGACTAGTCTGATCACGACGTGGAACAATTTTGCAACCCCGTTAGAAGACAGGTGCTCATACTGAGCACGTAAATGCTTGTGTTCAAATGGTGATAAATAACAAATCCGGTTGTGTTTTATCTTCTAGAAGCACTGCAGCAGTTCCACAAAGGAAGCATACGAAACAATCCAAAAAATCCTACAATCCAGTAGGTTTCCTTAAGTTGTTCACATCTTCTGTGATCCGACGTGCCTTGTGTTAGCCACACATTACAAAAGTTAAGTGGAGTGAACCGGTTTTTCGTCAATCTTTATCCACATTCCTTACCGGCTTTCGATCAGTCGATCGTGCAATTCTGTGGCTTTAGCTCTCATTGAAGAGTGTGGCAGAGAAGTTCAATTCACTTATCTAATCTCCGTAGGAGAACAGCAAAAGACCAATTTGTGATCACAACAACTTTCCACCCGAGTTCAGCACGAAATGTGTTCATCCAAATTGTTCCCTCTCATCCTTCCTTTTTGATTTTTTCATTCACATAGTTAAGTAGATAGCCCTATGCTCGTGTGAAGGCGGTGGAATTGATATTTGTTCGAACGGAAGTCTATGTGACTTAGAATACCCCGAAGATGTTGTGCTACTGGGTGAAGGCCGGCATAGGATGCAAGTTTACTCGATCGTCTGAACTACAGTGTAGGTATATTTGGTATACTGTTGTAGTAATGGAATGGCTCATGGCCGAATCTTGTACTTGCAGGGGAACAACTGGGTGAGGTGGAGAGATTTAGTCAGTTGGCCCACCGTATCTCACCTGGTGGTCATATATCGAAAGAGGTGACTTTGTGCATACAGAAAGCCCGATTGGCATTCACTAATTAGAGGTATCTATAGGTCCGGCTTGAAATCAGGTTATCGATCAAATGGTTGAATATACGCAGTAGCAGTGAGTTCGGTTCTGCTACGCGACTCCGAAAAATGAGTGTTGATAACAGAATATATACAAAGGCTTTCTGTGCTTGAACGGCATTATCTTCTTAGTATTGGCAGGATATGGTAGAAGAGTCTTGTGAGTAACTCAGAGGTTAGGCGAAAGGTTACTGAGTCCTAGGGTTCGCTCTTTAGAAGTGGGGCAGAATCAGAATGAGTTAAGGTATTTGGGACATTTTTTCACATGCCAGCAGAGCGACTGCTTCGTTATACGCTGCTATTCGAGGCAGTTATTGGTCGGAGGACGGTTAGGGGTGACCAATCAATGAAATGTGCAAAAAGTATGAAAAATTTGTCCAGTGGACTGGCTCGTGTATGTGGAGGCAGACTACCGGGTTGGGATCCGCGAGATTCCCCAAACGTGATGGTTAGAGGCAATGGGTGATATGGATCAGCGTCTCAGTCAGTGGTTTTATTCTATTCAAAACCTTTCCCCTTCTTGATGTTTCTTCAACCTGCTATTTACAGTCGATTTTTACTATTTATTGTTCTGTCCTCTCGGAGTATCAATCAAAACTAGGGAATGTTGATGCAAATTTATTGGTTCCAGAGCTGACATGAACTAGACGTGCCTCGTCGATCAACAAGTACATGTTTCGAGGTGGATATAAATGAGCGAAAAATGAGCAAACATTAAAATAATAAAATGCACGTTGAACAGTAGATTAAATGAATCATTTGGGTAACTGTGCATGCGTGTTCCTGCCAATTAATGATGGACAAAGTTGAGAGATGTGCGTTGCTCATATCATTCCCGCGTGCTGGATTGCATTTTTTTACATTGTGAATAAGCAGTGTAAAAGAGACTAATTTACTTCTCCAGACACTCATGTATGCATGCACAGTTGTTCTTATCTGATAATAAACGAGGACTAGATTTTCGAGATTTGGAGAAATGTGCACGATCTTGGGGAACTTATTGCACAGACACTGATTGGGTGTAAAAATGCACATTCTGTACTCCTCTTTCGAAAGATTACAGTTTATGCACAAATCATGTTCACCGCACGTAGCCTGGAATTTGTGATGAAAATTATTCACGCATTTTGTCCCTACCGAAAGTAGGACCAGAGATTTATTTCTGATTTCATCAGACGATTTCTGATCTGTCCGACTTTCAACTCATTGAGCGAACGGACTGTATTCTGCTTGGATTCTCCTCTCTCCCCCATTCCACCGCCAACCCCTCAAAAGGGAGCACCATGCATGACACCAAGTAAGTGATCTTCAATGCTAGCGTTTCTTTCTCGCCAATTAGGACAGTTCACATGCAACTCGGCCTGCTTATGCCTGTCAAACGATTTTCGGGGAGTATTTTGAGGAAGTTGGATGATGAGCAGTTAACGCACCCCGGTTGAAAGCAGTACAAACGTAGATATCGTTAACAATGTCTACTTCGCAATTGCTTTCGTAGGGGTATGAAAAAAGAGAATACCGTTACTTTAGGAGAAGTAAAAATTATTTTGCTTTATTTGAGATTCAGCAGTTTCGCAAACCGTGCATGTTACAAAGTGAGTTTGTATACCACGTACTTGTGCGTAAGCTGTAAAATCAACTCATATCAATATCACCAAGTAAAATTGACATGGATTGTTTACAGTTAAGATAATAGTACTTGTATTGTTAGTAATGAAGGCAGTAGAAAGGGTAGGGAATAATCACGAGAATGTGTGCGTTGCTGGTGACTCGGCTGATGCTTTTGACAATCATTACAATGATGATGATGATGATGATGATGATGACGGCGATGACGGTTCTGATAATGATTTTGATTACTATCATCGTTATTATTATTCATTCCGATAATTGGGATACTAATTAAAATTATTTTGACGGGGGTTTGGCTGCTTAAACTTTTGAAATCAACCAAGGCAGTGGTGATTTTTTGTCACAGTTATCGCAGCGGCTTTGACAACGTCAGATGCTGCTTATCTGACCCGTCATATTCCGCTATTTTCACTCCGCATTCATACAGTAGCTAAAAGTTACTCTACAGCTAACAGCTCTAGAAACGCCAAAGATGGGACCTAAGAAGATTATTGCTATCGGGTGCGAAAATAAAAAAAATGCAACGATTCGTTGTTTTTTTCCATATGTGGAAAACACTCGTTGGAGCATAGTCAGTCTGATTTTGAACTTTCGCACCGTTTCGTTTTTGGTCTGCTATTTGATTTTGGTGTTTTCTAAGCGAACCTCATCAGTGGTCAGCTTTTGCAGACCGCTCGATTTCGTTGTTTAGAACGCGTATATGTCCATTTGCGTTAATGATTCGTTTAAAATCCGAACCAGTGTCAGTCTGTTTCTTGAAATTGTTAAGGACACTTGTTAAACGCTTCAAAACGGTGGGTGACCATTCCTCAAAGGTGGTATTTTGACGCGAATGGTGAGCATCCACAAATCCCTTTGACAGAATGGAAGTACGCGAGCTTGGTGTTGCATACTGCTGCCATGGAAACAGCAGTAGGAACTAGAGTATGTGGAGTTGTCTCAAACCTCCGGGATCAACAATATGTATTCGTATTTCCAACCGTATCGCAGGAATGTAGAGAACAGTTAGACCGGTGTAATCCACCCTGTTGTAACAATTAAACAACCTGTAATTGACAAGTTCCGTAAGATCATCTAAGTGGTTCATTTACATGGTCTCCTTCAGGTCATATCACTTCCTTCTCCTAACTGGACATTTTATTTCCTCCTAGACCAGTTCCGTGTAATAATTATCTTTTTGCTTTTTGCTTTTTGCGCCGCCTTCTCGTAGGGATTCCGGTATAGTTTCTGATTACTCTTTCGTCGGTCTATAATGATGTTTAGGAGAGTCCTTGTGATGCCGTCCGTTGGCTATTTTGGAAGCAGCGTCTGTGATGACGATGCAGTTAGTCTATGACTTGATGGATTAGGTTGCCAGCAGCTGGGCTGGCTGTAAGAAGCTATTTCATCATGTCAACTTGGAGGCTAACAACAGCTCAGGTAACAAGACTCTTTAGCAACGTGATCCAAAGAAAAAATTAAACAATTTCATTAAACTCCTTGTTGCAGTCTTCTTGCAAGTCTGGTGTAACGGTGAACCTGAACGGGGTTTCTTGCCGTTCTATCCATTCCTTTAAATGTAAGGGGCTTAGCTACTTCAGTAGTACAGACAATAAATCTGTATGCCTCTCGAGCAAACGTATGAACAACACGTAGCGACCAAACTGACATAAAACAAAACAAAAGCGGATCCCAACTGCTACGGTACTATTTGCAACAAATTTGTTATGTGCAATAATCAAACCTCGGCACTGTTCCTTTTCGAGCACCGTTGCTCCGAACTCCGGCAACAAATCCCGTGAACGACAAACCTCGTCAAACCAAGTCAACCAAAGGCAAACCCACGCCAGTGGCGATGGCAAGAGTCCAGGTTGCCTCAAAAACTCCGTGAAATTGATGCGATAAAAGAAAAGCGGGGTGTATCCTACAGAAGGCAGTTAGTAATGGGTGGATGGTACATGGGGGATGAAAGGTCAGTGGTTGGCTCGAATTCCTCTTTAGATGTGCTTACAAAATCTGTCAGCTATGATCAATGGAAAAGGAAGGTGTGACTGACGATGAATGAGACACATGAATCTCTCGTCAGAAGGTCTAGCAGATTAATCGCATTACATATTCAACTCAAGGGAAGTCCAAGAAAGTCAGACTAAAAATGATTTCTTGTATGCGAAAGCAACAGACGGAAAACAAACTGAGAATTTGGACGTCTCCTGATAATGATGACAAAAGAACATTCAGCTGTAGTTGGCTTAAACGGAAAGCTGACACACCGAAATAATGGGTTGCATTTGTGTTTTTCTTAGATGCAATCAACTGTGCCGTTTTCCGCGTTAGTTCGAAATTACGTCAACATTATTCAAGCTCATGTCATAAATATTCGGAATTCACTAATAACTTGTCGTGCTTTCGTGAACCCTCGCTAAATACAACTGTCCGCAAATGGCAGAGCAATGGACTGATAATCAGTGCACACTACAGTAAGCAAGCACAGATATGCCTAGGTAAGAGAGATCATCATCCACACTTATTCAAGGAAGATCTTAGTAAGCCAGTTGACTGGCTTTTCTGAATGGTATCGACATAACTTCGAGATTATGTGGGAAAGGTCTTAGAGGTATAACTATCACCTCGGAACAGTGAACTACTACTATTGAAGAGCCAGGCCACACTGTTGTAACCTCGACCTTTAGCAATGCAAGTAATTAGCGCGAGCAGCTGACTCTGACCTTGTCAAAAGTAAACAAACAAGGGGTAATTTTGACACCCCGCTTGACTGCCGAGTTGTAATCGAAAATCATCTGACAACAGTTTGGAAGTTAACAAAATCCTGCTAGGAAGGAATGTCCCTGCATCTGCTTTCTACTGTTAGTTTTTTATGCTGTCACACATAAGCCCTGGGCTTAGTTGCGATTCACAATGAAGTAAGCTCAGGTAACAAACCACAGCTCGTGTGGTTTCAGATCAACGGACGCTTTTTCTAACGAGTTCCTAGTTTGGAACAATCTACTACAGTTATCAGTAAAACGGTGGTTACGCACTAGAATCTCATTTGAATCGGTATGAGCGTGAATGGATGATAAGTCCGTTCAAGAACCATACGGTAATTGGTGGGCGGATTTTCGTCGGTCAGTCAAGGCTAACCTTTAGAAAGGGAACACAAGGCCAGAAAGTATTGGTTTTTCTTCTCAGTAGTATGTTTCAGATATGGATGGATGAAAAAGTTTCATTCATTCATATGCGAAACATAATACGGAGAAAGAAAACAACGGTTATTTTAAGCTTATTCCTAGCCTAGTACTGGTTTGCAATCGTAGACGATTTGATAAAACTGCTGAGGATTAGATTCTTCCGGAAGATCCTCCAAGAGGACCAATAAAACGGTGGTCTTGTTGTCTTAATGAAAGTAGATATCATCCTACTTCCGGCTGTGCTCAAAGTTTTGAAATCTTCAGTTGTTTCTGCTTCTTCAAGCTTGGCATGTTTCACATCGAATTAAAGGTTTGTGTGTGCTTTGTTCAAGAGACTGGGTGTATTAATACTTGGAAAAATAGCAGACCAATAAGAAGGAAAGGCACCAATTCTCTTCTATGTTAACCTCTTCTGCAGCTTAAGTCGTTTAATTTGTGACTACTACATGCCATCGCAAAATTTCTACTCACATGTAACTGATGTAAACAATGCTTTATCGATCTATTTATATCCACCTTGCCACCCTAAACCTTTTGCGATATTTGACGGGGTTCCGTACTTCGATCGAGTTGCACATTTCTTGGTGGATTTTAACTCATTCCGACAGAATACGGAAAGCCAAATTCCGGCTGAAGTGTACTGATAGTTTGTCGCCTATATGTAACTTCGATCAAACTCATTACGGCTTTCGGAGTCGGCTAGGTTTTTCAATACCTAGTTCAGCCACACCTTTCGATCGATGTAGCGTGACCTCTGTATCACAGCTCCCGCTGTAAGTGCGTCATTGCTTGAATCATAATACACTGCTGGCAGTGTTTACATGCCTGTGCACTTGAGAGATGGTGTGTAAAGTGCAATACCAAAGCAACTGTGAGAAACTTTTGAACGAGTCCACGTATTCTGTGTCAGTCCCACACAATTTTTCATGTGGACAGTAGTGCAATTGATGTGAGAACATTCTCGTAAAACTGTTCACTAAAGGCCGGCCCAAAAAGGAAGGAGACAGGCAGAATGGCGAAAAACGTTGTACTCAACTTAACTGGGGACTCGCCCCCAAACCAAAGACACATACATTTCCAGGCAAAAACGAAAAGTATTTTTCATTAAACTAACGATGGAATCGATAGAGCAGCCTGCTGTTAAAAAAAGTATTTTACTGGGTCAGACTGGAACCATACTGAACAGAGAACGTGCAACGGGGAAGCTAGAATGACTTGATTCAATAGCTGAATCTCTTAATGATGTTATGTGAACAGGAGTGAAAAATCCACTTTTATGCAAAACTGTTATTAGTCTGTACCTCGATTTATCGGTTGACATAAGGTAGAGTGTTTAATCTGCTGATCGCAAGCCAGAATCAAATAGGCGGGTGATAAGAATGGGTTATCCATTACCCGAAAATGAGTAGTGTGCGTACGGGATTTGGGGTTGACTGTTTCACTTGTGTTTCTTCATATCTCAGTCAGAAGTGGCGAAATAATGCAAATCACTTTATCCATCAAGAGTTCTATCTGACCAAATGAGCACTGATTTCATTAAATAAACAGCTAACTATTTGAATAGACATCAGCAAGATTAAATTTTCTGGTAAAGACAGGTAGCTTTTGATCCTGAATAGGGATTAAAAAGATTTCAGCAAAATATGGGGCAGTCAGTATTTGGCTATGAGAACAGAGTCATGCACATGTTTGCTATATTTGCATAGTCCTCACGATTAGCTTAGAGCCATGTGCGGGACTGATGTCAGCACGATTGACAGATTGTCTTTAGGATTACGCTCTTGAGTCACAGATCTCACGTCATCCGGTCAACCTAGTACTCCAGAATTATCGCACTCATTAAAGCTCATCATTGGTGGACATTCACCGTTGGACCCAAATTTTGAATGTGAACCTTCCAATTGGAAGGAATGTGCTATCAGCTCCCGTCCAAGCTAACCGAGATGATCAGAAATGACCCATGAATGGGATGGTAGGTAAGCATCATTGATGGGCTGTAATGGAATCAAAAATCGAATTTAGAGCTTTCCGAGTGGTAGATTGACAATTATGTTATTTTGTCATAAATCTGACTACAGTCGTCCAAAGCATCGGTTTATACAAAGAACTGTAAAGCATTTTGCTCCATGTGTACGCATGCATTTGCAGAAAATGTACCCAGTAAAAATAACCAATTGAAACTGAATTGGGGTCAAAGTGAATACTAAGTAATAGGACGGTGGCCAGCAGTGATAAGTCTGATGAGAAAGGGGTAATTTTTTGCTATCTTGAGAGGACAAAGCTGTTTACAATTACCGGGTAAAAAGCTTAGGTTTGCTAAAACCATTGAATAGCAGACGGTACTGTCTTTTGTGTGCTGTATTACGGTAAATCAACTGTTCCAGGTCATACAGTGTTTCTGCTCAGTCCGCCACACTGTAGCTGATGGCGTGATCGTCTTCGTTGCTACGCCGGAATGTGCTCGTACACTCGGTGACCTAACTCCGTCTCTGATCTTCCCGTCCAGGTTGCTGAGCATCCACGTGTGAATTGATCGTCAACCTTTGATTCTACATACTAAGCCAGCGAATTGATCACGGACGCTATTATTGCTTGCATAGTTGGATGCCCGACTATTGGATCACCCACGAAATAAGTTCTTCTGAAGATCGATTGAAAACACTTACTAATCAACTGGCCAACGTCATCGTCCTTGAAAAGCCATTGTATGAAGATATTTACTTCCTCTGGGTCTTGTTGCTTTTTAATATCAAGTTCTTAAGATAGTTTTTCTGGATGAAATCGGCTGAGTATCTATTGGAATCGATTGTTGTTGCCGATTTTTCATGTTCGCTGTTTGATACCTCTGTGAAATAAAGCCAGTGAAATAAAGCCTGAACAAACATCATCTCATAGGGCGAATGAGCCAGAATTGCGAAATACGAATATCATACCGACAGCTTATATATTCCATAAACAGACCTCTCAGTTAGGGGGACATCTGCGTCCTGGAAGAAATATATGTGGCTATCTTCTACCCGGTCCAGAGTCCGTTTGATTCTGGACCGGATATAACTGGAGCTGTCGAACAATTTGCTTGCATTCGCAATGACTTCGCAGTTGATGAGTACATCATACTTAACTAACAATGAACTGAAGTGGCTGGCAGCGTAAATATTACATTAAGATTTCACGGCTGAAAAACTATTATCATTTTCTTTTTGATATTTCAACCCTGGTGTAATGAACTTTCTTTCCGCGGGTGTCCACTTCCGAGGAACAAACGAATTAGATAGTTTCTGAAAGTGTTCATTTCCGAAGAAGCCATTCCATTAGTCCAAATGATGGATAAAGATTATCAACAGTTTCTTTGCAATGTCAAGTAAATCTGTGGACCTGGTTTGTTCAACTACTACGTAAGTGATGAAGGCAAGTATGCCATGTTGAACCGAGGTATTTGTTTGTTGTTATCTGTTCAGCTGCCTTCACGTGGCAAATCAGAGGATAAATATTCTTAAAATTGTGGCTGGTGGTAGTCAAGTGGATCAAATCATGGCTTTTAGACTTAGAGTTCTCGGGTTTGAACCCAACATTGCCAGCCAACTTGTCTTGACAACTGTCGGTTAGCTGCGGCCGCCTTCCTGAAACATATGTATGCTGTTGTTCCATTAATACAAGAAGTAAAAAGAATACTGGCGTACAAGTTTCTGACTCATATTCGCGGCCACTATAATGTTTGTTCATGTCAACAACCTTTTCCGAGCAATAACCATTGAATGTGACTGAAAAAGCTCTAATTTTGACTTCATACTAAATTAGTTACTCACGAACCTGCGTAACTACTGCTTTGGAATAACGCCTGAGTGACTGGTTAATTTGACAAAACTGCTGCCCAGGCAAAGCGGAGCTACTGATAAGCTGAAAATCAGATCGACCATTTTACTGCGGTCAGTTTGAGTTTGCCCTGTCTCCATTAGTGTGAAGTGCGCTGCTACATTTCAGGAAACATTCTGCAACCCACTCATTTTCATAACCAAAACTATTGATCTAAATCTGGGTTAGTGAAAGATAAACACAAGTATCCGTGCTGAATTATCTCAGAGATCCGTACCTACTGCCCCGTTCTTCTTGCTTTCTTTCTCGCTGAATGGCGCGACCGAATTTGGAGGGTCGTGTGGGTGGCGCACAGTCGACGGAGGACAGCACAACCCCGGACTATCGGTTGGGCCGTTTGAAGAGGGAACTAATCCAATGCATGTCCGTGTATAGGTGTGAGTGCGAGTGAACTGTTGTATAGATAAATGGCCGCATGGTTTGATGTTGGGGCTGCGTTGGTGACAGAGTTGCGAGGGGCGAGGGGACGACGGCCATTGGGAGGGGGGACCCAAGTATAGCCGCGGAGGGGAGGCAAGTGACACTATGCACAACGGATGCAGGCCCTGGCTATTGTTATTATTTTGGGTCTTGTTTTCAACGAATGACCGAGAATCGGTCGGCTTGGTGACAAACACACTGTCTGGTGACCTGATGACCAAATAACCTGGAATTGACCACCGAGGGAAGGAAGAAAAAACCAACTAACCAAAACTCATAATTAACTAGATTCTAGAAGAGTTGTGAACTTTTTGCCAAAAAGTACATGTAACCGCCAAAAATGTATAAGTAGCATCAAGGACAAATCATGCAATAGATTCTAGACTTCCAAAAAAAGCAGTGTTCGACTAACGAGAGTCAGGCGGATTAACTTTAGTGTGAGTTGTGCGTGTACAAGCAAGAATAATGCAATGGTGTGCGCGTTTGTGTAGTGTGAAGTATGGAGTGCGCGAATACGATTGGTGAACCGGCAACGTGTTAGAAACTGTGTGAAATCAAGGTCGATCCAGATAGACGGGTATGACAAAACAAATGGATAGAATAGGTATGGACTAGGCAGTCGAGTACGCAAATCAACTCTCTAAAATTTACAGTATCATTAGATCAGAACAAACCTTCTTGCTTGCGTTAACTAAATTTGATGAACTACACAATCTACCCTCAGATGATGTATTGCAACGCTAGAAACAGCGCAGTTCTAGAGCATAATTGAATGGACCAATTATGTGACTAGAATGCCAGAAATGGCCGGTGTTTTGCAAATGGTCTTCAGTTCTGCCAGAAAGTCGAATAACGATGGGTCAAAAATGGACTGAGAGCAATAAAATCCAGAGATAAATGTGGTCTTATCCGCATTCAGTATTAAGTTTCGACGAGCCAATGAAAGCCAGCCTAGATATCCTAGCGGGCATGAAGTACATCTCACAATCGTTCTGCCCTGGTTTGCTTCACATTTCTGATGCAATGTTTAAGTGTTGCTGCTGATTTCTCACAGATGGAAAATTTGGGTAGCTTCTTCGTCATCAAGACTGCTACTACTACTACTACCACTACTACTACTACTACTACTACTTCTACTGCAACTACTGTTATTTCGACGACAACAATAACAACAACAGCATTACCACCAACAACACCAGTGACAACAACTACTACCATTACTGATTTCGATGTTGCTCCCAATACTGTTGCTTCCGCTACCGCTACGATCCTTAATAATACTAATATTAATCACTACGGCAGTGAGGAAAAATCCGAGTTAATACTGTATAGTGATAAATTGTTTTCGCTTTTCGCTAACTCTAGTGTTTTCGTTTATTCTCCCTACAAACAAATCCACAGGGAGCAGCGAACCGTGTGGCAGTTACAATACACCGAGTGGCCAAAAGAACACCTTCCGAAATACGCGACGTCTTTTCTCACATTTTTACGACTTAAGGGTGCCATCTCATCGGCAAACAGTGGTCCCGTAGTCGTGCACTGTTCTCTAGGCACGAACAGAACAGGTTAGTGAGTTGAACATTTACCTCCTTTTTCGTTCATCTTGTTGGTATTTTTTCAAAATAGTCTGTAGAATATTGCGATGACACCGGGAACCGGATGACCATGGGAAACTGGCATTATAAGTGCTTAAATTCTGTGAATTATTCTGATCTGTTCTGTTCGTTCCGTGAGTGAATAACTATTGAGATTAGTTTACCGTTAAAACAAGATTAATCCTTTCATACTTGGAGCAGCAATTTGGCGTTCGCATTACTGGTACTCCACTTTGGGTCAGGAGTCAAACTGTCTGCCTTATAGGCAGAAGGGCACTACCTGATTTCGACTCCTTAGCGTGGATTTTCATGCAAACATTTAAGTCCTATGATTTCCTCCACTATTGACGCGGTGAAACGCTTCATTTTTGCCAAAAAATGGTGATAGGAAATTTGAGGCTTTCAAGTGGGGAATTTTCCTGAGGTCGAAAAACTTCGAATCTGTGGCCTTCAGGTTGGGGAAGGTGACGACCACTTGACCACCGTCGGCATACTTTGGACGTCACGGGCTAAATTAAACTGGTGATCTTGCGGTTGCCTGGTCGATGCTCTAACGCTAATCTAGGATCATCACCATTAGCGTTCAGCATTAAACAGCAGGGCAAGCCCCACTGATCGCGGCCTTTTCCCAGAGTCATGTTTCTATCAGAAGAGCGAACATGCCGACGGAATATGGAGTGGACTTACAAAGAGCGGAAAAATATGAGAACACTGCAGTAGCCAACTCACATCCAGAAGGGAACTTACTGATCATTCCGACTGTTATATAACACCAATAGCCTAATGTCAGGTACGCTTTTGAATGCTGAAATAGTGCCCGCTAGATTAATAACAAAAGCCAAGATAATTGTATTTTCATCTTGTATGGCATGAGATTAACACTACAGACAGATAGTGTGTTGCAAGGAACATATGGAGAAAAATGGCATCAAATAAACTAAATTTCTCCTGATCTCACTCTTAATTTAGAAGTGATGGAAAACACTGACGAAAAATTGGTCACTGTAATCTGACACTGAGTCTAATTAAGAACCAAATCTTGTTCCGGTAGTGAGCAACCGGAAAATATTCCGAATAACCTTGCTTGTCAAACGCACTTTTCGAATGGGTCGAATTTTCTAAGATTTACAACGTGTCTATGTATCATCCCGTTAGCTACGACTGTCTCTTGCAGAATGAGCTTTTCATTTTTGCTTATTCAGTTCACTTTAGTTTATTTTAGGCCAAACAATATACATCTAATCAGGATTATCAAGTGATGCCCAACCAAGCTGTTTCCGCATGTCTCACTAAAATATATTAGTGACTGTTGTGAAAATTTTGTTCTCCCGAAGTTAATTTTCTTTATTTTTTTTGTGATACGGCTTAAGCGTGAATACAGTGGAAGGGGTATTAACCATAGTGACTAGGTCCACTACACGAGAGGGGGTACCGACAATTTTGACACTGAAACTTGGGGTGGTATAGAACCAGGGGATGTATCACCAGGTCAAGTGCTGTAAGGAGCAGGGTGACAGCGAGTTGCGTTCTACCACCAAAGTGACCGGCGAATCTGAATCTTTTGGTCACACACATTTTTATCCACTTGAAAACTTCTGGTCATATATGCATCGTGGATCCATCACATCATCCCACCCGGAGAGGCATGGTCAAAATGGACGTTTGAATGTTAGCGATATTGAGACTTAAACACTGGTCACCAAAGTCGCATACAATTTCCGAGTTTCATTGACTAATGTCATTCAGAAGGAAAATATTAGAAATGCAGAGCCTATTGGCTAGCTCAACGGTAAAAAGCAATTTGGAATTACCTTCAGCCCACACGTTTTGCGTGTTCTGTGTTACTGTATGTCAGTGCCCGATGTTCGAATCCCAACTTACGCCTGTTTCCCAAATGCAAAGCTAGTTGCAATCTGGGGTTACGTTTATTTGATCCTCAAAGTATCAAATGAACTGGTCACGGGAATTAAGAGCTAGAGTCGGCCATAAGCTTGTCCATCAGCATGGTCTGTTGAGACCACGACGCACAAAAGTGAACCGGAATGTCGGGTAGTACCACCAACCGAGTGAGTTATGTACGGCCACTCATTTCAGCCATAATGACCTACCGTACCGATAATGTGAGCGACTGCTTGCGGCTTCGAAAGAAGGGGCTGCTTGTTGTTGTCCCTACTTCATTGCGGACCAACGTAACGTTGTCAGTCTCCCGTGAGCAAAGGCTCAAGCCTCTCAGTGTGTGTCAGGAATTGCTTTTGCCGCTTCTCATTTAACTTTGAAGACCAATGCAACGAGTCTAGTACGTGTGTAACTCCACGCGTATCAAAGGTAGCGGTTGGCTTAACTCACTGCTAAAACTAACCCAATGTAACGTTTCTCTCGTACTGGTTTCAGGGAAGGCTAACACGAAAACTCTCTCTTACTTCCCATGGGAAAATAGATGAAGATGTATCAACATGGAAAAACAGAATTCCACAATAAATACTACGATGTCCTTCAGAAAAAATGTTTAAAAAAATATAAAACCAGTTGTTGTACCACTTTCGGGCAAATACGTAGCTGTTCGCATAAGTTGTATAAAAATCTTGGCTAAACTCGTATTGGCACGTTTCACTCTGGTGTGCAACAGGGGTAAGAAACAAAATAGTTGAACCTACAGTTCTGTTTTTCAGCTTTTCGATTAAATTCACTAGGCCTTAGTCTTACCTAGCTGGTAAATGTGCTAGAAATTCAACAGATACCCCATTTTAGACGGCATTCGTATATCTCAACCACGACCCATTGTAAGCTCTCTGAAGGAAACAAAATAACATTTATTCACAATAATCAGGTGTGTATTATTGGAACTACAGAAATGTTAAACATTGGTTATCGATGTGCTTCCTACTGACTTACGAAATGTTTTTAGATATCTTGATGTGGCATGCAGCAAATCGATAATAAGATTCCTTTATCTCGTGCGCCAACCCTTTAGAATTTTGAGGTTGACGTCCAATGTACAGGTAGGTTGTTAAATTCTAACATCAGGACATCAAGCGCGTCCCGGATAACTTCAAGAATCAGGCCATGGTAAGCCTTCATATGGATCATACTTGACTAGCTTTCACAGATCTGTCAGGCTGGTAGAAAACTAGTCTGCGTAAGATAACGTGCTTGGCAAATTTCGGGGTGGGTTGCCATATAACATCCATCTGTCTTCAAAATAAGGGTAGCCGAATTAACGAGCTCCATTATTTCCACTCTTATTTGCGATAGCTGGATTCCCTATTTTAGTGAACTTCATAATTCATATCTACTGACATTTGAAGCACCGAGTTGTCTTCGCTTTCTGGCGAGAAAAGTTGAATGAATTATTATTAATGCTCCAACTCAGAATACGGAAGAATAACAGGACCGTAAATACCTCCGTGCATACCGTTGAATTTGATTCATTTCCTGCACAAAATATATGCATTTGGGATAGTTTATTTGTCTAACATTATCTACAGGGACATGTGCAAACACAAAATTTTAAGTTGAGCAAGGTTTTCAATCAGTTCATTATTCCCAAACATTCATTATTTCCAGTTCGCTGCTTTCGCGATAACGTATTAAGCCTGAGTGACCTTGGCCAAAATTTAACCTTCAAGTAAATCATAATAAATAAGAATTCTCCAGTTCATGATCAACAACGGTTACCAAAATCTAGTGGAATTAAAATGTTCCAACCATGTAACAATAATTAATTAATCAGCTAATTAAAAATTAATCTCGCGAACAAAGATGAAGTCACGGGTTGACTGTTCATTAAAATAATTGATTTTGTTGCACAAACCAGCTTCTTAACACTCATGAGTGCGGACTAGGATAAATCCTAAGATCCCTGCAAACAAAGTTATGAAATTTTCATGTTCAGATACGTGTATTTCGACAACCGAGTTCATTCACGTTTAGACAGCTTCGCTGCAGTCCACAAGCAGATAAATGAAGAGAAATCGGCGGGTAAATTCATAACATTTTCCGATACTTCGTTTAACTTCTCAAATGCTGGAACCTCCAGGTCATTAACAAAGGGAGACATGTGTTAAAGTAAAAGTGACATTTTAGGCAGTCAGAATGAAGTAGACTCCATATTTATTCTCGTGCGAGAGCAGGCAACTGGAAGCTGAAAAACACATCGCTCATTTCAACATTTGATGTTACACTATTGGTCTGACAGGGACTAATCAGACTGCAGTCGATCATGAATGTTTACCTGGGATGCGAAAATTAAATTTAGTACCCAGTTTGAAGTGCCTTGTACAGCAGTACCGGTCCCCGGCAAACATTATTCCTGAACTTGGGTATTCTAGCCCCAGGCATTTTAATGTCTTTTGACACGAAGGTGAACAGAACACACGGATTCAGCTTCATCCCAGGACGCAGTCCCGGAAAAACTGCCTTCTCAAATACATAAATATGTAAAGAAATAATCTACGATTACTGTCGGCAAGCCAAACATGTTTCCCCCATTTGGATAAAAGATCCAGAATACCAGGGTCAATGGGCGCAGAAGGGTAATTTCAGCGGGTAACTCTATCTGGGTAAACCCAAACCCGAAGACGCAGTTGATGCGACACACCAAGCGGAAGAAAGATGTTAAACAGCACATCCGTTCAAACTTCCGAATAACTTCGCCAGCGCTCCGAACTATCTTGCAAACATCTAGATTTTTGCAAACTTTTCGATTGGCAGTGTGGATAATGCCGATTTACACTTAAAACACCAGCTTCGCTGTCTCCGGAAAACCGTCTTTTTTGCTTTTTATTCATTTGTTGCAGATAATCACTATACTGAAATTCGCGGTTAGAAGTTTCATTCACTAATACAACGAATATCAGTTTCATTTCCCATATTCTGATCTTACTGGAGTCATAAAAATGGAACAGTGACACTTTCAAATTAGATGCGACTGGGATATAATAATTTGTATATTTCGGCGACTAATATATCGAACATCAACTCCGCCAAAATCAAATCCAATGTTAACAGAAAGGTAGACATGATTCCTTCAAGTTTTGAATCTACATAAAGAGTATAAAATTGTGGGACAATTCACCTGAGCCCAAAATTCCAATTTTGTACTGTCCGTGGGCTGCTTTGCTGCATTTCGTATTGTTTCGGCATGGTCATTAGGGTAACAATGTACGAGGTAGTTTAGGATATCAAATTATTGATAAGCGTTTGGAGCATCTAGGTCTAGTAACAAAGGACATGACGACCTGACCTACCACGTTGAAGTTTTTCATAATGACCTGAAGCGACAATCAGTAGCAACTAAAGAAAATGAAGATACTGACATTTAAGGAGTCGGCCATTACCGAAAGCCAAATTTCTATGTTAAGGGAGTAATGAAAATATGTAATACTGATGCTTGGAATAGCAACACAGACTTCGATCAGTAGCACTAATGCGCGGATATGTTCTAACGATTCGCATTAGACTGACACCAACCCAAAATGCACATCTGGAAAGAACGAGAATTCCATGGCATCTGGAAGACAGGCTGGTTTATCTACAAACCACGGGGTCATATGAACAAGAAATCCTGTTTGTTGGAGTAGCTGCACCGGAGTGTCACGATATTTGCAGGAAGGTTGGCCGTACAACGACTGCTTACTATTGTATGCTGATAGCCTGCACGTTTAAACGTATTTGAGTTGTAAACATTGGAGACGCTCATACCAACATAAGTGTTGAATGAATCGGTTTTATCCCACGGAATGACTAGTGCCAGAAGGGTGGAGTGCAAGGTTCGATTGGTATTGTTACCTAGAGTGGGAATAAACACTCGATACTGAAATACAAAACAGGTAAAGTAGCTGTTCGAATTAGTGACCAGCTCGGCATCGGTTACAGTGGTTCACTTGCTTTAGGTAGTCTAGTGGTTGGGGTTGATACATACTGAGCGAGGAATTCGGTGTGACAAATTTTGAGAAAAACAGAATTGACCAACTGGTGGTTTAAGAGAAAGAAACTTGAGAATTGTGTCAGAAAGGAAGAAAAATTGTTTAACTGGTATATTTTGCACACGGCCTGCAGCACTTGGTAGACTTGTTTCTTCATGTAGATGTAACAGTTTACAGCAGAACGCTAATAGCTTACATTTCAGTTCATTACACAAGACCGTGAATTAACCTCTATTTTGCCTGTAGACGACTCAGAACAAGTGCCAAATGCAAGCAGCCGAGAAAAAATCAACGCAACCAAATGTTTGCTACTAGTTGATTCACGCTGAGTTTGGTATGTTCCATCTTCGAGTTCAAATAAGTTCAAGGCTTTCCTTCCGATTCTGTGACTTGGTACACATAGAACCATTATTGCTGCTTTACTCTAAACGCCTAAGGATTAATGGGAATAACACGATCTTCCACTTAGGATGTACACCAGAAAGCAGTGCGGAATGCACGTTTTGTAGCCTCCTTTTGGTCTCAACCCATTTGGAATATTTGGATGACTGTTGATCCAGCGTGCAAACGCTACTTAGACCAAGGATTTCTCCCTTCCTAGGCAGGATTTGCTAGAAAGGATACAGTGCATTCGCGGCAGGTGGTAGCGTGACAAGAAAGGATTCCAGACGGTCAAATACTTGCTCCTAATGGACGGTTCATTATGCAAAGGATGTCAAGCTTTGCAAGAATTTTCAGTGAAATATTTGCAGGTTTTGGTGCATTGCTAATATAATTTATCACCAAAGAAACTAAAACTGTGAACCCAATCTTTAGCAAAGATCGGGAAAACTATTATTAGGTCTTCCTGATTATTCAGGCCGAACCCAGCGGGGGAGGGGTGTGCAAACCGTGAAACATCAATCAGCACCATGCCTTCATGAAAATACATTCAACAAGCTCTCAAATGTGTCACTTTAATTTAAATTCAAGCCAGTATTTACCGCCTGGTATTGGAGATAATTATAGTCCTCGTGTACAACACTACTCACTAAAAATAACTATGACCATATTCCTGTGTGTATCTGACATCCTATTGTGAGTATCCCCAGCGAACAACCCTTCACTGAGTGCAGCTTGGGTGTAGTTAGTCAAACATAACAAGGTCTGTCGGATTTGCTCACAAAATATTCGCGTTTCCAGAGATACAGTTCGATGAATATTTTCTGGCAAATCCCCCACTCAGTGCCACTGGGACTTCGTGCCTTTGAAACCCATTGGAATAAAAAATCAATCATACTCGAGATGTCTGTTACGGCCCAGGTATATATTCATCAACTTTTGTTCTATTTCCACTGATAACATGCGTACCTATTAGCAGGCAACCAAACAGTCCATGCACGTGAACAACAATCTGAGTATCTATTCCACAATCAAATGCACGAAAGTGCAACACAAACCTAAGATGAAAGGTTAGCTGTTAAATTTCCAAATACGGTCTCTGTACCCAGAACTGTGACTGTTAGTGCTATCACTTTTCCAGCAGCACCCGTAATAGCATCAAAACCAACAAGAAAAACCAACAAAAGTAACCGCACCAATCAACAGCACTAATAATATTAGCAACAATGCTACTTCTGCTCTTGTTGTTATTATGGTTTTGCGGGAAACACATGGGTAGTGTAGGTGAATTTCATGTTCTATCGATTTCTTCAGACAGTCTCATATTTTCCGTCTCCAAAAGGGAAACGCACTTATTGTCCGTAAATTCCAACTAATCGACGTTTTTTCCAGGCCAACTAATTGCCTTTTGTCCTCCAAAACATCTTGTTACACTTGGATTACTTTGGGTTGATTTCTGTTATATCATTAGCCTAATTTGGCAACATGAAAACCATAGCATCTACAAGGAGAGGAATAAATTACCACGGGGTAAATCTTAAACACGGGAGATAACACTCATCAAATAAGTCCATCTTTAAGAGAATGGCGAAGTCTTTTCGCATACCAAAGACTCGATATATATATATATATATATATAACGCAAGAATGGCAAACATATTTTCCTTCATCTTTTATTTGGTCACACTGTCTATTTTCAACCAGCACTAGTATTTGGTTATTATCACAAAGCCTAACAAATTACTCCAGGATACTGGATTAACTATCACTCATATTCAAGAATTGGTATCGAAATAAAAGCCATTGGTTAGAATGATTAGCATATTCGTTAAAATTATCCCATAACAGTCACATACGAATTGTTTCTCATAGTCTGTTGCTCATGAAATCTCAGAAATAATCAAATTTCACTTTCGTTTGTGTGTCAACGAAAGGTGAAAGGCCCTCGTACAACCGATAATAAAACCATCGTAAATCGGAATTAAATAACGCTGTACGGTAACCTCATTATCGCTTTCGTCGTTATTACTGTTTTCACGAACAAGACTATGGCCAGCTTCAGGTTGACGATTTAGAAACTGAACCCAGTTTGGTGGGTTCGAATACATTTCTGGGTCCTAAAGTCACTGCGCCTGCCGTTTGAATACCTGTTGTCATGAGCAAAGTTACGCACACTTTTAGTGATCTGCGCCACAAAGTGCTCACACTCCTTCCCCCGCTCAGTCAATAAAGAAATCCTAGGATACTCTTGTTTTGGAAAGAGGCTAACTGAAAATTTTGGATTCACAACGCGACAACTTAGTGCTTCTAGATAGCGGAGAGCCGTAAATACGTCGCAGCAAGGCTCACGGTCCTATAAGGTTCTGAGAACCGGCACGTAGAAGTGCAAGGTTGACAATATTTGCAATGCGTCTTGAAACTATGATTGTGATAACGGCCCTTTTCTTTAAAAATTTATCCGACATGCATTGACCTTCGAGTGAGTGCATTAGGACAGATACCGCTCGTGAATATCGGAAAAAGCTATCGCTATTCTCCGTTCACGTATGGTGACGATAGAGTGGCAATCACATTGTTGAAGTCCATTAACACAGTCGACATCAACAATCACGTGGACACTTTACAATCGATTCTGGTATGGCAGATTATGGTAATCCGAACGTTGATGACCTCGGTGAAGATAATGGTGATTAGTATCAAGGAAACCAACAGAATTATTTCGAGAAGAGAACTGATGACCATGACGACAATAGGGTGGAAGAATGTGTTTATAGTATTTAAGATTTCCATAACGCTAGAAATGGTCTTGAGGATGAGCATATCATTGATAAAGGTAATGCAATTGAAAACGAGAGAAAAGGATTAAATGACTTGCTTAGGCAGTTCAGTCATTGGATGTCAAACCAGAATAACTTCCTGTCTATTGTTATCTTCTGCAGAAAGCAGTATTTTTGCTTCATTTTGTGAATTATCAATTTGTTTTAATTTGTAAATCAATTAGGTAACCCTTGTTCATCAGTGATTGATGACTGAGTCGGCTCGCCTGATCCCCACTTTGATATTTCTTTTTTCAAATAGCTGAAATTGGACTAGGTGCAATTAAAGTTTCCATTCCTGGTGAACATTCCATCCTCAGAGCTCAAATCATACCTATAGTGAAAATAATATTTCCCCATTAACTAACTAGATTTATATGTCATACTCCCTTCAAATACTCTGTCCGATGTTAGTGTTACATTTTTCCCAACTGACTCAGCACAGTAAGTAGCTTTTCGTACAAAAGGTCCTACCAATAATTTCTTTTTATCAACTACTTTCGTAAACCTTTGTGCACGTCTCAGGCGATATGAAATGAAAGACGCAATCGCGGACTGCTGGTTGCCGTTCTCTCAAAAAATTGCGTCCAATTAGTACACGCACACAAGCAAAATTGTCTGGACAGAGGTACGTTAATTCTGTGCCATGAGAGTTCGGGTCGGTCTCGGCGAAACGCGGTCGTCACAGCTGGTCGTGAAATCAGCTGACCTCATTACAGCCTGCGGGTTCATCAGCAATCTTGTGCAGTCATTGAAAAATCATGAAAAAAGACTAAGGGATGATTGGAAATAGACAACCAGTAGGGATGAATGAAACAAAATAAATATTTTAAAATTAACGTTCTGTCGAAAACTGGAAAGTGTAATTCCCGTTGAAGTTTGGTGAAATTTCAAACTTATTCGTAGGTACGAGTGATGTTACCTCTTTTGAAAAAGAAATGTGCTACTTTAATAATTTCGTGCAGTTGTCAGGATTAGGATAAATTGATGATTCACAGGATATCCGGCACAACGAGAGAACCGTTTTCCCTATACAACTTCAAGTGTCTACGCGACACTACACAGATGATCATAAATGCTGACATGTAAGTAGGAAGGAGACAGGAAATGCACTGGAAGCTGCCTGATTGGATTTCATGGTCTTCCGAGTTTTACGGGCTGTATGTGAATAGCAAAGCCTAAAATGACTGGAAATTAGACAAAAAAACAAAGGAGTTGGAATTTAATGCATGTGAAACGAGGCAAACCGGGATAAGAATTAACAGTAAATTAACAACAATGGTTCGTCAGAAAACTTGGAAAAATTCCTTTTCCATAAATAAACAAGAAAAATTAGAGAGCGAGGAGCTTCTTCAACGTTTTTTCCCTGCTGAATACACCCGAGTTCGATGTGGATCAAATACAACAGGGTAATCATTTTGAACGCAAAAAGCACAACTTATTTATTTCATCCATAGTGAGATAAAACGGCAACAAAGTTCAGGGGTGCTAGGAGCAGACCGTTCCAAATATTCTAAGGTAACTTGATCCGTCGCCAATAAAAGGTCCCAATGTGGCTAACGATCAGCTGAAGCTACTTCCTCCTGGCTCCGAGAAATTGCTACGAATCAAATAGAAATTTTAAATTTCGGCATGGATTCTAAACGATCTACTGGTGCATGTGTCTGCCTGCTCAGCATACTGACGAAATTTTTGCGATCTAAAAGACAAGCTTAGCAATCACGTGTTGTCAGTAACCGACAACTTGAACTGCACAATACACCAATACTTGAAACTATTCCTACCTGTTCAAGAACAGGCAACTAGTAAATAATACTCCTCTCCTCCAGTAAAGCTTAGTAATGACCGTATCCGGGCTAAGTACATCAGAGGTGAATTGTGGTTGACTTTTTGTCAGTGATGAATGAACATTGGGAAATCCTGGCTGTGTATTCTATCTCAAATACACGACAGATCTTTTGCGATGAAATTCGACATAGATATGTTACGAAGTTGGTGATTTAGTTTCTACCTCTAGGACAAGATTAACCCTTTTTTCTTCGGATGTATCGCAAATTTCATGTTGCAAAATTAGCAAGATTAATCTGTGTTCACGGTTAACGGGAATCCTGTTAATCAGCTGGTTAACTGGTAAATGATTCTCTTTTCTGCCATAATACGATGGAGAAATAACTAGAGGAAAATAAACAAACTGACTTGATACTATTAATCAAATGGCTAGTGTTTGTCGTTCGATTCTACCCCATTTGATTCGGTGAAGGCCAAATTACTGGAAATTTAGCTTTGTTTTTCACTCACTTAACTCTATTTATTTCGAGAACGCATTTGGTCAGAAGCAGACTGTTGTGTAAAAACAAGGATGGTGAATTTCGGTCTCACGGCAAGTTTTTCATCTTGATCGTGACACGACCATATCCAGACAGATAGACCCACGTAGAGTGTAAGTTAGGACACCAAGCTTCATAGGATTGCTGTTCTCTCGAGATGTTTTTTTCTACTGAATTGGTGTATTGCAACCACCCCTTAAGATGATTTGACTTTCTTGTTCCGTTAACGTCTATCCTTTCTTGCGATAACAAATTTTATTTGATTAACTCCCCTCCGCAATTAGATGTAAGCAATCACGCAAACAACGGTATTAACTAGGGAGAAGTTAACAAGCCTATCAGTTGCATGATGATCCACATTCGAACAATGATGTTTGCACACAGTTTCAACACCTCCACCCGGGCAGTCTTCCAAATTTATTTACGTATCTCACCCAAAAATGTCATAATAATAAAGATAAGAAAAAACCACGATAGAAGCGAATGAACCAAATAGGTGAGCACATGACGTTTCTATATTGTTGTTGCTTTCGCAGTCGGTGAAAAGTAGATTTCTGGGACTGGGGCAGGGGTGCATTCACATGCACACAGACTCACATACATCAGTACAAGTGAGATAAAAGAACAAAGCATGTTGTAAACACGGGGTACAATCGGAATAGATCAAATTATACATGGTCACGTTGTGTGATGGTCATCTTCAAAGCACATATTTATAACTGAGAGCGTAAACATTCGCACCTCAAAAACACCAAGGACGTTTACTGATGCCCCGACTCTCACCTAACATATTAGACTTCGCAAAATTTCAGTCATATCTGTAGACATAGGAAACGATAATTCAGTAGTCGCTTTCGTCACGTGCAAACAGTCAGTTTGTTTACTTCCACGATTCACTCAGTTTAAGTTTGTGACCAGTAGTACCAGTAGCTGTACTTGTGGCAATAATGGCAATAGCAACAGGAGCAATACCAATAGTAGTAGCAGTGTTGACAACAACAGTGGTTAACGTTATTGCTGTTCTTCATAATAAGATCTGGACCAGAGATGTTGTTATAAAGTTATCCTAGTAAAGCAAAAGTAAAACTGTCTCTTGTAAGGATGACGGTTTGGTATGCCTGTTGTATGCGAAGACAGCATGTCAGCCCTTTGCAACCTCAATTGTGAAATGAACAACTCACAACTTTATTCGTCTAACTCTAGTTGCGTTCAGTATTCGGATTTTCTTTACATTAGTCTCCTACTTGGATAATAAAAGTGATTTCGCAATGCAATCTCAAGTTGAAGGTGCTTTCAATTCTTCATTCACTTTGTTTTTTAATATAGAACTTTAGGACTAGGTAAAATCAGCACAAAGTTCATGATGTAACTGGTATGACAACATGTGCTAAAAATAACGATTTTTAAATGCAGCATTGGCTTATTCAGGACAGACTTCTTCCAAAAAACAGTTATGATTTCAATTACAGAAACATCGGGGACACTCAATCAAAAATTCTGTGCAATCGGGGAGCAGTTACTGTGACGGCAACAATCCACGAATAATATAAAAAGCTACTGGCTAGACAATGTTATATCATACCCCGCTAATCACATGCTAACCGATACCATGCGCTTTGGATGACGCTGTGATCAGATCTCAACTGCAGCACGGTGGATTTGTGTTAACAATGATTTCCAACAATCAAAATATGACAATATCAGCATTGCTTTCAAGGTATTGAATGGTGAAGTTAAATTCGATACGGTATCATGGGTCGTTTGTTGTAAGACATGAATCTCCTGCCACTTGACTGTCTTAAAAAATTAACATCAACTGAATCGGGTCCAGCCTCTCACAAGCACGCAAATCCTACCTACGTTTATACTCTATTTTATGGGTAGTTCTCCTCGGTCAAACAAAGTTTGCAAGCGACGTTTTTTGCTGGAAAGAATCACCTAAACAACTACTTCTGTAATCCTGATGGGCTTAGTTTTCCGTTAGAAAAAACTGAAAACTGCGATTCACATTTATTTATGCGAAAAGTGCACATTTCTGGTCTGCCTTATACTATGATTGGGAATGTTATTTGTTATACTGTTAGAAACTAGCGATTTCTGCTGTCCACCTTTCTCTATCAATTAGAGACTGAAAGGCAATGTACTGCCCCCTTGTCCCTCGATTATGGAACAGAAAAAGTTGGGGATTTCTCCTCAGTTTTGACCGAGAATTCCCTAGTGTGAATTAGTTTATTAAGAACCAAACACGCCCGCCAACCCGAGGCAGACATCTCGTGAATTGTAAAGCAAGTGATTTAAAATGGAGCAACTGACTCCATAGGCTGCAAGCGTTGGTAAACTGGACGCAGTTTCAGATGGTGCAACAATTAAGTTTGCACGAACGTGATTCATTTTTAGTTGCTGCCTCGCATCACCGAATAAAAGTGAAAGGTGGATGAAAAAAAGCACAAAACAACATGAGTATAAACAAGCGAAAATAATTAAAATGCGCGAACGCAAATGCTTGCGTCATTTCGACATATCGCCTAATACCGCCAACCACGGTAGGGGGGATCTCGTGATCAGTGACCGTTTGATCTAATGCGACCTGTTCAGGACAACCAACCGGCAACAGTTTCCCCAACTTTCGTTACTCTGTGGACTATTAATGACTTTATAGAACCGTCTATGTCCAGGTATTTGACCTACGGGTTTGGGAAACACGTTTTGATCAGCTTAACCCATTCAAAATCCGGACTTATTCTAGCGGCTGATCCCTGTGACCTAACAACTTAGGTCTCAATCCTGAGTTAGTAAAACAAAATTTCTACCATAATCAAACGACACTAAGATAATACCGGAGTTGAAACGCCGACCGTCTCCGTCTATTTTAAATCTTAAACGACTGTCCTTTGGTATAGCACAGTAGGATCAACTTTACCGTTACGATGATCCATATGCGGTTGTTATTCAGACTCCCCAGAGGTCTCAAAATTGTAGGACTCAATCAAGCCTCTTGTATGCTTGAAGATGATTCAACCTGTGTAGAACCACCTGTTGAGGCGTATTTGGCTGAACAAAAAAATTATCCTACCCACCCAAATCCTCTCCTCAAAGAACAAGGTTCGATTTGAACCAACAGCATTTTACATTTTTGAGGTGCAAAATGAATGTCAAATATGGCTTCATTTCCATCCAGACGGTCGCTAAGGTGCGAAAACTATTCCCATCGCCCTAGGCCATGAAATTTGCTGCCAGAGAAAAATCCAGTACTAATATTCTTACATGAGAATAGTGCTGTCTCCATCATCGTTTAAATGAAATACTCTTATGCACCCTTCGGTAAGAGATTACACAATCGGCTTGCTTTAAGGAGTGGGTCATTATCCGCTTGGAAATCGGGAAAGACTAATATAGTGGACCTACAGAATGTGTCTGTGTTCAAACAACCTCTGTATGGATACGTTATGGTTAATCCAATTCTATCGGTGTGGGAAATGGGCTCGTATTTTACAAGCATGCTACTTTCGAGTACCAGGTAATCGGCCATGAACAACGCTCATGAGTGGTTAGGATGTACTGCTTACGAACCAGTTCCTGTAATTTTGATACGAGGACCTACCATCCTTCTAGTACGTCGGTGCCCTGATCGATTCAATCCAGTTCTTAGCAGTGGTCTTTTTCCTGTGATCGCTAACACTAAGGTTTCGCCATGGTTTTGAAATCGAATGGGAACTCCTACCTCAATAATAAGCGTCATCAAGTTTAAGGTTGGCTATCCCACTGATGAGTTACATTTCTGATGAGAGACTGATAAATGCCTACACTGTCCTACACTGAAATGTAGGTGCGAGGTTCACTGCGGAAGCGTACCAACCAATTTTGTCCATGAAGTATTCTGCTCGAAATTCTAGACGAAGCCTCTTTAAGTAAATCAGTGAACCGTTTTATTCCTCGACTATTTCACTTACACTCTGTTTCTCTGCAACAGTACCCGCAACCGGCCAGTAGAGGTAGAGGCCGCTGCCAACGAGAGATTTTAGCGTTTATTGTATGTGGCTCTCACAAGGACGGATCTAAGAGCACCTTGTACATCAGTCGAAGTCGAGGATATCCACTATTTTTGAAGTCCAAGCAAAATGGAGCCATGTTTGTTGTTTGTCGCTGGGTGTAAGAAACCACAACACCGCTCCTAACGTTTATTCAGGTCCCATACTCCTGGCTGTGACAGTAACCAGGTAACCAGCTGGAATTCAAGTCGGCGATTGTTGTCTGTGACCAGCTGAGAAAGATGAAATGGCTTTTGCGATGGTACAACCGCAGAAAAAGCAAAAGCAAAAGCGAGCACGAGCCAAGGTGTGATCAGAGTCCACAGTTATGGATTGGGACAAGCCGATTATTCGACTGGTCTAAGCTACCGCTTTCCAGTGACGGTGGGCGTTAGTCTGAGTCTATTGCACTGGAGACAATGGCAGACGCTAGTTGAGCCGAAACCGCTTTTGGAACAAAATGTATGTTTACTAGGAACAGGCTAGTGTCGGCACAGACTTGGACGAGACGATCTTCGCAGCCGCTTACTTTGGCCGGAACGACAAATGGGTCTCCGATTTACCTTTTTTTTTTCTCTTCGAAACAGCCAACTTGGGATTTCAGATCGACAACAACGACGGCATTTTCCGTTGGATGTTCACTCTGAAGTAGACCATACAAGTCCCCGTATAGCTCATCGTTGACTCCAGGAGAGCAATGTTCGGCGGGAGCTCAAATAAAAGCGAGTAAAATATGGGCTTTTCAGTCGATTGCTGTTGCCCCGGGCAGAACTATCCAGACAAAATGAACACCGATGATTGTTGGATGGGATCCAGTCTAACAGTGCACGCTCGGCTGTCAGGGCTTAAGGGCATAATCACTACAGCTCGAAACCGGATCAAGTGATACAAGCAGAATGACAGAAGAGACCGAGGTTGTTTCTGAGTCTCGCAAAATGATTACGTAAAGTGGGTTTTGTATATCCGTTTCGTAGGCACAAAGTACACCTGTTTTAAGGGTCTCGAGATTTCTGTTTAGGACAGCTGATTACTTTGTCTGACACTGTGGTCAGCGAAAACAGTCAAGTGAAGAGAGGACTTTGGAACAGGTAGTGTTCAGGCTTACTCCTTTCCCTCCACCAATTCTACCATTGTTAAAATCTACCAGGCCACAATTGTTTGATCTGTACAACTCACGTAATAAACCTCTTATGTGAATGTATCAAAAACACGACAGCCCATTGTTCAAAGTTTCCGATTTTCTTTTCATTTAGACTCAAGTAAAACTGCATTTCAGACAGCATTCTCACGAAGCAGGCAAACGAACTTAAGTGTTGCAGTCTGTAATCCTATCCACACACCCACATACTCACATGCGCTCACACACAGACAAACCCACGTACAGTAAAGTTACGCCACATCGTTTTTTTAATTCGTCCCCGCAACTTATTTAGCCAACTGTTTTGAAATCTGCACCATAAGTATAATTAGGGGCATCAATTCTGATAGTTGATGCAGTTCTGGGAAGCAAATCTTAAGTTGCTAAACCCATCGAACCAAAATCCACCTGTTTAGCTAGTTTGACTTGAAAGTTTTCCCAGGTGAATCACCCGATTTCATTCCTTTCTACTACTCCAACTACACTTGAACTGAAATACGACAACTGCTTAGCGCTTTCCGTATGACATGGATTAACCCCCTGATGATGGCTTGGTACCATTTAAACAATGAAAGCTAATCGCAAATGTGTCGAAAGTTTCCGTGTACTTCGGCGAATTTTGTCACATTTTGATAAAGATAAGGGAAAACGAAGAGAAAAAAACAGCCGTCTTATGGCATTTGAAACATTCTCATTGAACACCAATTCGGATGGAAGAACGGCTGATAGCTTGTGGATTTCGAAGACAATATTGATCACTAGGAGTCTGCCAAATTTAGCAGAATTCATTGATAGGGAGAAAGTTTTAATTAGGCTGTTCTGCACGGTATGAACCTCGTCACATACTATACCAAACTAGTGACAGTAGAGCAACACGTTGATTAGTAAAGTCAAAAGTCCAGGTCGATGACATTAGCAAGTTTGTCCGATCATGCAGCTTATATCTCGGTGTTGAAACCCTTAGCCAAGCGTAACCAAGCGTGTGGTCCCCGTTGTCAAACCATGTCGTGTTTAGTATTCTAAATCACGGTGCACTCCATTTCTGATCACTGGAGTAACGGCTACCCGATCTCAGGCAGGCCCTTCCTTCTGTCTCTGGTTCTGGATGTACAAAACCTGCAATTTAAATGATTTATTGTTTGGTGAACGAGACTGCCTGAGTTTTGCTGACTGCTCAACTAATTCCCTTACACTAGCAATGCTATTCAAACTTTTGCTGACTGGATATTTCGACTGAGAAGCTTTATTTCGTTTCTGATTTCCGAAGTGGTCATCGTTCACTGACATTATCAATGATTCATAACGAGCCTGGTAAACCAGAGGCACTGTAACTGGAGTTTAGGCAGCACGCTGATTGGTGGGAACGTGATGTATGATATCCGAAAGATCTACGGTAGTCCAGTTCAGACATCATGAAAGCATATAGTTAAGGGAGTGCTCTCGAGTGTAAAACTTTAACTCCGGTGGATTCAGACCTACCTATGGAGGCCATCTACATAGACCATCTATGCACTGAAGCTGCGTGCGCTCTGTCAATAGCGCTGAGTCCACACAACGAAATGGTTGGATACTGTAGTTGATGGCCTTTGGTTGATCACCGAGTCTTCATATTTGGGCATATTCAGGCGTTTGCGAATTAAAAATTTTAAAGATTCTTTTGGACTATACTTTGCAACCTGCTGTGGAAATAGACCATTAGGTATGCTGATTTCGGGAAACCCAACTTGGAGTCTTAATACTCTGTACTCAGCGATCTTGCTCTCCCTAAAAGCCAAGCATGATCGTTCACCTGCCAATAACCGTGTCCCTTATGAAATACTACTCACAAAAAGAGGCAACACATTTGAACTTGGGAACATTAGTTTCGGCCGTAGTTAGTCTTATCGCAGGATGAAAGAAATTTTTATCGGGGAAGTGGTTTCTGCATCCATTGTAAAGTGTATGACTAATATTAGTATTTGGCAGGTACGTTCTTGTCAACAGAGAGGTTTGCGCATCTCGGCGTTGTTGATCCCGTGCTTCGAATTAGGGAAAATTTTCCGATTCCTATGGTTCTCAGTAATGCTCTTCACTGAAGCAATGAGCATTACAAAGGCGCTAAAATATACTACTCTCATTTTTGAGGACTCTTAAAACTCATAAAATAATTCACAGGGCAATATGTCCAATCAGGTTGGTACTGATGACCGTGATGAACATCTAGTCTAATTAACAAACGCCAAATGAGACCTAGACACCAGATTGTGGCTGGAACAAACTCCCTATATAAAAGCCAAACCGATTATTCGAAGTTTGCATAGAGCGCGCACCTCCGATTGACTCGTTTTTTTACTTCGTTTAAACGTTTGTTCTTCGGCATATTAACTTTAGGATATCGTTGGCGGTTCCTTGTAACCTACCTAAAATTGTGTTTATCGTATGAGCTGGCGCTTTGATTACTAAAAGAAGTTGTTGGGGAGAGAGTATAACTGAGATGTTGCAAAACCAGTGTAAATTACAACGCATGTAATGCAAAACCAACATGATACTGGCAAATGAGATTATGAGACCCTAATCCTTGATGAGTGAGGCTATCTGACCTGTTCATTTTTTGGTAATATAACCGTCATTCCCCAGCCTCTGGAAGCATAATTTGCAATTGTAGGCTAGTTGACGCCGCCAACTATCAGGTATGTGGGAGTCTTATTTCTCCCAGAATACTTAGATATCAATTTTTTCCTGTCAAAGGTCTACTGGTAACAAATTTGTTTGCATATAGTCGATATTCCACTGACCACAAATTTTCTCTTTAGGTATTCTGATTGCCATCGATATCTTGCTGGAACAAGCCAAAGTCGAGGGTGCGATCGATATCCCCGGTTTGGTCACTCGATTGCGTGCGGAGCGAATGGGAATGATCGAAACTGTAACAGAGTATGAATTCATTTACCGGGCGATAAGTGAATCAATTATGGATGGTAACACGGAAGTAATGGCACGTAATTTCTTCACGCACATTCAGCAACTGGATGAAATACACCCCACATCCGGGGACGTGAGCAGCACAGTTGGGGCCAAATCCAAAATCTTGTGTTCCGGTGGCTACGGTGTAACGGGTTTTCAAATGGAATTTCGCAAAATCACAGCTACTGCTCCGGTGCTGAAACCGCAAGGTCGGGGTGGGGGTAACACAAGTCAGATGATCCATTCAGGTCCCATCAATCCGAACGGGATCCGTTACACAGACTTTGCGGACGAGGCTTTATCTGCGGTTAGTAAAACTAGAAGTTTTACATAAAGCAGATGATTGCTAAATGATTTTTTCATTTACATTTTCTAGACTAACAACCTCTTTAAAGGAACGGACGGTCAATCGAACATATCGATTCAGTTTAGGTGAATTTCGATGGCGCAATCATTTTGGCATTTTTTCGTCATCCGAACTAATGCAATTCGCTCCCATTTCGTTCATTGCCTTCACTCCTCTTTGGTCTGCCTTTATCTCGTTTCTTTGCTATGCACTGCTCTGTTTTTGACCGCTTGTGTTTACCCGCTAGACGACTTGCAGTTATTGCTAACTGCTCAGCATGACTTTCCCTTGTTGAATTTGTCTGAGAGTCTGAATCTCCAATATCTAATTTGTTATCGAGCAAGGACGTCAGTTTGACATTTCTCGCTTGTAAGTGACTGTGGTTTTGTCGACCTTTCTGGCACACCACACAACTAACAGTGAATTTTGTGTGGGATTCACGTCATTTTCGTGGTTATCTTATGTGACAAATCCAGGTTTGATACATCTTAAACCCAGTCCTGCACTGGGTGGTTAATATTGAAGGTACCTAAAAGATCGTTTTAATATCAATGGTTGCTTTATAGAGCTCAGTCTTGCCTTGCGGTTTCTAGGATTCTCATTGGCCCAGCTAAGGTGTCAAGTGAGGAGTAGATTAATTGTATCCTTTCTTTGATGACATCATTTCAAAATTTACTTTGGCCCGCTGCCCTTCGGACTCTACTTTCACGCGCAACCGACAGGTCATCCGGTCAACTTTACACTGACTCGAGTTTTGCTCTTATTACTTTATCAGTGGTGCATATCCTTCATCGTAGAGTAGGCGTGTGTTACCAATACACTGCCCAGCATTTTCGGGCTGATTCAAATTACTGTGTTCGTATTCCATCCTCAACGACAGCCAGCATTGCTTGACACTTGAAGGCAGATACAATTACTGTACGTTAGCTCCAATCCAGTGAGATGCATTTCAAATTAGCTATTCAACCAAGCGAGCTGCTGACCATCGAAAATCGTTATATAGTCATTGACCTTAGCCTGTAAACAATCGTTAACACTGAACATCCACCAAGATCGAACTCGTATTCCAACCCTTGGTGAGCAAATTTAAACGACTAATCTAACCCCCATATTGGCCTTAAACTAAATTATGGTGATTAATCTCAAATGAAGTTTGCCAGATACACTCAATTGCCTGAGCCCTGACAAGCTCATGTGTCAAACTCTGCTGCACTGACTCACAAGTTTCAGCAGCATCAAACAATAGGTTTAAGTAGTATGTTTGATCGTGAAATGACACCTGAGGCTATGTTGTTATTCGGGTTGACACTGGACGCCGTAAGGCCAATACACATTTGTTTCATAATTCTTAGTCATCAAAACTCCTTATTATCCTGGAAATCTGCTTGTTCTGCTGAGACAACTTTTACTTTCTTTCGGACTCCCTGGAATTCATCAAAGTTGTCTGCCATTTCGTGGGTTACAGTCGCTAATCAAAAAACGCGATAACAGGACGACGCTGCATCAACGATATAAAACGAAATATTTAAAGACAAAACGGATGGTTCACGGAATAATGTGTTGGAGTCATTATTTTTATCTCGTGTTAGTCGGTTGTGGTTTAGGTTATTGGGCTCACACTGTTGATAATTCCTTCCGAGGTACTTGTGTGCTGTCATCTCTTATCAAGGATAACATTTAAAAAAACGTAACTCAATAATTCTGGCCGCCTTCCGACGGGTGCTGGTTAGCGCGATAGTACCACCAAAGGTCTACGAGTAAGAGGCGCAGATTCAAACACTGGGTGGACCCCGGATGAGCTCTAAAAATAGGGAAATCGCTTCTCAAGTGCATGACTGATCGGACGATCTTAGATTTATGCGTGAAAGATGAAGTCCGAAAGGAAATCAGTTTAAGCAAATTTCATACATGGTAGATAAACTGTTCCCACTGTTTCATTGATTTCTAACTACATGCTGAGCACTGTTAATGAGTGACGAATTGCTTCAGCGAAGATGATCTTGAAGAAAATGATAAGGTTATAGAGAAATGTTTCTGACGCATGTAAAACTTGAGGTTTTAGTCAGCTTATTATCATCATTAATGAGAGGAAATTACCCGGATATTGAATTACTCCGGCTTAAATTGATTACCACCCGAAAAGAAGGACCATAAAAGCTTTTAAACATAACAATTTTAATATTATTTTTAGAAATGGTTTTCATAACATTTCTTTTTTTCCTACTAACATCAGTCCGAAACATTCTTCCCCAAAATTAGAGCCAGTTCGTGGGCCTTTTTCATAGCTTTTGTTTCTAAAGGACTGATTAGATTTTCCCCAAGAAAGTACCTACTTAATAAGCATTGTCTTAGGTGTGAGAACCTCACTTGGAATGAGACTGTTGCCCAAAGCTTTTTCGTTAGTGTACAAGTATAGGAATAATTGGTACACAGAAATGGATACCCGGTGGACGACAATAACGGTGAAACTGGTCGTTTTGTTTAAGGCGGCTTTCTTGCTCTAAGCCTTAAACACCTGACACGGTGCTTGATTCGACTCACGCTGATCAAGGGGACTCATGTAAAGCGTAAGCTCGTTCCGTTTCGCCTTGCGCGTTACGAGGTAGAATTCTCACAACGTCGGCCGTTTCCCAATGAAGTATGGCCACTGTGCGGTCTTAGACATACATGTTTTGCTTTATAATGAATGAAAACCTAACAAGGTTATTATTACTTCCGTGCTAGTTCTATTGTAAAACCCAACAATTCTTGCTGTTTGGGGAGGTGCATCTTCGTCTTGGGGCAGGGAGCCAGGAGTCCATATTGCCGGCTTGTGCGTTTTCAGGTTTTGTAAACATTCTTCATTTTTAGCCGGTTTATTAGAGGTCATAAGCTGACTTTTACCTTGTATTTAAAGTGCTGCCCTTACAGGGATCGTTTTTTCATCACCGGCTGCAATAATAACCCAAGAGAATTTACTTCCCGCACTTGCACTAACTCTGCTAGCAGGTCTCAGATTCCTTATGTAAACTGCAACTGCTTCCACATAATTCAGTTCCGGTTTACGAATTGTCATCCACAACACCATATGCGCCATTCCAGCCTAGCAGAATACTGGGACTCAGTGGTCAGTATTAATCACCTACCAACCATTCAATAGGAAGAACACCTATCATGGCAGCCTACCAGGAATACATCATCTTTTTAGTTTCACTCAACAGTAGCTTTCAAACGAACACGCATCTGAGCCACGGATTCAAGTTACAAATCACCGCAAACTGATTCCGGGAGACGAGGGTAAAGAACCCAGATTCGCAACAGAATTACATCATAAAACAACTGGTCTTCATCCCCAGATTTAAGTGACCTGACAAAATCTTCCAAGTACTTGAGTAACATGGTATGAGAATAACTTCACAACTTTTCGATGGTAGGCAGAGCTTGGCATTCAGTTTGCACCCAGAAAATCAAGTCACATTGTATTTCTTCAGTCTCTGAATCAATGAACAAGCCGAGAAGAGGCATTGAGGAGAAAAGCAAGGAATTTGGTGAGCGTCAGTGTAAACCAGTAGTTGGCAAAAATACGAATAAACTCCTTTTATCAGTGTAGCATGGCCCTAAAGAACAAGTATGATAAATTATCTTCCAAATTGAAACAGGCGCCAATGACGCTTTTGGGAAAAAAGAACCGAATCGGTTTGTTGTGGAATTACCACTAAAATATTTAAATAGAACTTTTCCCGTTGCTATGTGCGCTCATTCTTTATTCACCGTTCATTTCCCACGATCGCCTCAGGTCAATGTGACGAAGAACCGAATGCTGAATGCCGTTCCGTTTGATTCAAACCGCGTGGCTCTTTGTCCAATCCGAGGAGTAGATGGTTCTGACTACATCAACGCGAGCTACGTGGACGGGTACCAGGACCGTAAAGCATTTATCGCTTGTCAAGCTCCAATGGTTTCCACGGTAGAAGACTTTTGGCGAATGGTTTGGGAACAGAAAAGTGATGTGATTGTGATGCTTTGCGATCTCATCGAAGGGGGCAAAGTGAGTGAGCCTTTGATTGCGATTAGGTTTCCCATGACCACCTTTCGCTCGTTTCATTACTTTCAATTGGAATTCGGTTGTTCATAATCGTAACATGGAATTTTAAATGGAATACCGAAAAGAGGTTGAAAAAGAAGCATAGGATGTTAGAAACCACAATTGTTGAAAAATGTATTGCATAGTTGTGCCAGAAATTAATTTCCACCACTGTTATATTTTTACTGGAATGGTCCGACTACTACTACGCAACGCGGTAATGCCAATCAGTATGCACTCCACGAACAATAGTTTGAAAAGAGTGGCATTTTCGGATGACAGTGGTAAGACGGGGTGGTCAAGTGGTCAGAACAAACATTTCAACCTGAAAGTAGTGGATTCGAAACCTACCCCCATCGCTCAACTTTGTCACTGGGCAGTACTCTCTCGGCCGCAGCCTGTTACGGAAAACGAAGTGTTCTGTTGTTTCATCTATATGAATATAGTAAATATAAAGAAGGTAGAAAAGTTTGGGCGACATTCAACCAGTACGTTTCCTTTAATATCATCGTGCCAGCTAAGTTTACCCACCAGTCAGAAGAGTAAGTGGTGAACCAAAACATGCTTAGCCACTAGTTGTGGCAGTTAGACATAAATAAATGTGATTTTTGAACTAATAATCACATAAATATTTTTGCTCGTTTCTCATTTAGAACGATTTCAGCCTGCACTAAGGTAGTTGAAACTGCTTGAGCCGGTTTCTCCAAGTTAAAAGCATCGTAATGCTGATATGCTAAATTCAAAAGGAATCTGGAACATGATTTGTTTAATAAATGGAAAAGTTACTTATCTTCATTTATGTTTAGAGATCCCACTTATCCCAATCTTTTCGATAGAATCCGGTTTCAACTATTTCGGTCTTCTTCAGTGTATCCTTGTGACGAGAAAAAGTAGATAATAAATTCACCATAAAATCTCCTATTACCGGTCATTTACATGAAACGTTCAGAATGGAACTGGTGACAATCAGTTGAACACGGTAAATATCAGTTTCCTGAAAACAAAATGGATACGATTCAACTTCCATTCGCATGTTACTTCTGTACTGAAACACTGAGTTGTTGACAGCGAAGTTCATCAATCAAAACTTCGTCGAAATAATGCGCTTTCGCAGTTACGCTTTTCCATGGAAAACACAGATCCCTGGGGACAGACAAAACTTGACACAGTGTGCATTATCCTGTTTGGATTAAACAAGGATCAAACCTGCTACGCGTACCGATAAATTTTCCCTTATCCATTTATTTAAATGCTCCGCAAAAGAGCTTCCTCTATCAAATCTTGATGCATTGGTATGGCTAAATATCCCTAAACACTAGCTCTATTGCCTGTCTCAGTCTTTCGAATTTTCTCAACGAGAAACGGAAGCATCAGAACGCGCGAAGTTGAAATATATGAATTCACTAGCCCACATTTCTTGTCGGACTTGCGTGGGAAGTCAGTTTAAATGGGAGTAACGTCTACCACATGGAAGGTTGGGTGGAAGCCTACGAAAATGTCCTGTAGAAACCGGAAGGGAACTTGTTGAAGCATGAAAACTGATTTTCATTCGCATTGGTCTTAAAACCTGCCGAATATACCTACCCTCCACGCATAGAAATAATCTCTTTGAGCTATTTTTCTCCTTCGGTTGCTGAGAAAAACAAAGGGAAAGCACTTCTGGCATAAGTCGGCATAAAACCTGCAGCAATTATCCAAATTTTGTCTGTGCGGGTGCAGTTATTTGTTTTGTTGAAAAATGCGAATTACCGTGCCTCGCATGCTTCTTATTTCGGAGTGTTTTGCAGGCAAGCTTGTTTTGAGCCACGACACCCTCTTAAAACAACCGAGTCAGTTAGGTCTCGTCACGCAAAAGAAGGCAAATGTCTGATTGCACTTCCCGTTCCTGTTTGGTGCCGTTTTGCTCAACGCAAAATATCCCGCATAAAGGCACCACGTATATGCAATGCAACCAATAAGTTAAACATAACCGCCCTAGAACAAGCTTTGATTTGTAACTGAGGGCGATCTCCTACAAAAGCGAACAAAACCAAATAGATAAAATGCCTTGCAAATAAAGGTGCTCTTTTAGACAACACATCCATCCAAAAGTTCACTCGATTTTAATGCTAAACAGCGATTTAAGCAGAGCATGACTCGGTGGTCTTGGGGAAATATGGTCATGGAGGTTTCTTGTATTCAAATGGATTGGAATGTCCTCATTGATCACGCACAAAATAATCGACGGAAGTCGCCAGCTGAAGTTCAACAGGTGATCTTACGCTCCTAATACTAAGCATTCGTGAACCATGGCCCTGCATGACAGCTGACCCCGAATCTTAGTGAATGGTTCCGCGCTGTTTCTACAAGGCATTAGAAGCCAGTACGAGGAGTATTTGCCCGAAAAATACAGGGTTGCCAGTTTACTTCCAGCTGGTAGTATTTTGTAAACCCCTGTTGCTGAATTCGTCTCAGAATGTTTCGCTATGAATTTGTCTTTGCTGGTGGTGACTTTTAAACGTGTTTGCTTTTGATTTTCCTCGAAAAATTTGACCAGCCAGATCTATCTGAAATTCATACATGACAGAAGAAACAGTGATTGCAGTTCTGCGTGCAAGTGAACTTTTAGCCAAAGTCTGACTTTCCTGGTTTCTAGCAGTCTCAACACAAATGAACTTAGAATCTATTTCGTCTATGACTTAGGGAAAACTATCAATCGAATCAAATCAGTCGTTACTCTGTGCACCCAAAAAAGTGAATTTGTAGCTCTGAGAAATTTCAGACCCATTTTTCCAGACTGTGCTGATCTGACCTCGGTTGAAATTACGTCAACAGAATGCCTTGAACCAAATTTGTTGGTGAATTCAGCATCCCAGCTTTGCCAATCCAAAGTATTTTATGGCTTCTTAACGCCCACTTGCGATAGGATTAGGATAGGTATCAACCAGTCTACGTACAATGCGTAAAGTTCACAATCCTTGTGACAGTCCGCTGTATGTGGCCTATTACTACATACATACCACCTAAAGTATGTCTGGAGAAAAGCGGCCAAGTGCATTGAATGATAGTTGCTAATCAATGTCACTGACTTCATTCAGGTTAGCACAACTGGACGCAATTTTTCCAGGTTTTCAACATTCTATTCTGTCCTTATCGAACCCGTTCCACAGGGTTCATTTATGGGTATGCTAGGTAAGCAGGTTATAAAATCCAGACCAATTTTTCACTCAAAGCCTGAACAAATATGTAGGAGATATAACTGTGTATTGAAAAATTGTTTGTTGTGAAGGTGTCCGATACCAGTTTCTTTGTTTGTGTCCAGAACTTTCGTGGCATGTTTGTTTTGAGTAGAACTAGGAATTGGACCTATCGGCATAACTGTGCTTAAAACGAAACTCACACACTTGAATTACAAATGTCGGGTTTTTGGAAAGTGGGAATTCATATATCAGTTAATTTTCAGGCGCTAAACAAATCCCGATCATACAGGACCTTAAAATAAATGAAGAAAGCAGCAACTAGAGGCAAACTGAGACTAAAAGCATGCCATCCGTCTGAAACTGCAAGCCACCAGCTTATTGATTATTTTGATAAACAAAATATGACTGAAGGCGTGCGGCTATAAATCCAATATGAACAACTGGGGAAATTTGTATCGCGACCGATTTCCATCCACTAAAAAGCTCAATATTCCACCGGTCGTGCTGTGTGACGAAGCCATTAGAAGTAACTAGTTGCTTGCCAGTGCAATCCCATTCGTTCTTAACGTCATAGAACAAAGAATATTATTTTGCTTGATGAATGCCTTTCTTTGAAACGCTCACGTTTCAACAAAGAGATACATTTGCCCCTGGCTTAAAGGTCCCTTCTGCGCCTACAGTTGTGTATGAAAGTATGAAGGTTTTGCGTTCTCAATATTTAAGTCAAAACGAGTTGTTAGTATTCACTGTCAGTCTTTTCGTGAAATAATATAATTCACCCCAGGGTGAAGACGTGGTGAATGCACTTTCACACCTCCTTCACAATGATTCGTTTCCAGTCTTCTTTGCTTTTTTATTTTCATTAGATGGAACCGGAGGAGCTTAGGTGCTGACTTGATATTGACAAATTTAAGTGATACGAGCTGTCCTTTCCAGATAAGGAAAGTAAAACTTGATTGTGAAATATTTCACGGCATAGTTTCGACGTTTGTTTGAACAATGGAAGAAAATGAGATGGCATGCAGGATTCATCGTTCTGTTTGGAGAGACACCCATCTTGAGCTCCAGTCGATGTTGTTTAAGCCAATACTAGCTACAAGAAAATTTACCAAGCACCAAGTTTGAGTCCTGAACAAATCTCGGGGAATGTTGAATGTTAGCGGTCCATTTGTTTTGCTTGATAACCTTGCGGTGATGCATTCGACAATATCAAGAAAATTCGACCAAACGATGGTCTGTTTCAGATTTTCAGAAAAAAATTAAAATTACGCCAGATGGTTTCTATGACCTTTGAGATAAACCTAATTATTTGTCAGTGCCTTTTAGAACTGCACACTGATAGTGAGCTCCTCAGATATCCAACTTTAAACTGTACCCACATTGTACACCATAATATGCCGTCACCTACAGCATACTCCAGAAGAATAGTCAAATCCTACAAAAGAACGCGCTGCTGCAGTCTCAATTTTTATGGCGAATCTGAGCTCGTCTTGAGATAAGAAACTTACTTTAGTCATTCTAGAGTAAGGGTAACGAATAAACTTCGTTCGACTGAAGTCATAGTGGCGCATATCAGGCTTTATGAGAATCATTCCAAAATATAAGTAATTGTTATTTCGAGGATATTCTTGGATGGCATATTAACATTACAATCATTTGTAAAATGCATAAAATAGGAACTCCTTTAATTGTTTCTATTTTGTGAATTTCTCCTTAGGACAAATGTCACCAGTATTGGCCGAGTAACAAACCGTCTCGTTATCAGTTTTTCGTGATCGATCCGACAGCCGAGTACAACATGCCCGGGCACATTCTACGTGAGTTCAAAATCACGGACGCGCGAGACGGAGAGTCACGTACAGTGCGGCATTTTCAATATACTCGATGGCCCGAACGAGGAGTGCCGTCTAGCGGTGATAGTTTGATCGACCTCATTGGCCGAGTACACAAGATACGTGCAATGTCCAAGGAGAAGACCCCCGTGACCGTGCACTGCAGGTGAGCCGAATTGCTTAAAGAGACTTACAAAGGGAAATATCACCTGAAATTGCAGTTTTCCTATTCTAATCACACCACCACGTGTGGCTAGACTGGGACGTTGATCCTTTGTCTGGATGCAAAAAACGTCTGCCCGTGTACCGAAAATTTCCAAGTCATGTAATGGTTCATTTCAACTACCACATCCTAGTTGAGATTGTAGAGAACAGTTTATCGAGAATTTACCTGGAACAAAATGATGTTTCTTTATAAAACTTAACAGTTCGTTAGTTTATTGGGTTAAACCCGAAAACCCACCCAACTTGGGAAATGCAGTGTTTATCGTATATGTAAAAATTTTACAAAGAATAATCCTCCAAATTACCAAAACAAAATTTCCTTTGTTACGTTTATTTCTCAAAAAGGTACTAAGAGAAGGAAGAATTTCTCTCGAGTGCCTGGAAGATTCTAGTAACGCGTTATTTTGAATCTTCTATTTTCTAAGCTCATTTGTATGGATTGCCTCAGAACTTACAGTCAACAGAATGAAGTTTGAATTGCCCATCAATATTGGCACCATTCGCGGATCTTGCTGATTTTATTGTGCCTTACAACATCTTATCATGGTTTTACCGTGATGGATGCGTTCATTTCGGTCCAAAAATACAGCTTCTTTCGTCGGTTCGCAGGAAAAGGACAGTACCTATCGGCACAGTGCTTAATCTTCAAAATGGCTAAAAATTTCAGCTGAGATATATGCACAACTTGAGTGGATTTAATGGCGCAAAGAACTGATGAATTTTCCGTAGTTCGTTATGCGGTACCGGTTGGGACCTAAACACTAATCTCGTTTAATGAGTACGTAGAGTTTAAAATTTATCTTGTTTGAATTAAGACCATTTGGATTTTGTGCAGTTCCCTTAGTTTCCAAGTCATCAGACGTGATCCGAGGCTTCTGAGGCCAAATTTTACTTAACTTTTAGTTTCGTATTTGCCATCGTTGTTTTTTGATGACTGGCTGGAACCGATTGCATGAACAACAGTATTGAGCTCAGCGCACGAGATTACCTTCTTCGGCATGGCAGACCTGTGGTACCTTGAAGTGGTGCGCCAATTGATATTACTATTTTTCCGGGGATTCTGGTTGTTGCATTCTTTGACAAACTTTGTTAATACTTCAGCTTAAACTGTCCTTTTCTTATTGGTTCTCCAGTGTGCAGGGGATAAGAAATCACATCTGCTTACTTTGACCGGGCCGCGAAAATTTGGAGGTAGTCGGATTTTATTCACTTTCGATATATACAAAATTAACGGTTTATTTTTACCATCTTCCGACATGGTTTTGGATTGTTGCAAGCGATGTGGAATTTATTCTGTTGGGCGCCTTCTGCTATTTGATTTTTACATCCAGCTCTTCTACGTTGATCTTCGGATTCACTCGTCTACCTTGATAAATCATTCCAAAAATGGTCCAATTCGGACAATATAGCCAGTCGTTTTGGACTTTTAGAACACATAGCTCCTCGTGTATACTGATGTTTTGGTCCCAGCACATGGATTTGTTTGGACTTTTAAGAAAAACGATTTAAAATGAAGTCTGCTGGGACACGTATACTTTCTTCGAAGCAAAGCATTACCTTGGCTCATGGAGCTACTAATGCTTGGCGAAGTCCAAATGCCCGAATCGCACGCAAAAACCAACAGGGTTAAATGATCCTATCCATCGACCACCTCTTTACAATACAATGGATTCCAGTCACCAACATCAGACACAATGAATCTCGGGAAATTTTTCTTGTCTGATTACGTGCTGTGTATGCGTGCAAGTTCGATATACTCATTAGCTTTCTAAAGCAGTGGTCTCCGTTGGTGCGTATTTTGCAGTGAAGCATTCAAAGGAATAAGAATGGGTTTAATACGCAGTGATTTTTAAAACTGGTAGCCTAGGTTGTCTGTTCTCACAAGTTTCTGGTCGCTGAACTTCGTGTCCACGACCCAGAAGACAAATCCAGACATTGGAGCCTCATGGAGAAGCTTAGGTTCATGTTTGCATTTGTGCACACTTTGCCTCTGACACTTCACGCTGAAAGTATAATTCTCATCTGTTCCATATTTAGTTCTGGGACTGGACGCACAGGGGTATTTATCGCCCTGTCAAACGTATTTGAACGTCTTCGACAAGAATCAGTCGTGGATATGTTTGCCACAGTCAAACGGCTCCGCCAACAACGTATCGGACTGGTACAGACCGAGGAACAGTATCGATTTTGTTATCTGGCCACATTGGACTATTTAACATCGTTCGACTTGTGTACCCAACCAGCTCAGACGGAAAGAGTGCAAATCTCCGCGTTTGGCTCCCCGTGTCCGCAGTCTAAGTTTTGTCACGTTTCCATAACCAATACGTGAAAATGAAGCCCAGCGGAAGCCACAATAGAAACAACAACAGCAAGAACAACAACGAAGACAACAACGGCGTTAATAAACGGCTTCATTTACCAGCTGGATTAAACACATCTATGTATCTTATTCACGCCCACCTACACGTATAGTCAATAAAAACTGACAAAGATGTGACAGTTTTGAATTTAACGCGGCTGTAGCAAACCATTTCTGTTCCGTAAATATGCAATAACAATGCGAATACACTTTTGCATAAACATATGTACGCAACCATATCATATTTGTACACTACTATTTTTGACGTTTTATTTCCTCCTCGACATTCATAAATTGGATTCAACCGGTTAGGCAAACAAAACACCAGGATGATGCTGGCTTAATGTCGGTGATGTAGGTTGCAACGTTTTCTCATTTTGACTGTTTACGAAAATAGTCACGATGACAAAAGAAAACTTTGCGAATCGACAGATCGCACAAGTTGTTCATATAATGAGGTAGAGCGTGAATGTGAACCAGTTTGTAATACATTTACCTCGGGACACTGACGTGAACAGATGCAGATTATATATATATATATATATATATATATATATATAATCATTAAATCCATGCGACGAAATGCCTGATGTTTGTTTTGACTACTTGATCCAGACTACTAATAGACAACAGACTTAAGTGAGTGATTGAACTGGCAAACTATTGCCGTGAGCCTTGCTTTTTATCTGTTTGTCTGCCCCATTCATTAGTCCCTGTTCGGAATTCTCGAGGTGAAAATATTTTTCATCGATACACGTATATTAGGCTAGATTTTCTATCGAAAGGCTGCTCGAAAAGAGTCCTTCTTCGATTGCGTTGCAAATCTTGACCTTGTAACCTACCTACACACAAGTGCATTCTGCTTTTGTGTGCATGCCGTAGAACTACACCGTGTTCGTGCGCAAGCAGGCATTGATGGAGTATTTTACTTAACGGCCTGTTGTGAATAACCAGTAGAATCTACCTTGCTCATGTTTCCGTGGTCGTTTCGCATGACCCAGTGTTTCTGTTTGAGAGAAGATGGCGAAATAGTGGATTAAGTGACAAGTTCGATGACTGCCTTTAAACTTACACACATACGCATGAGGGTGGATAAGCACATTCCCAAAACCGCGATACCGGTCATTCCTGTTCACCGGATTGATAGCTTCCAACCCGAAGGCAGCGCAATTTTTCTAACTTGACTGCACTACTTCCATCTGCAGAACCGAAAAAAGCTGCTGAGATCATTGGTTCATCAAATTACGTAGAATTGTTTCGCTGCATTTTGTAAACGTGGATACTGCAGTCACGAAGACAGTTTATGTTGCCAAATAGAAGTGAAGAACAAAAGGGCAAAATGAAGAACAAATCAAGTCTCCGTATTTGGGGTGGGGGGTGGGAAAAAGGATAGAAAAGACATTTAGACGTCCCGTCTTCCTTGTGCAGACTTAAGTTGGGATATAAAACAACGAAAGATTTAGCTACTTCGAGAGTTACATAGGTGACCTCGAAAGCATTACTGTGGATGACACAATGTCTCCCCCACCCATGTTCATTGGACATTCGTTAACTTTGCTTTCCCACCTTGTTGATGACGGCACTTGGTCAAGAAAAAGGTTCGAGTCAGGGATGCACTGGCCTCTCGATCCTGCTGAAATAGATGGCTTGACTCAGCGCCCTAACTGGCAAGCGATGTGACTGGGCCTTGAGTGTCCGTGAAGATGTGGCAACCCGGATAATTTTGTTTATAACAACCACGTCAACTGCAGTGTTCATACTTGACTGTAGTCCTCGAGTGTTTGTAGGCAAGCAGACGGAAATCATCAGCTATGTCTAACAACCATTCTAGGATGTCTTGGAACATGCTAACAGTCGGGCGTCTTCCTCTGCTTTCTGATCAATTCTAGTGTTTTTGAGCGAATATCTGCCTAAAACCACCTCTTCTACAAGAGTTTTTTGGGATTGGCAATGAAGTTTTACCCAGAAACTGGACACAGCGGGCTAAAACTAGTAAGTCTGAACAACCGTTAACTACTTTGACCAGGGAAGGTGAGCTCTAATTTCCCTGGTCAAAACAAAAGCACTCATATCAGTACTCCCTTTTGATTATCCAAACTGTAACTTCACCGTTATACATACGTATATGCAAATCAGTAATAAAAGCTGGTTGACATCGTGCTTGTAAGAACGATCGTTTTATACCCATCTTAAAGTGGTTTATGTAGCTCAAACTATCCTACTACGTTGACAAAATAACTTTCTGACTGGAGACGGTTCTCAACGGAGCAAATCCTCATACTGTTTGGACTGATCCCATACTTGCAAAATCTTGGTTTCTGTCGCATGTCCGGCTCTCACTGAAGAATTTAGAACTGGGTTTGCTTAAGGGAACATTGTTATTTTGTTTCCAGTTTTCTCCTCCAGTGTCTAGTGGGAATGTGCATCTTCTCCCAAATTTTAGAAGTGTATCTCAACTATTAGAAAATTCTGAGCAACTAGCTTAGTGATATGATATTTACATAAATCTGATACCTGATGCATGTTACGCTGACAGTGTGCATAAGATATCTAGGGACAACTTAGGGCATATATCCAGAAAATTCTGATTAATTTTAACACTGAAATGATGACAAAGGCATTACAAATTTGGGCTTGGTTTTATAGCCTAAAGGTACGAAAATTTCGTGTTTGTGTTAGGTTTCGCCTATCCCCAGTACTTATGATCCTATATCTAGTGACATAGTGCAAGGTTTCAGTGTCTTTTACGTGTTTCATTTGTTTTGATTTGATATTTTTGCAACTGGTGGCTTTTCTTTGTGGCTCTTGGCAATTCAGCTTTGCCGTAGATCCACTAACTTTTGTTCTGAACCAACTCAAAGGTGACAGCACGGGAGAGTCCGGCATGAACCTACCTGACGAACCACAATAATGGGTCGTAAATTTTCGTGAAAATGTTTCCTTAACATGTGCGTAGAACTACTATTAACAACGAAATATTTAGGTTTGCTGACACTGGTTTTACAAACTGCTGAAAATACGCTGTTCTCGACGTTTTGAACCAATATTATCGCCGTTTCGGCATGATGTTATGAATGAGATGGCTCCACTTTGCAAACGAACTAATCGGTTCGACAACAATTCGCAAAGGCGATCCATAGAATTTTCATGAAAGAAAGGTAACATGAACTCTTCCTTCAGTGATTTTGTGAGACGCTTTGTTTTGTTTCTACTAGTATGAGGAATATTATTCTGACTGAATTCGGCAATTTTGATGAATGATACCAGGTTGGTTGGTTGTGATGCTTTGTTGAAACTGTGTTCAAGCGGACACCACAAGAGGTATCGTTTTCTAAGATCAGTCAGATCAAGTCTGGTCCCATCTCAACACAAACGCTTGTAAAAGCCGATCGGTTTGTAATTTTTTTGAAACATTGCGTTAAGAACTCTTTTTGTTTTTACGTTGATCTTCGGAACACTTGCTCGTAGGACGGTTATGGTGGTCAAAACAAAACTTGTCGAGCTGAGATGAAAAAGGACTACCAATGTAGCCCTGTTAGAGGTGTATGGTAAATTTCAGGTCTTCTGTTCCGCAAGGTCCTTCCATTGAATAACTGGACAGAAAAGAGGTAGTGGATTCCTGGTGCAATCAGTGGGTTGGATGCATCGAAACACTTCCATTTTCTGTACGATTTTCACAAACTGTTCCCATTTTTCTCCCACAATTGCTTCATGGCCCTTTCTGGTGACCGCTAAAAATAATTCGGGTGACAATCTGCGGTTGACCGTTTGCTGTAATTTCCCTGTTATCTCTGCGATGCCTCAATGTACAATACCTTTGCACGTGACTGGATGGCTTTCCATTTGTGAAATTTCGTCATGAGTGCAAAAGAAGCAAGTTTTGGCATGTCGGTAGCTATGTATCAGCACTCGGCAAAATGTCTTGGTCATGGTGATGTCCAGGTACTAAACGACAGCTTTACCTAAGTTGTTCAAACTCATCGGGTCCCGAAAGTTTTGGCATTAAAAAAACGAGTCACCTGGTTTTAGGAGCCATAACAAATGTTTACTGATCGGAATGAGCCAGCCCTGAAATAATCACTACTTTTATCTTTTAATTCCTTTATTAATGAAATAACAGTGCACATGATCTTCAGGAAGGGGGCTGGGGGCAACAGAGGGCTACCACTTTGGTAATCTGACCGGCGGTGAGAGGATTCGAACCAGCGACCATCACTCCTAAAGGTAACGACCATCACCCTTTTGATCAACGTCAGTTAAATTTGGTTATTCATAATTATGGACCATGTAATTTGGTAACGAAGTGACTTATCACAGAATATCTGCATCCAACACATCACCGTAACCGAAGAAAACTGCGTGCACTTGTTTCGTCCCTGTTGGTAATGGTCAGCTGTGCCTCCTTATCACGACTAAAGTCGAATGTGATCCTGAGAAGACCCCCAGCAGGTAAACCATCATAGTTACTTAACTTTCTGGGCTAGTTCTAAATGTTGAAATAAAATTAAAAATTTTCAATATCTGGAAAATTTTGATGCTCATTTCTTGTGTAATGTCCACAGAAGTCGTTAACTAATAGATCTTTGAAATTGGCTAAACATTTTTTATCACCAGTCGCTGACCCTGAAATGAGAGACAGGTTGCAAAATATAACTTGGCTGAAAAATTTCTTCCACTTAACTCGAAGAAGTAAGTTCATCTAAAACGATAGCAGTCGCGTGATCAGGTGGTTCCTGCCAGACTAGACGATGACACGTGAATTGAATTGAATCCTTAGGTCCACGGAAAATCCAGCTTAGCCTGCCCAACTAGCATACTAAACTGTTTAGCCAAAGTTAGCTATCCAGACCAAGCAGAACAGTAAAATCGGAAACCGAATTTGTCGTCTCGGATGTTTTCTTCCGCGGAAAGAACCTTTGGAAATAACGACAGAAGAAATTGGCCGGATATGCCAGGAACATTCATCCTAGTAGGAAAACTTTCTCAATTTCATCTTTTTTCGGGAGGCGTCTAAAACCTTTTCCCCATTAGCACGTGACATTCCGCTTAGACTAGAGAGAAGCATGCTTGAAGACGACGTAGCCAATAACACTTCTAGACAATGTACAAAGAAAAACAAAAAATATTTTTGTTTTCTGTGTTGGTATTTTATCACTCTGGAAGAGATAACACCAGTTTATTATTCATTATTCACATTTGCGTGAGTATTGGGAAACGTGTGGACAAATGTATAAATCCTAAATGATTCGTCGTATTGAATCAATCTCCAGATCACCAATGAAAGCTACGATTCCTTGGTTAACGTTCGTACTATCTTTCTTGACAGGGATCGCTAACGACATTTACCCTTTGTTCTTAATGCGACTTCCAGTCGTGATTAAAAACAGGATGTTCTAAAATGAAGTTAAATATTATACAGTTAGAGACGGTCAAAGAGGTACTGATCGAATTTAGAGGGGACCTCCAGCTCTCCAAGTTGCAAGTGTTTTTTTACTTTTCCGTCCCGGTACAACTGATATGACCGGTGTGAGATTAACAATAGTATTGATTGGATTGAATAAATCAGGGACCATCAGAGTGCATCCGCACACGTGCATAGTGCAATCTGTTAAATTACTTAGATGAGAGCCATTCTCAGCCAAAACCCTGACAGCAAGGATGGTTTATTAGTTCGATCTCATTAAATACTCATCCAACCCCTAGTTTTGTTCAGTTTTATTCCGATCGTACAACTCGACAGTCAATCCAAATTTATCTCACATCTTATTGATTATTTTTCTGACTGTGAAGTCCGTCACACTGACTCCAGTATACACATGTACAGATGTATCACAATGGTCCCGGACTCATTGGGATGATCTATATTTCTAATTTATTCGAATATGCGAGGATAAAGGACTGTTTTGCTGGTGCTAATAGGAGTATTAAGTTCAGGAACCAAAAAAGTAATCTAATTAATTGCGAGGTGTTTTTAAGTGATACTTCGAGCCAGCTGTCGTGGAGGATGGAAAATCCACTTATGTATTACCTAGCCAAAGATCGTCACCATGATTCGGTTCCGGGCTTGACAGAGCCAGTGTAATCTTCTCATTGTAAACCGATGTCAGAAAACTGTATCAGACTACAGCGCAGTCGACGCTAGTAATCTTCATTATGGTTATCCGCAAAGGTACTCTGTGGCTGTGACACATGGTGTCACAGATAAAAATAAATAGAACCCCAGGACGGAACAGAAGGTGCTTTGCAATTCCACATGCTTCAGTTACGCATGCGCTAAACAAGGTCCACTGGGTGAATATATCATTTGTTTTACCTTCATTCTTGCCCATTTCGGGTTAATCAGCCTCTGTGATTTGCATGTTTCCACTTGGAGCTAATCATGTACAATCAATCTGAACCAATGTTTAAGAGATTTTGGTGGCTCGGGACGGAAATTCGGACTCATGGGTTAGGTGAGAACGCGTAGAGCATCCACTTATCCTGAACTGTACGACTTTGACCAATTCTTACTCTTCCTAAAGAATGAAGTCGAAATGTCTTCGACGGAATTGCGCGGAATGATGGAACAAACAAACGCTCCATTACAACTTATAGAAACACTTAAAGAAAATAAAATGAGTAAAATTAAATTGTTATAAAATTACAATTAGATGTTATTTTTTTAGAAAAACTTGCGCGTTCTCTGTGACCTAATCAAAAATTTCTTCTCGCTGTTATTGGTCATCCTTAGTTTACCATTTGGCTAATTTGGACAGCCCGCTAAATGAATCTTTCTTATACCATAAACAATCCTGAACAGTTCAGCTTTTCCTCGACGAGACAAAAAGGTTACACTGAACCGATTAACTAACAAACGAAATGAAAAATTAAGCTGACTTGAGATTTGACGCGCAATTTCATGATTGGACCCAACCATTCAGCAGTCTGTCTCGTTGATCAGGCTCTTACCCGTGATAATCTTCAGAAAGTATGCTTGCGTCATGTATATTATTACTAGTAGTAGTAGTATTACTGTTCTTGTGTAAAGCCTCAGCACATTGTGTACACTTGCTTTTATTTCATCTCCATTTCCCTATATCCTCTGTGCAACTTCTCTGGTGTATATGAAAGAAAAGACCAGATGGTCACGTCGTGTGGTGGCAAACTGCTACGCGACGCGACCCGCATTTCGCAGATGTTAAAAACTGTTAATGTTAACCGGAAACGCGGACCTAGACTGAAATTCTCAAACTTCATTCACCCGTGCATTGTAAACACATTACTTTTCCCCTTGACAGTAGCATTGTTTTATGCACACTGATCTGTCTTGTTTGTCGAATGATTTTAGACGAAGCATTTTGTTCAGTTCTAATCGTCTAATATTTCATCCTTTATACGGGTTATACGCATGGAGAAAGCATTGATGTTACAAACAAAGTATTGTATTTTGTAGACTCTTGCGTCCAAAATGTCGCATTTCATTCTGTATCTAAAACAATACTAAATTTGAAAACTTAGAAAAGCAATTGGGTATGAAGAAGTTCAGAAACTCTAAAACGCGGACGAACAAGTAATGACCAATAGAAACCGAAAACTAGTCGGCGTGTGCAAATTAATGTTACTCACAGGGCAAGCCTTGTCTCAGTTTGGAATCACAGAGGCCACCTGGATAGCCTATATAATAAGAGTTATTTTCTACGCTGAAATCTTGTCGTAGTATGTGGTCCAATAGCGTTTTCTTGGTACTCGTGAAATGAAACAGTACCCAGGGTTCGGTGCTGAATAGTAATGAAGAACAGCAGTTTTTGATAGAACGTATCCTGTTCATCATCGGCTTGAGTGCCGACTTCATGGTCATTCAAACGCACTTGTTTAAAACGTAATGCTACCGTGATAATATACCAACAAACAAACTAACGTCGTTTTTATTAGTTCTCCAATGCAGTGGAGCTGGACTAAATTGTAAGCTTTTGAAAAATTCGATAGTTTGCATCACACATTGTCTCGCTATGTGACCGGACTCGGATCACCATTCCACCGGTATAAGAGAGAATCTCAGCACACTCAGAATTTGGAAACAAGATATCCACCAAGACTGTTTCTGTTACTATCAAAAAACTCTGCTGAAGAGTACTTGTCCTTAATTCAGAAGCAGAATATTTCATTCCGTTCTTCAGCATTCAACAAGCAAATCAAGATTTTCCTACACTGTCGGGGAGGCAGTACACAGAAACGAAAAATTGCACATGCGTATGCTACTCCTGAATTTGAACTAGAAAGAAAGTTAATTTGTTTACAGGTACTCACTAAGAAATAGACTGAAATCAGTTTTTGCCAGGATGTTTGGAACGCTGGTGTTTGATTGATCATTTTCGTTGTGGATACCTAAAGTCAAATTGATGGAATCGAGTGAAGGATAATAATCGCTGCTCGAAACTAGGGAAAATCATACGACAAATTATTTCCTCATCTGGACTTCAACATTATCTGCGGAAAAATGATTGTGATTTTCTGCTTCATTCAATATCTGTTAATTTGTTTTGGAAATGGTTTATTGTTTTTGTACTATTAGATATCGATGCCATGATAAATTTTAAGATTAACCGTCTGCACTTCTTTCTCACCGGCTCCTACATGACGGTGTTTGAAAATTTATTTCTTGCCCTCATTAGAGCATTGAACAAGCTTACAATCCACATCACTTTGAATTCGAAATTCAGTTGCTTCATGAAAAGCTGTAAATGGAGATCCTGGACACAATGAAGAAAGCAAAAGAAGAACAAATGGATTATGGATTCACGTCTATTTCATCTTCAGTGCGTTAAACGACCTATTTACTCGTCAACAAAACCGTTTACTGGTAACTGTATAAACGACGTGTGTTTATCTCATGACCAGTTTGGAAAGTACCAGGTAGTTGAATTTTTGAAGTGAGAGGGGCTGTGAGAGATTTCTTAGTTATATGTGCATGAATAGGTCACAAAAGCACAGGGTTTTCTTTCATGGCATGCTTTACGCATAAGTGAAATGGAAGAGGGATACCCAAGAGCCATTTGGATCCACCGTACTGAGGGGAGGGAACCGGCAATCGGGACCCTGAAACTGGGAGTGACGTATAATAATAAATTCTCCATGGGTCAGGTGTGTTGACGAGTTGGGCAACAACGATCTGCAGTCTACCGCGAAAGTAACCGGTGCATGTGGGATTCGAACCTCTGACCTTTTGCTGTCAGACGCTCAATCCACTTGGTCATCACCGATCTCTACGATATAAAGTAATTCGTTTCTAGTCCAGTCTCCATCAGGTTTGTGGATTTGTTTGTTATGGGGATGAATTACGTTAGAGTAAATGCAAAACATCCATACTTTGATTGGTAAATCGTTAAACGAGACCATGTGAAATGGTCTGTTAGACTATTTATATCATCAGTTTGATCACAAATGGCTATCCTGTGTCACTTATTACGCGTCCAAAACACGATGAGTAGCGAATAAGGACTTTGATGTTGACCTTTTCGTTGGTAAAAAAAGAACGCAACACTGGAGATCATTTAGCGATCGCCTACTATGAGTGTATGAGTCCCCTGAATCACCAATGGGATCGGTGTAAAGCAATGGCTGTCTTCAGAATGATTGCATTTAACGGTCAGTTACTGCCCTTAATTTCCGATATCCTCAGACAGATGTTCTTGCCGTTTTCATGAATCGCCCAGTTTTGCGTCCTCTGTATTTGGTGAAAAGGTTAGCTTTACTTTTTCTATTTCATAAACAGCGCATAGGTTAAGCCTAAAGGAGAAGCTGGGTCAGATATCTATGAATTCGGTCTGAAGCTGGCTGAACATGATGAAAAATCAGATAGATCTAGGTCACTTTTTGTCCGGAGACACTATGTTAGCTGCAGTGGCTAAAGAAATCTATCGTCGAAGTCGTACTGTAATAATAACATTCAGTATGTAAAACATCTTTGTCATCTCTAGTGAAATTTTTTCACAGAACCGTATTCCAATAAAGTGATTCTTAGGATTAGTTTAAAACCACCTATTATCCCAGTGGTGTGGTTTGCGTCCGTGCGTACAGATACGTTCATGTGTGATTGCGTGGTTGAGTTGATGGGTGGCTGCTAGGTTCTGTCGAAATCGAATCTCAGCCAGATAGACGAAAGTACCAGTGACAATAAAAAATCTGCACAACATTTTGAAATAGTCTCAATATTTTGCAATGCAGTGCAGAAAATCGAGACATGGAATCCGTTCATGACAAAACTGGAGATGAAAACAAAAAGACAGGTAGTGCGGGATCTCCTAGAGGAAACATTTCAGTATTTGCTTTGTGTTTGGCATAGGATGACTAAGGGAAAGTATAGTTCGTGAACATTTTATCATTAAAAAGTTTGTGGTCACTTTACCAATGCCGAGATAGGCAAACGATTTGCAGTAGTTATTATGATACGCAGAAGGAGAGATGTTCTGATTTGACCAGTACGGTTTTGCTAGATACTAGCAGCTACTAATTCAGCTTTTGTGATTTCATATGCAATGAATGGGTCATGCCAACTAACTAACCCGTCAAAAACAGACGTCTCTCCGACGCATCATTTCGGATCCTTGGGTGACAGCCTATACTACAGTATAATTAGTTCATCGAGTCAAAAGTCACTTCCGAGCAAGCTTGAGTGACTCTCAGCCACTGGTCGTTCTGTTCTGTCACTTTGTGTCACCACAAATGCAAGTAAACTGTCAGATATGATGTGAGCCATTGAGAAATGCACAGCTTTTTGCATGGAAATGAAACTAGATGGCTAGTGGTTTTCCAAATTCGCAGTCGGGCTAGGGTATAGACGTTTGCAGCTTAGGTCTGATTTTAAATGACAATGGCTGTGGTCACCTTAAAAAAAGACAAACACCATAACTTGCTTTTATTCCAAAATCGATGTAAGTTTTGTTTTTACTCCATTTTTCTGATCTCTATAAGATTTCCGGGCTAGACCCCGCCGAAACCGCGGCTCAGTGGTCTGGAGTGCGGACACAAAAACGTCTCTACCTAAAAATATTCACACTAAGCCGTCTTTTGTGAAACATCGATGCGAACGGAGAACAGCTTATGGAGGCTGTCTCAGTTAGTTTTCCAAAAAATTGCCTGTTGTTGTATGGCATCCGGTCAATCTGTAATCAAAATGCCTAAGAATACCAGTTTGTTATTCGATTCTCTTTTAGGGCAGAGGATTAAATTCGTTTAAGAATTTTGCAGTAGTCTACTGTGTGGTCAGTAAGCCCATTTCTGCTTGTGCCAACATGAAAGACTTTCCAGTATCAGCTGACGAATTTAATTAAGTAAACAATGTTGTCAGGCTACCTTAAATTCTATGAAATTCACTAGAAAACTGCCTGAAACAATATGACATTTAATCCAATGCAAACGAAAATCGAGTGCCTCTAGGTGTTTTGAATAATTTTTCATCCCTCCTTGATTTCATCATCAGACAAGACCGATTTCATTACACGGCATTCTTTAACTCCGATGCCAGTGAACTATTTCGCGGACAGTCCTAACATGGGCATCTCATACTGAATACAGTGTTTTTAAACTGCTGTTTGCCGTTTCAAATACAGAAACTCAGGCAATTTCGAAAACCACGTCTAATCATTCCGAAATTCGTTCGCAAGAGGTCTGCCATTAAATTGTTCATCTGTTTTTTTTCCTGCTGCTATTGCGTACCCCATTTAATTACCAAGCGCACTGAAGTCGAGCGACTATATGCGTTTGATTCGTGTCACTATTTAGGCTGATCTCTTTCCTGGAGCGGACTGTTACTTCTATTTACTTATGAGAATAAATGAGAAAAATCGGATGACAATTTCACTGTCCTTCAAAGTGTATTCCTGTCTCCTTTCAGTTTTGTCGGGGCATTTTGAAATAAACCCTGAAAACAACCTGCCCAAGTTTAGTAATTGTTATTTGTTTTTTGCTTCCCTTAGTTTGTATAGCTCAGTGATCTGTTCAATAAATTTTTCCAGTTATCCTTTCCAATCTTCACATCTTGATTTATCGAGTTTGCTTGTACTCTTCTGCTTAATCTAAATTTTAGCATATTTGATGTAGAATCATTCAGTGCACAAGATTTATTTTACACTATCTCATGTTGAACTTGAGGACTGATGGTTTCTATTTGCTCACGACTGTATCACATACTTGTTACCCTATAGCAGTCTATACTGCTCGTTTTAACCCTTTTTCCGGACGCATTTACCTTAAATGTCAGCGGGGTTTTAGGAACTCCGTCACAAAACAACAGTTCAAATGGTGACTTTATACATTCTTAAGGCCCATGCAGTTCACAGCGGCAAAGGACTCAATGGAGATACAAAAGCAGCCGTGATGATAGACGAAGTTCTCGAATTTGTAAAAGCTTACTAAGTTCTTCGAATCCTCCAGTTTCTTCAAGCTTTTTGTTTTGACTATCTCTTTCATGGAGTCGATAAAAATGTTAGGCCACCTTGCCATCCGTGTTGCCTTTCATATTCACGTTATATCTATCACGTGGTTAACACGTTAATTGCAGCTGACCGTACATCGTAATCAAAGTCAGGAAAAACAAAGTGTAAAATACTTTTCTTTTCACCGGATTTCTCAAACCCGTCTGCTAAATTCAAACAAATGATCAATGACAATATGAAGCTTGTGATAGTGACTCTAGAGGAATCGAGTCTGTTAGGAATACCTCCAAACCCATGATCACGAGGGCCATACCATTGTCTCCGATTGATCACTAAGAGGGACAAGTGTATTTCCTGAATCACAAAACTGCTTCCACTCCTCTCGGCAGAGAACGATCACAACGGCTCTTAACCAGCAATATGCATCTCACCCGTAGTACAATTGGGTTTGACATTGTGCGCAAGGCAGAACTCCGGGTAACCTACCCTGGCTACCTCATATATTAACACATCACTTCCATCAACTAGAGGTTTAGTACAAACTGTCCTCTGCCAACAGTTTCTGCCCACATATGATGTGGGTAGAATTTCGTCGGCAACATCGTGATTTCATTTTAATTGGACTTAAAATGTTGTGGTTTATTATGAATTTCCATTGCAGCAATCACTTTGTTCCACATCCGGGTGGAAATAGGTTTACAAATTCTTCATTTTTCTTCAACCAAGACCCCTTTCATCATTTCTCTTGGCAGCTAACGACACACCTATTCAACCCATTAATCAGAAGAACAGAAAAAACGAATGACAAACAGCACTGGGAATGTGTAACTGATATTCTTTCGCCTTGTAGATTTACACCAGGACAACATTTTCAGCAAGTTAATTTCAGTACAATTTTAGACTCGAGACGGACAAATTGGTAACCTATGAAATAAACAAATGGAATATTCTGATCGCAAATGAACTTCGACCTGGAGATTCATCTTATGAATAAAATCTGTCTGTTCATGGGAGCAACAGGGAATCAGGTGGCTAATGGGCTACATGCTTATGGATTTGTGGAGCGAATAACCTGTCTAGTTATCCGGAATGCTTGGCGGTCATCTGTCGCATCCGTTCTTGCCAACCACAAAGACCGTTCCTGGTAGGTCAGGGGCCGTCGACAGTGGAGTAGACGGACCATGTGCGAAAAAACCCAGACAATTAGTAGTCGTCGTAGTAGTACCAGTATTCTGTCTAGCCGTTGCGGAAAAGGCAATCAGTACATAGTAAGGTCATGGCGGAACCAGACAATGAGCTTCTCGCCCTGTCCAAAGGTTGATGGCTCAGATCAGACAAAACAGTGTGCGAAATTTAGCACAGGCCAGTAAACGACCCAATCGTCTGGTACGGAACCTGATACTTTTTCAGTGCACCGTCTGTAGCAGATTTCGGGGAACCACGGTAGTTCAACACAGAAGGACAATGTTTTTGAATAACACGACATAGATAAGCGTCTCCATAGGCTTAACAAGATCCATTTGGGGGCGAAATACTTAGTCACTTACTGCGGATTAGTTGAAGACTAACTAACCGCAATACTACTCATGTCGTCATGACAAAGCGGTTCAATTTTGACATGTCTGGCTACCAGAGCGAGTTCATCGAAATCGCGTTTGGTTCGCTCTCCCGTTTTTCGCAAATGATTCTAACATACAAAATCCTGCTACCTTTCACAAAATAGTTTACTCTGAATGAAGCAGTTTGTGAGTAGTATTTACCGTGAATTTATCCCAGAGAAATTTCTCGCGAAGTAATTTATCAGCGGTTTGTAATGATCGTATTAACTGGAACTAACACAAGGAAGTAGACAGTCTTAATTTCGGTGGTTTGTAAGTATGCCATTACATCACTAAATATTTCTTAAGTCATCTGAAATGAGGAAACTTTAGAAGTAAATATTTCTTGCCCAAGGGGAGCTAATTGTATCATACATCCAAAAGTTCTACTGATGAATGCATATTTCTTCAACCTGGAGTTACGGCAAATCCACAATATCACAAACAACGTTTGCTACCCAAACTTCAAGGCCATTGGTCAGAATCCCATGAAAACGACTACTACTACCACTACTACTTTAACAATCGTGTAGTTTATCTTCCTTGAGGGAACTCACTCAACCTAATGCCAACTGCAAAACAAATTTTCTGCTGTGAATGCTTTGTACATGGGCAAATACTGCGCGTTCATTTTGTTTTACTCGACCTGATTGATATCTTAACGTTTCTTATAACAGAGTTTTGCTTTTGCTTATCAGATTTGACCGTAGAATGGTACCTGATACAACCATTCCGGGACTTTTAATAGTCCTCACGAACAGCTCCCTCGCCTTTTGGGCAACAGACCGAGGAAAAGCACACAACGTATTAGTCATGTTTGGATTCCGATTTCGGGGACAGCAAAGTTCCGGTACACATTTATTGCCCTGTCGCTGATGGTACGTTGCTTGAACAGCAGCATCAGCAGTATCTACCATTGACAAACACCTTTTTATGTGCCTTCGACGAAAACGGAGAGGAATAGTCCGAGTAGTTTGCCTGTCAGTCGGGCATTAATTGCAAATGTAGTTGCTAACTGCATGGCATTCAGAAAAAGCCCAACATCCAGCTGACTAAGTTGTCTTGAGTAAACTTTGCCCCTAGGAGTGAACACTATTTCTGACCACCTACATTGGTAGCCATGGTGACAAGATTCAACAAAAAATTGCCTGCACTCTCTCGTGCTGCCTTCGATCTGGTAAACAGAAATATCTAGTTTATGAGAGGACCGCGTCGTCAAATGCACCATGCTATGGTCGCCTACGTCAAAGTTAATATTGCAAATGTAAAATTGGCATATTGCTTCTTAGGTGCAAACTAGCGAAGACAAAGATTTCCAAACGTGATCGGAATCCAAGTGTTAATGAGCACTTTTTCACTCCAACTTATTGAGTAAGGCAACGGTTTTAAAATTTTCTGGAAGGCTTTTGTTCTGCATTCACTATAGGAAACCTTTTCTGGAAGTGGCATGGTTTATTAATTTTTAACGATCCTGGAGGGAATGCTGAAGTTGGGGAAAGCACAACTCACAGCATAGTTAATGCCTGTATTCTGAAAGACGGGGCGCACTGCTTTAGTGATGCACTTAATCAATGTACTGCAACTGACATCGGTCGAATTGATAATACTTTTGCAATCATTGTGATAACAGGCTAATTGGGGTTGAATAAACACGTGGTAATTATTCTTGTGAACGGGGATTCAATTTCTGACACATGAAACGCATTTGAACCATTAACAGTCTGAATGAGCGGCAAGTTCATTTAGGATTAGGCACGATGGCTCGTGGAAATATTTCTATCGGTTAAGTGAGAACGACCTTCAGATATTTCATGCTTGTATTTGGGTGCGATACATCTCATTAAAGTATTCATCTAATCCACAATTTTCTCTACTTTAGTAGAAAATTTGTTGTAGATTCAGCGATGAATCGAATGAATGCCACCGAGGCAAATAAACATAAAAATGGTTGATCTTTATTAGCAGCAACATTAGTAGTATCATAATAATATTATTCGTAGTAGTGCTAAAAGTGATGGTTTCAGCCAAAATAATGATTTCATCAACAGTAGTAGTGGTAAGCAGAGAAGTTCTTGTTCGTTTAGTGTTTCGTCAGGAAGGATACCAGCTCGGCAAGCCCTTATGAACTATGGAGGAATGGAATTGCGCAGCGTTGTTTCACCAGCCATTCTATGTATTCAACTTGCCTCGTTATTTCCACGCAGTGAAGCAAGCCACAGCTATTCGCTTTGTCACTCATTTATCTTCGTCCTGACAATTGCTGCTACTCTTTTCTGGTGAATATGCAAACTTGGCCCATTTTGATTCGCTTCGCTGTTTGTTCCTCTTTTTCAGTTACCTATTCATTGGACATAAGCTAGTTAAGTGCATAAGTTTACTTGAGAATTGAAAACGGATTTAATAACGGCGATCAATGGAGAAAAGACTTTTGACATACTTTGGGAATCACTTGCCACATAGGTCAATATTTCCATCAAACGAAAGGATATTCTAATTCATAATGCCAAATACAAAATAAAGTGGCCATTAAAAACCCGTGTGACTTAATAAAACAAGCGAGTAGTTCAAAAAAATGGCTCTAGTCAGGTTATGTTCCGTCCTTTTCGGGGTCAGTTCATTCATCTCGAGCTGATTTTCTGTCAGGGTGACTGATGGGCACTTCAAAACAGTCGTCGTTTTATCATCATTTGAGGATCCACATAGAATAAGCTTTCTTTCTTTCTTCGATAGTAAATTATTCAAAAATGATCATGAGCTCACGAACATGGCTCATCGTTTCCTCGGTCATCATGCTCTCTGAAAGCCCAATTGCTTTGCTTGCAATTTACGATAACTACTCTTCTACGGTTCCACGTTTCCAAGTAAAACACTATGCGATCTCCAGCAGTTCTGTTCTTTTTATTTTGGGCAACCATAGGATATTTACAATTGGTCTGGATTGTGATCATGAGGAGTGCCTTCGGAGTTCCATGCTTGCTTTCCTTTTGATTTTTTAAACATTTTACAACTATGCTGATGTTTCGATCTAAATCGAACGGAAAACAAACATGGGTCATTGTGTCTGATATTTCGGAAGCTAGTCGCATTGCAGTGTTTACAAAACAACACACGACATACTATCCGAAATCCTATGGCACCTGGGAACGTATCTTTTGAATATTTTGTTGGCCGTCCGTTCGTTGATCGAATCGATATGTTAAGTCGTCATCCTTTTTGTAAGAACCAAATCACAATGAACTATTCACTCACCGTTGAAAATGTGTTAAGCTTAATTCGTAATATTTTCGTGAACAGATGAATCTGAGTGGAACTCCTTCCGAAAGGTCGTTCACTTGCTGAATAATTAGGTTGAGTGTACAACCATGCCTACAACGGACAGGCCTTCAGTAGTATGATCAGCGAGAATCGGCGAAAATGCCTCCATTAACTGTGGTACATGTGTTGAAAACCACCAAGCATTCATTCGCGCAATAAAGTGTTAGGGAGCAAAAATGTTTCCAATGAATCCCGTGTGTTTGTACAGTTCCTATGGTTGAATTGTGTAGTTCAGTCAATTGACCAATGGCTAAGCTGAAGATTATTTTTGTTCCTACTAAAATAGGAATGGGATAAGAAAAGTTTTATTATTCTTTGGATTTGGGAGTGATCATACGAATGTCCTCGCCCTGTCTGATCGCTTGCCGTCAGTCAGCGATTGCCGATCTTGGTCAAGGGAGCTGAAATGGATCCACTAATCGTTTTTATGCACATAGGTCCAGACTATGAATGTGAACTGCGGTCACATCTGCCGTAGCCATGACTCGAAGTCGTATTGGTTTTGATAGGTTGGGCCAGACACTGTGAAGGACCTTGGAAACATTTGCACGGTCACTTGCATGGCAACACGGAACAACTGATGTAGAGTGGAACTTTTAATGGAGTCTGTCTTACAATGCCTCTGTCAGCAAGATCGGTGTTTATTTTGGAAGTAGACCGTCGGTGGTCAAACGGATAAGATCTCGATCTTTGGATGTAAGGATCGAAGGTCCGAATCCACACAAGGCCGATCAACTTCCCGCTTAGCTGCCTTTTGCTGGCTGGGACCGGATGTAGACTAAACAATCAGCACGGTGGTCATCTCAGGAAGTTAATCTCGTTTCATGCGGATCAGCGGTGTGGAGAAACGGCATGTTAAACTGGCAGCCAGAATCGTTCTGTTGACGGGTGCCTTTAATTGAGTTATCAGCTGCTCTGTGGGTATCCGATTTGACTGGGACCTTCCAGAATAATTCTTTTGGGGACGTCGAGTGACCGTTATGCTGGGGCTGTTGGTTTGGGGTTCCGTCTAATGAACTTCGCAAAGGGGAGTACCACGCGTTACTAGGACACTTAACTAAACCCCGACTTCCACCTCACCCCCGGGACATATTATGCGGGCTTGGCAAGCCGAACTATCAGCTAACTGCGCCGGTTAGATATGGGCTCACTGCTAGCTATTTTTTTCTGTGCAGATTACTACAGCAGTGGCCGTGCCAATAAGAAAATCTCCACACTTGTGCCTATTCCGTGAGCGAGGGCAACAAACGTGTGGCCGTGATATTAGGTGAATAGGCAAGCCTCATTGGACTTCATTGGGAGCGGGTCTTAATAGTAGAACAAGAGACAGTGATGTTTCGTCGGTCAAGCTGTATCACATCGGTATTGGAAGGAAGCTTCAGGCAAACCAGTGTAGTTTATTTCGCCATGAAGCCTGTACCAGAATCATGTTGAAATTGGAACTAAAAACTGATCTCGTATCACACTAACAGTGAGATAAAGATATGATTTGGAGAGATTTTGTAAATAATTCTGCAGTGATTATACATGCGGTAGTCAGTACTTGGCTAAATTATGACAAAGTTTAAATCACTCAAAAATCGAGCTAAGAAACCGAAATGTGATTAGGTGCAGTATTAATCTAAGGTGAATTGTTTGCGGTTATCTTAAGTACAATTTGTTTTTCTTACACTCAAATAAACACCGAAAGTTTTATGAGAATCAGTATATATGATTTTTTTCTTGTTCATTTATTTCCACTGGGTAATCCCTAAGACTGAAAAATATGTCATTTTCGGAGGACTTAATAGTCATTCAACGTTTCGACAAACAAAATTATGTCTGCCTAGTTGGAGTTAAAATCAGCTGACGACTGACGGGGCGATATCAATCAAGACGACTTCATTCTCTGAATCTTGGAAAAGAAATAACTGCCAATGCTCACCAGCTTCAGCGACTGATTTTTTGTCTTAGCTAACTGGCTTCGGATCGATGTTCACTGAATTGGCCCCTGTTCAAGTCCAAGCACACAAATACCAAATAGCTCGCATATCTCGTTTACATTTGAGAAGGTCATTCGGTTCAGCTAACCTGATGTGTCTACGTGACTCTCCCACGGGAATATTGAACAGAACGACAGCCTCCCCCCAATAAGGTCCAGGGTAGAGGCCGGAATTCCGATCTGAAGAGCGCCCCGATTGATTGTATTAGTTGGTTAATCTCAGAAAACCCTGGTGGAAAAAGCCCACCTTATCGAGCAGTTTCTAATGGAATTAACTTCAAAATAGTTGAGATGTGTCGGCTTTTGTTTAAATCGACAATCGACCGTTATTTTGGCCTAAAAAATCCGTCATTACTTCCTTGTTGCCTCAAGAAAAGTACAACAGGAAGCTCAGAAAAGCGGCTTTCACTCTGTATTCCGAAGTTGACGAATTTCCGTGCAAAAATGCAGACAAGTTCAGCATTTTCAACTACCGATCCGCGTAGTAGACCAGCCTACAAACTGAACTCAGCGATTGCTTTCCATACTTTCCCGCGGTCGGATAGCCTGGAAGCACAAGTTTGTAATTTCCTCTGCAATGAGATGTGTAGGATAAGTGTAGAAACATCCCTACCGGGACGCCCGTCAGTGTGGCAACCTGTAGGACATCGGTTTCGTTGTGGTGTTGTTTGGCTAATCAGAGTACGTCATGCATGCATTGAAATTAGTGATTTACTTATTTGCCGTTCTTATATGTGGCCTTGACGATAACTGTCTTCTTACTGCAGGCCTGGTGGGGAAGGCATGTCGACAACATCCTTTTGTTCTAGTAGCACCCACGGTGTAGGTGCTGGGCGTTAAGCGTGCTTTTTAGCGGTAGCTAGTCGAGAATTACCAGTAGTACACCGGACTCATCTATGTACCTAAGCTTATGAATAATGAATTGTTGTCTAGAGCGAGGCTGATCTCATGCGTTATTCTATTTTGGAAAAAACCTAAGTTGTTCCCAAGCTTGTGACTGGCTAATTTTCAATGAGTGGGTGTAATATTTGGAATTGAAATCAGTGTACGAAACTTGGTCAGTCACAATAACGAACGGACACGAGTTACCACGAAATCCTGAATTGGCCTCGGCCGAAGCTTTGCAAACGAAGACCACAACAGAAAAGAAATGAGTTTCAGTTGTACTTACAGCTCATGTGTTTATACACAACGTTGGAAATAACCCGATCGGTGGAATACGTTCCACTGGATCGCTTTGGAGGAATGTTTTGGATTTCACGACCGTTTGTGTTCACGGTTCTGATTAGTTGCTTGTCTACGCAGGCCAGCACGAAGCTGTACCGGACTGCATCACGTGACTTGCAAGTAAACTAACTACAATGGGGTTTTCGATTTTCACCGATTACTGAACTTTCCAGTGAAGTAGTAAGTTCTGGTAGAATAGGAATTCCCTCCTTACGTCATTTTCGAAGGTCATAAAGGCAAGCAAAACCACAACCACATGATTGTAATCTTTAATATGGCGTCGTTTATGTAGTTTTTTCGCAAGCACTCATTTAGCCTGTTTTAACCCTTTCATTTTCGTATTTCCCCACTGACAAATGAAGAGTTCATTCCGATTTTCAATCAGTCATGCGTCTTCAGGAAAATGGTTCCGGAGCCCTCATTAACTCTTATCCTCGAGGACCCTCAATCCATCCACTAGCTTGTGAATTCACTTGTCAAATTCCCCTGTACGAACAGTGATAGGACTTGTGGGATTAGTTGAAAACCTATATTTGTTCTCCAATGTGTTGTTCTGAATGTGGTCACGAGACTAGTCAAACTGATTCCTGTTGAGAAGCAACCGACAAACGGCTAACTTAACTTCTCAGAGAATGGCAAAAATGGATAAACCGTCGACGCGAAAACAAATTCTGAAGCAGTTGCTAGCTTTATGGCTCAAACTGGCTCAAACTGCGAGACCCATTCATTTCATACGGGAGGACGTTTGTTCTCATGGGAGTTTTTATTATTTAAAATTATCGTTATATAACTAGCACGATTTTACTCCTAGTGCAACTGCTCACCTGTATGAAGATTTTAAATAGAAAGTGCCATTTGTTTTGCATCCTAATAGAACCGTAGCCAGCTAATCAATAAGCAGAAGAAAAAAAGCATATCTGTGTAACAAGCTCTTCCTAGCTCTCTTTCTATTGTTGGCTAAAGAAGGCCAAGGGATAATATAAAATTCCCTATGGTCTCCGGCTATTTCGAACTGATATGAGTCTAACTGGGAGTGGTCAAACGCGCACAACCTTGGTTACCAAGAGCAAGTCATCAGAAGAGGATAAGCGTAAGCCTGCTGAAGTGGGCAAATAGCTGGTGAGTGCGAAGGAGGACATGGCCTTTTATCCTCGCTTATAACCAAAGTTTAATCAAGTCGCCTAATCAACAAGACACTGTTTTATATAGTATTACGGTCAGAACATGGCCCTTGAGGAAGTTAAAGGTAATTTCTTCTGATTGGGAATTCCGTCTTGACAATGACGTAATATTAATTGTCATTAAGGGACAGCAGCACGTCTAGCACGGGTAATTTTCGGTCAACACCTGGATTACCAACGAGCTTTTGGTCAATTTAGTGCGCTTCGTTAGACCATACAATTGCTTTGTTACATACCAGCTAGATAGAACTAGTATTCTTTGATGCTGAAGTTGAAAAGATAGCAACCTGATTAGAACCATTTCCGAAACTTAGATTTCTTTAAACAATGTTTGAAGCTGTAAAATAAGGAACCTTTATTCTATTAGTGTTAACCTTCAGCTGCAGCAAGTAAACATTTCGAAGACCGAAAATTCATCAACTTAAAACATCGGGACTATTTTTATGACGAGTAAAAAGCTGGATTAAAAATGCTTTCTACCAATACAGCAGGAGTTAAATTTAGATACCTGCTGTATCCGGCTGCCTAACAGGGTGAATACGTGCATAGTTCCTCAGATTTTGGCGAAGGCGAAGCATTTGTTTAACACGCACCCAAAGTATGCGCGTGCTGCTCTCTCTTATCGATTCAAGTTTGCCTGGATTTCACTTAGGCAATCCACTGGTCTTGCTGATGAATGCACTAAAACTAGCCGAGCATAATTGTGATTTGTGGGACAAACCTGAACGCCAAGTTCTTTATACCGGGAACAGTATCCCAATTCTCACCTCACTTGCTGCGGGTTGTAATAAAGTATAGGTAATCCTGCCTACGGATTCAAATCATAGATATCCTAATTAGTGTAAAATCTGTGGCAATTATTTGCAGGTCGTTTTCGATAACCAATTTAAAAGTCGCAGTGTAAAACTGGTCATCATGCGGATTAATGCACGGCACCATTTCAAGAATTTTTCAGTAGTTATGCACTATTAAACCCTGAAGATCACGATGATTTTCAAGATGAAATTTATACCATGCCCATTGACTGGATTTTAAGTGGTTGTACTTGAAAACTTAATTTCTGTCCCATAAGGTGAAGTGACCAGGCTTACAGTTAATGTCATGTTGGATTCAAATTAGCAAAAGGTGATAGAACGCAGGATGGGCAAGGCCTCCTGTCACCATGATAGATTCCATATTTGGAGGGTTGAAAAAAATGGTGAACAATCAAGCAGGACAAAGGGACTATTGATCTCCGCTTAGGCGGAATTATCCCCCATTGGCCAATATGCCTATTTAGTTATGGAAACTATTTACTGGAAACTTCGGAGACAAATTTCGAGTACGCCAGGTTCGATTTCAATAGTATCAAATGTTTCTTAACTCAGAAAAGGAAGGAGGTTGCGCCCGTTCTCAGTCTGTCTTGGAAATCTTCAAGCGATTCTACCTCCCAGCCGCTGTCTCTCGCTCCCACTAAGGTTAGTGAGAAAAGCCAATTTAAGCAGACACGAACATTCGTTCATTAGTCAAAATCAAATCATTTATATTGGTTTTATATTACCAAAATTGACTGATCGAGCATGTTGGTATCTTATTTGGTTTATCCTTACTAGCTGACATTCCTATAGGGCTTTTTAGATCAGATTATCGGTTAACGTAATCAGCGGGTTGACACATCCTGTGTTGAATTTTTACCAATATATAACTAGTCAACATCCACAACCCTTACACCATGCAGTTGATTTTAAATTAAAAGCACCAGATGATAATCAAAGAACATTAACCGTTTGTCTAGGCATCAATTCCTGAAATTCTGTGGGCCTAGAAGTAGAAACACAGCAAAAGACTGAAAATCCTTTCCTCAGCAATCGAATGTCATTTCTTGTAAATAGCACATGCAAATTTCTCTCCGGTTTCCCTGGAAGATGAACAGTTAGAAGTAATAAGTGGTGATTCCGTTTCCGTTTTTATCTACTCACTATCATCTTCTAAACACAAACCGGAATTTCGGATGCAGCCCACTTTTCCCAAGACCGAAAAATTTTTAGCGCACCACCGGCAGATAGCACACACCTACCACCCAGACTGAATTAGGCCACAGCAATTTTTTTCAGTAAATAACCCAATTTCCAGTAAAGCTGTCATTCTTGTCATCTGATGTCTTCTCGTCATTCATATAAATTGAGGAACTATTCAAGAAATCCGTATGCCATCCTCAACTTTGACTTGTACAAAAACCGGTCTGTCCTAACCGTGGCATATTCACTTTATTACGCGAGACTTTTGAGAGGCTAAAAGGGCGCGCGTAGATCCCACCTAGTTTCACATTTTACTCATTAGTTGGATCCCATTTCGAAAGAGAAAAACTACTTAAATATATCGTTTGAAGCATCACGCATACGAACATAAATTTGAATCGCTTTTGATAGGTTCCAAGACTTTTACGTGATCTGTATGAAAAATGGAATGAAAAAACTGGTATTATTCACTTTAGCAAGGTTTCGTCAATACTCTCAAATGATTGCTCTTGCATATCATTTCTGTTTCCATTGGTCGCGCAAAACATTCGTGGCCACAAAAATGGTAAACATTTATCGTAGTTGCATTAGTTTATATTCCCCAATCATCGGGTATGATGCTGCCAACTCTCAACATCCTATGACAACTTATTCAAAGAAATTCTCCTAGAAAGCTATTCGAACCTATTATTTTGGTACCCACTAATCCTCTTTCCATTTGCAATATGCTGATCTATTTCTTCTACAGAAAAGATATTATTCTCCTCACTGGTTCTTAATTCAGCGTTGAAATAAAGCATTGCATGCGCTGTTTACATTCGTGTTCAGATCCGTCAGCACGCGCCTCCTGATTCTCATCCTTTATGTTTGTTAACTCCAAGTTTCCACCACCTGCGGCTGTGGGTTACCATCAAGACTTCTGCATTCTTGTAACTTTCAGGCTTTAGCTATTCTTGCATAAGTTTTCTTTTAGGCAGAAAATTGTTCCATTACAAGCTATTGCAGTGATCAACATAAAGCATGCATTATGAAAACCTTTTTTCGACAATTGCATAAAACTGCAAGGAGCTACATGGTCCCCCTTATTGCCTGCCACCAAAACTTGTAACTTTTGATCATTCTTTCTTTTGGAGGTTTTCAGGTCCACGGCCAGAAATCCAAAGTTTTTAGGACTTGCTGATGATTGGTCCAAGCCTGAACGGTTCAAAGTCCATTTCAGACTAAACATGAAATTTACGAAATGTCTCGAATGCATTTCCAGCTCAGTGAGTAGATGAAATACTAAAGAAGATCACGTTGCTAGTAGGTATTTGAAAACTCAGGTTAACCAGTATCCCAGCTCATCATCACCTCTTCCAACAGCGGCCCGTTTATGCCAAGTACACATTTGCCAATCGACCTACTCTGTTACGTACTCGGAGGCGATGCTATATCGTTACCCCATCTATTACACAGCGTGCCTGAAATTGCTTCTATTGCGACAAGGTTATATTCATCATTTACGAAACAGAATTTGTCATTCATAAAATGGTGATAGCTGGATGGTAAACACCATGGGCTTTAAAGAGCACTGTTTCTTGTTCTTGTCTCAGCTACAGCGGTCACTTATCCACTGGGTGGCATGAAGCTTACCAATAGCTGAATGGTAGATAAAAGGATGTGTAATACTGGATTGTTGATATACGTGAAGACAGTCTCTTGTCCCAGGTTAACTGTTTGCATATGCAGTTAATTTGTCGCGAGGTGTGCGTATCTTAGGCAGCGGATGATATTCACAGAACGCTCATTCACTTTTGATTTATTACGAGCTAAGGTAGATCATCGATTTGAGTGATAAAATCAGCTAAATCACTTTACTGAATGATTGCCAATATTGATCTGGCCAATTGGTCATCCGATAATGTAAGAAAATACATATCTTAATGATTGAACTACTGTGTCACTTAACTTGATCGAAAGTTCCGACTGAAGTGGAAATTAACTATATGGCTCTCCATCTACTCAATTTGATTTCAATACTTCTTACACGTGTTTGGACAAGAAAATGCTGCTTTTCCCGTTCCAGCTAAGGTAAAATCTTAGACGAGTAAACCATCTTAATTAGCTTCACGAACACCCATGTTTGCATCCAGTTGGTAGCGCGCATGAATAACAAACGTGAAGATTAAATTCAATGTGGAAAATCGACTTGAAATATTGGCGATCTTTATCGCTCCACTGTGAATCTTGTCTGTGATATAAGCATTATTAGTGTTCCATATTTTGCGACAGCACTTGAACTTTATATGGCCCTCCTACCGTTTGAAATGTTGCTCCTCAAGACCAGTTGTTACCTGAAATTTAGTCGTCGTCACTTGGCGTTTTATGGCGTTTTAGTCAGTTCTGAACAGATTCTTCCCGGTCCATCAAACCGCTAGACATATTCTCTCTAATTTCCAAACGTTCACTGTCCCCTCTTTTGTCATATTTTTCATCTTTCCAAGCAGCACATCCAGACAGCTCAGCCGCAGTTTTGAAGTGAATCACTAATTCTGAAATTTCAGTTTTAGCCACTGACTAACTGTAGCCCACTTATCATTCATATCTGTATTCAAAGCCCAGTTGTGTCCGCAAAGTTTATCGCATATTATCTTGTCTCGTTTATTGCTATTAAATTACATTATTTCGTAAATCATTCCCCGAAACCAGCGGTGGTCATTTTAAAGAAATGCTTTAGCGTTCACTTCTTTGGGTTGACGCTTCAAAGCTTACCACCACAGACTATCCAAAAGTAATGGAACCAACTGAGAAGCAAGTCGCCGTATTTCGTGTCTGAATACAGCGAAAGAACTAGGTGCTATTGTCATATGAAATTGAGGTCAGGCAAGCGCTTGCCTGTTTTGATTACGCGGCTGAGTTTTCAAAGCAAGACATTCTTCTCAAATGTTTTTATTGTGATATCATCAGTTAAAAATCGAGTAGTGTCCTGTTTGTAGACGTATAAACTCGGACATATCAGAATTCACAGCACGATAATTGGATTTTACTATGCTTCATCTTGGCAACATTTTTTTGAATGTGCTCAAACAAGGATATGGAAGCGAACACATTCCAGGGATGAATCTTCCAAGTACTATGACTAAAATTTAGTAAGCCATGTTTTACCCTATATCTTTTATCTCTTATTTTCTCTATTGGTAAAATAACAATATATGTCATTTTCGGGAAAAGAGCCGCGGACAACAGAGGGATGCTAAATGGAGAAGTTCATCCCAATTGAAGTGATTCGAACTCGCTGACTGCATATACAAACGCGTAATCGTATCCGTCTGACCACCAGTAGTCTTATGTTAAGTGCACTTGAGAAATGGACTCGTAGAAACGGGAAAACCCAAATCACTTACTTGGCATATGTGTTAATTAAACATCGCAGAAGTGTCTTGGGTAAGTGAAGTTTTTCTATTCGTAACGAACATTCAATACTTATCACAAATCCTGAACTGCCGTAAATTGCTTATTCAAATCATCGACGAATTTATCATCAGCGCATTAGTTTGTAGAGCCAAAAAATCGTGAGTGATTTTGATTTTCGGATAATAGTGCGCTGGCAGTTAGTTGTAAGGGTACATAGAAAAAGATTGTCGTTATCATGGTGACCCAATATACTTCAAAAAAATCACATTGACAGTGCAATCTGCTCGAGAATTTTGGAAAAGCTTTTTATTTTTGACACGATCAAATTTAAAATTTTGATTTTATTTCACTTGTTTGCATCATTTGAAAAAAGGGAATAGGCTCATTTCTAAAACCGTTCAGCTCAAAAGCGGGGAAAAAAAGAAAGAAAAATCCGACGAACCAGAATTACTGCAGTCATGAATGTTAATGCACGACCAGTTGAAACCGTTAAACGTTGGCGTCTTTCATACGCTGGCGAAGAAAAGTGAATGTTCCACCAGATTTTGTATTTCCTTACTTTTTTCCACATTCATAGAGATTTTTGTGAACTTTATTTCAAAACGAACAAATTTATTTTGGCTAGAGCTTATTGCTTTTTTTGTTTAACAGGATATCTTACTGATCGCCTGTCTGGCGCCTGCATTTCCTACTCGTGTTTTGATCTTTTAGGAAAATAATTAGTTCACGATGTTCACTCACTGCCGGTTTCTCGTTCCACGGCGACTTTCTTGGGCAACTGGAGAATTGAGCAGCCGACTCGCACTGATAGGGATGACCGGTCAGGAGGGTACCGGTTACGGTTATATGATGAATGGAAGTAACCGCGAAACGGGTCGTGTGCTTCAGGGGGAATCCTGGTTACCCATTCGCATGCGAAATATACTACTGACAACGAAAAACGACTCGCAAGTTTCTCACTCTGTCCCACCCGTGATTCACGTCGGTGTGCATAGATGCATAGCGTATCGTGAGGTTTGAATCCCTGAGTTTTATGTTTAGCTTTCAAAGCGTTTCATCATGAGTCGCTGGTGGGACAGATTTTTTTATTATTTGTAGTATCACTACTACTGTTATTATGATTACCACTGATTTTTGCTTTGTTGATAATATTAAGGTATGAATATGCTACTTACTTCGTGCAGGTAAAGTGATGTTACTTTCAGCTTTCGAACAGACGGAAAACTATGTCTTACTTGAAGTGAATAACAAATCTCACCATTGTACCTAAATATGGGCCTACGCACCGATGATGTCACTTCGGCTGGTGATAAAGCGTTTGAACTTAAAATGTTAAGCTCGGCTGTCATGCAAATTGATTTTGTTGCACTTAAACGATCTTGAAAGAATGTTCAAGGTCCTACGCATCCAATTTTCTACAGAAAAGGGTACATAATTCCTTAATGGTATGCTATACCCTATTTATAACAAGGAGCTCAAATCTTCAAACTCATATATCCTATACGCATTAAAATTGCTGCCTACCTACTTGATACTTGATAACTACTTGATTTCAACTATTCAGAGAGAACTCACTTCTGTTAGCTAAGACCAATTAAGTTCATGTATTTTTATCATCATTCAACGGCGTAAAATGCATTCCCTGGTGCAGACCGTTCTCTTGTTTAAAAAGAGAAAGATAATCCGCATGGTACCTTTAGCTATAGTACAGGTCTTACCGATGCATCCTCACTACTTATTTTTAATTCCGATTAAAAATCAACTGAAAAATATTACCAAGGTGTCGCTAATTTTCTTCTTTTGTAATTCTTCCGACTGAGCTGTGCATTGTTCATAATTTGTCATCATTCATCGATTAGTGAAGTGTTGTGGACAATTAACAAAGAGTCATGTTTAGGCAAAAGCCGCAATACCTTTGTTTCAACTATAATGCGGGAATTATTTTTCTAAGATTAAGTTTACGAAAAAACAATAATACTACGTGATAAAAACAATCATGAGGATGTCAAAATGAACAGTTTCTAGGAGTGTTTGAGGTACTTCGGAGACAGTTTTCGATATAGTAGTTCTTTCTATTTTTATAACAATTTTAGGAATTTGGCAAACTACGTGACTGAGCTCTCAAAATGTGACATGAAGACGCTGCACTTTGAACATACGGTAAAAGCAATTACATCAGAATTTCGAAATGACTCCGAAATTTTCTCCATACCTTAGGCCAGTTGCTCAGCGACTCCAAAAAATATTCCAAACCACACGTTTGCACTTGATAGACTTCTGTTTTCAGGAATTCCCAACCAGTTTCCCAGTTGTCATCTTCGGACAGCTCGAAGTAATCGATACCAACAGTACCGCAGTTACCAAACAACCGCCTATCAAACCACAATTTTTACCACCCGTCAACTTAAGGACTAAAACAAAATGTAACCCAATTATTTCATCCATGCGGTTCAACATACACGTAATATAAAAGCGTACACACACATGTACACATTGTTCTACAAACATAAGTGTATTTACTTATGCGGCTTTTATTCAATTCACTTGTTTGTGCTCCATCGGTCAGCGCCCTGATTTTTTGTAGATAATACGGTGCATTGAGGTCTTCCGACCGTCGCTCACAGCACAATTTTGACAGCCTCCAAATAGCCGTGAACACCTCTCCCCCCTGCCACAGAACTTGTGAAAGCAGGATACATCATTGTCTGAAAGACAAAATGATAAAATAAAATGATTATGCACTACCTCTTAGCAAATCATTTCAGGTGGTGGCGCCAGAAGCCAATCAACAGGAAATGAAAAAACCAACATTTGGAAGTCCGAGTCGGTACTCTAAACCGTGGTGCCTTTCACCGAAGGAACTATTTGAACGCAGTCAAACATCCCCCAAAAAGTTAGGACCGAATTTCGACCGCGATTATGCGGATTAGCGGTAGGATCGCTTCATGAACCTACTAATGTCAAGCTAAAGTTTAGCTGGTAAAAAGCCTAGATCAGCGATACTTTCTTGCAATCTCCACTTGAGGAAATAGTCCAGGAAGCTATTCCTCCATTGGTAATAATTGGTAGGTGCAAAAGAGAGAATGCTCATGACGCTCATCGGTATTTTGTTAACTCAGGATAAGCAACCCAACACTAGCGTTGCTCGGTTATTTCGTCCAACCGGTGTGAACAACCAGGGACAATCATAGATGAACAAGCATTGAGGAACGGGTATGTGTGTGACTTTAAACCCCAGTAAACTCAACTGTACACACCCCCGCAACCACGAACAACCTTTTTCGGCGTATCAACTTCGACCAGTCTGTAGAACAAAGTCACATTGGACAGAACTGGATGTTCAATGTTTGTGGTCCTTATCCATATTCAGGACTATTTCCTCCGGGTACATGCAAAAAACGCGGGATATACCCTCTACATACGCAGCCCCCCCCCACCCACACAAACACGACCGAAATAAACAACTGAATAAACGCTTAAATCTGTACTTTCTCTACCTAGACCTGTTTTGTCCTAATTTTCTCCTCGCTTTTCCCTGTACCATCGTTGTACGCTTAATGTCCATGTTCAACCGCACATATACAACCCCGTGAGAACAAATCGTGCGTTATCAGGCCAGTCTACATCCTAGCAATCAAACTACTCCAAAAGATCATGATCTGCTAATGTCATCCAGTCCTTGGAAATGGAGTTTTGCATTGGTCCACTTAATCGGAACCTCGCCCATATAAACCGGTCGGCTTCGCTCCTTAATTGGTCTGAGCAGTAGCCGTGAGACTGTGAACATTGCGTCTGCCACGCGTAGCTTGGTCATCTGCAGGCCCGAGGCGCATTTAGGCGCGCAACTAACCTTAGCACCGATTGAATAATCAGCAGAAAACGTACGTACGAGCGACGCGCACAGATATCCACGCGTGCACACACACACACACACACACACCTGTTTGTTCCTACTTTCGCTCATACATACGTATATACGTGTGCGAAACCCGCAGCGGACGTGTTCTCACCGTCTGAGAGGGCCCAAGTAGCACTAAAGGCCATCGTGCTGCATTTGTGCCAAAAAAGTATTTTCAAATCCGCTTGCTATTTGGAGACGTGCAGCACACTCGCCAGCACAAAACCGTGTCAGTGAATTTACCCACGGACAAACACTAGCACACAAGACGGACGCGTGCGTACATACGTACACATACGAACACAAGGACACTCACATCAGCAAGCGTCCAGACGCTGCTGCACGTACGTATCTCTCGGACTGACCTGGATGCACGTGTTTGTGCAGCCGCACACAATGAGCTTCTGCGACGGGAAGCAGTTCGGTAGTGCAGTTGTTGACATACCTGTCACCTCGCCGCATCCCAAAATTTCGACGGGCTGCAAAACAAGCAAAAAGCTCGCAACTGTACTACTGGGACGTCTTCGAAGAAACCGCTGGCCCCCATCCTTGTCACGATCTTCGTTGTCGTCTTGGAAGACTTTGTCATCATCAGCTGAAAGCGTTAGAAATAAACATTCAATGTGCAATTATGTATCTGGCTTGCTGTTCCCGTTCATGTTAAAATTAGCACTGATTCATCTCAGCATTGAGATCTTGGTTGGATTTCACATTCACCGAGCAGTCAGTGCGGCATTCATACATCCTCCTCGACTGACAGGCCCGGCTGCTTTCTATTTCCAAGTCCCCCCACATAGACGTGGATCCACCTCCGTACTTTCCGAAACTATTGACATTCCGGCTTTGGATAGCACCGAAAGAATGAATTGGTTGACCAATTTGGAAAGGAGATTTTCAACCACAGATCTACGCCCTCGTCAAGCGCAAACGCAGGAGGAGCCAGAGCAAAGACCATTGCAAGAACAGCAAAGACAACGGGTGGAACAGCAGGAGGACCAACGCGTAAAAGATGTGTTTAGACTAAGCAACCGAAAACCTGAACAAAACAGACCGATTTACAGCCGCTGTGGGACGTCAGTTTCGGATGGAGATTGTCAAGCAAGTGTTCACCGAGAAAAACACAACGACTTAACGAAAAAACAGATGATCGAACGATACAAGCAAGCCATTTTAAGACAAATGAATTTAGATCAAATACCAATTCACCCACCATTAACGGAGAATATGACCAGCTGGAAATCGCTACCTGCAGTTTTGCGCAACCGTCTTAAAGCAGAAGTCGACACTTCTAATCAGCACATGGACGATCCGGTCGAAGAGGATGAAGAGAGGGAATCGTTCATTTTACTCAAACAGTGTAAGTATTACCATAGGAATTCGTAGAAGAGTAGACCACAAAGCCGCTATCGGTTATACCGCGTTATACTATGCTATACTGTACTATAATACGCTACACTGTTCCATGCTATACTACATGGTAATATGCTGTACTATCCCATAATATATTGTGCTGAACTGTACTGTACTATACCGTAATATACTGCATCCTACTATACTGTACTATACTGCACTTATTGAGCCGTAATATTAGATATGACGTCATGCTTGTTCGCTATATTAATGGCAACATTTCCCTAACCATTGGTTATAAAGCCGAGCAGAGTCACTCTTATCCTCCAACCTATCAACTGACTTCTACCTATAGAGTAATTAACATTGGCAGGATGAAGGCAAACAATCCTAACTAACGAATTGGTTGTGTGACGGATTCCACATCCACTTAAGTGCAGTGTTCCACTCACGAAGACACCATCACATTCCACTCAGTCCTTCGTCAGAAATCAGGAAGCAATTGTATTCGAAGGGATACGGACACGTTTTTCACATTCTTCGAATTCCTTTACTGCGATTACCGTTTTCAACCTACAACGGATGCATATAGAAGTGTGCTTTAATCTGTTCTTGTGTGTGAACGTGATATGCAGTACTTTACATTCGGGTGCAGTGTTGTGTTTGCACGATTTCACAGTTACAAACAGAGAACTGCAAATACTTCGACCTCTGCGATGGAAAGTCGGCAAAAGAACCACGTCGGAATGTCGGGAAATTATTCCTCGTCAGACAAAAATACGTTCAAATCTGATCACTATTAGGATTCAGCTGTCACTTCTGTCACAATTTCTGTCGGATTAGTTTTGAATAACCATACCGCATGTCCTTAAGAACAGAGAACAGTTGTGAAACATGAGCAGGTCAGTGAATTACATCCGGACACATGGGTTCCTTATCAGAGATTGAACATGACAAGATGATCCCTTGGCAATGTGAGGTTCTGTGAGACGATTTTTTTAAATATTCTCCAATAGTGGCTCAGTGAGCGTCTCGATTTCGAACGCATTTCACTCTCTGTATAGGGTCATAGAATTTCGAGTTGAGCTGATCAGTTTCGTCAGTGCGTAGGTGTGAAGATAAATCTATTCCCCAGTGTCGACTTGCGCAGTAATGTGCGCGTCCAAGCGGAAATGTTTTCTTTTTCCGGCTTGTCTTAAAACACTTAAAAAAAGAAATAAGGATTTGCAAACGCTGTGATTCTGACTGCGTCGGTTTCAGGTAGAAACCCTACATGTTTGAACCTTCGAACTCCTAACTGTATCCGGGACATTTGAACTCTGTGCTCCGTTTTTCGTCTAGCTTGCTGTGGTGAATGTCCGTTAAAACCCAGACCTCGAACCTGAGAAGCTCAATCGTGGGTCAAACTCCCAGCAACGCAAGCTGCTCCCACGATTTTCACTGAAAAAATTTAGCAGCCATGGGCCACAAAGAATTGCCCCTCGAATTAAAATGAATATTCACTGTGGAATAGTTATCTTGTCGGTTACTTCATTGTATTGTTTGATGGCGTATCAAAAACTTAATTGCTTCATTCTTCACTTATCTGTTCACCTCCGGGGTATGACAGTTACGGGGGAAACATGAGTAGAAGAGTTCTTGCCGCCCAGGATAACTGTGCTAAAGACGATTGCCGTGATGCAGTGCCAGTTTGCCTCGTGATTCTCGCTTTCAATAGATTTGTATGCTAATAATAAAACTTGAGCTCGTTTGAATAAACTGAGGAATTTCACAGGGAGAGCTGAGGGTTCACATGTAGGAAGTTTGAAATGTCCATTTATATTTAACATTCCAAGACGTCTGTAGAGCAAAACGGACGCAATTACGGTTGCGTACGAAAGTTGATAACTTTATTTGCATTCGGATTTCAGGGACATGATGAATTATTTGATTCGAACAGGTGTTCGGGAAATTGGCTGATCACAAGTGTGATTCCGGCCAGCTGCATCAAATACCGAAAGCGAAAAGGTTCGAAAGAATTGGGACGAGACTGAGCGCATGTTGCAAATCTTTTTATACGTTTCCAATTAAGTATGGGAACTATGTTGCTTGTCTGTTTGCCTACCATGATTTTCAATTTTCAAAATTGAAAAAATTGTTAGAGAAAAAACTGTGACACAACATATCAGCTGACTCATATTTCGATTCAAAAGTACGTGAGAAAACGTGATACAGACTATGCTGGACGTTCAGTAGCGACCGGAAAATTAATACTACGAATGGGATAGAAGCTTCCTGGTCGAAGATATTTCACAGCAGGAAAATATGAAATCGACTTTATTGTTTTGGTGTGACTAAGACTGGTTTTTGATTTCTTAACTGCTTCAATAGAACTAAGAGGTTAGCAGTTCACAAGTAAAACGGGCTATGATAGCCTTACTAGGCGATAAATATTCAGATATTACAGCTCCAAAGATCAGCGGTGGTCAAGTGTCACCAAAAGAGTCAGAGGTCCGAAATCCGGATCTACCGCTCAATTGGTAATAGACGACTAATCGCTGTCGCCCGGCCCATTACCACAGGTAACATGATGAGACCGTATGTGGCCCTATGCCACTTCAAGTTTCAGGATCATGGTTCTCTCCCATATTTGTGTAGCGGGTCGTAGCGTCAATAGGGCATGCTACTTCCACTATACTCATGGGCGAAGCACGTTATGAAAACTATCAACAACAATTTAAGAAACAAACCGATATTTATGTGGTTATCATAAAGGACTTACGTGCAGCAGAAGACCAGTGGTTTCGTGCCGACAACTTGGGGCTTTTATGCAACAGACAAATCTTTTGGACACGCTTGATGCAAGAGTGCAGTGGATGGGACGTGCCATAGTCACTGGTGCCCATGACACGCGGGAGGGAAAATCGGCAACCTTGAGCATGAAACTTGGAGTGGCATGGAACTACATGAGGTTTCAATAGGTGAGGTGTGATAACGAGTAGGGCGACAGGGAGTTATCGTCTACCACCGAAGTGATCGGCAGATCTGGGATTCGAACCTCTGACCCCTTCGGTGACACGCTTAATCCACTTGACTCGGAGTTCGGACCTCAGTCAGCGTACCACGTTTTGAAAGATGATGGTGAGTTGTGTCACACATTGTTCATTTGGGAATTTAAGGATTCAAATTTCATACTACAGTTTAATCTGGTAATCACCCTCGTCGACGTCTGACCTATTGACATATGCGATTCTATCACTTTAGATTCCTGGCCCCTACTGCCTGTCTTCCTTAGTGTACTGAACTGGGCATTCAATTCCAATGATTGTACTCTTTCCGCTTAGTCAACATGGAATACAGCTAATATACAGAATAAGCTAACAATAATTTGTTTGATCTTTATAAAATCCAAAATTGGCAATAATCATTCTTTTGGAAGAATATTACGATTCTTTTCCACTGGTGTCAGTGCTACCACATTGTGGTTCATACACTTGGGACATGTGATCTTACACTTCACGATGTTGACCACTTGATCACGATCATTCTGTTCGCTACCAACAGCCTCTAGCCATCGACTTCCTCCATTCTGAAATGATGCAAACTGTCAAATTATTCGCGAAAAAATAAAGAAATATTATTATTATGAGCTGTCTTAAAAGTAATTCGTTGTTTGAGAAATCTTAAGTGGAACCTAAAAACCAGAGCAGCGGGCGAAAGTAGCAGATAGAATTTAACAAACTGGTTAGTCCATAAAAGCAGCTTGCAAACATGGCGCAATTTGCCCTCAGTTTTCTCATGGGCACTAACCGAGTTGGTGCTAGATTCCCCAAGCGTAATATCCTCGCAGCTTTTGATCTCCTGTCCATCGATCAACATTTGTGATTTCCAACAGTTGCTGCAACAGCTGACTTAGTGAACCCACAGAGCCTGCTCAGAGTTTCAAAATCACTATTTCCAATTCAGCTTGACTGTACAAAAATTAATTTGAATAGCATGTTTGATCAGTTTATTCATAGTAAGGGTGTGCAACCTAATTAAGAACTGTGAAGGTATTGCAAAATATGGGTGGGGTTTTGATGACTGAGTTTGTTGATCAGATCACGAATATTTCATAATTGACCAAGGTGATATCGACTGTGACAGTGCTACCCAAATGTCAAGCCATCAGCAATTCGCCAACCTGAACTATGATAAGCACAAATTTTTGGAACCAATGATACTGTGAAGTCCGGTCAATATTTCTAAGATCTATTCACCCCGGTTCGGTTTAAGTGTTTCCTCTAAAACTTTGTATTAACTAAGGTGGAGACAGACATGGTATAAACTAGAGCAGAATCCCTCACTTAATATCATTTGTCTGCTACTGGCCAACTCAGAGTATACGTGGACTTAACAATCTGTGGATTGACGCCTACCTAGGACAGGATGAACGCGCTCTGATGAAAAGGATACCTGACATGGATATACATTCAAAAAATTTGCAGATACCTAGATGTGGTTGGCTCACGTCAGGAACTAGGCTAACGTAACGACAGTGGTGTTCAAGCCAAAATTACAATATTTATAACCATTGAACGTGCACAAACATGTTCTAGTCTTTATTGCGCTCTCACAGCATCGCCTACAGAAAGAGGTTTGGAGGCGATTGTAGGAACCCACACAGCATACGGGGTCTTTCTTCTAGAAACCTAACAGGAGCTTTTGGCAGAAAAGTCTGACTCACAAGGCAGTGGGGTGTTAATCTGCCACGGGGTCGCCGAGCAGAGGCCCCTACTCGAACCATTGGGAAGTGTGGTCTTAACCGATTCAGTTTGGAAAACCCACCATGTTTTGGCAATTCATTGGACTGGTTTACATGTACTGCTGAGGAGTTCAACGTTTTAGTAACAGAACGATTAGGGCTTTTAATCAAAGCTTTTGATTTTAAAAATAATCTATTCACAAGGCAAAGCGGAGTGACCAAGTGGAAATTCATCTGCTTGAATCAATTACTCTTCCACTCACTTTTTCCGACTGAGTTTCCGAGTCAAATCGATCCCACTCTGGAGTACGAGGAGACTACTTTGTCAGGCTTATAAAGATTGATCTTCTGGACTTGATGGTATTTTCGTCTGCTTGGGCCAGGGCCACACACAAGCCGTTAGAGCACGTCCAGGTGCCGTGTCGTTGTGACGACCAGCTACGTATGAAGCAGAAAAATTCAGATTATGAATTTGGAATCACGTACGACAATTTCCAGCATTGTTCAGACTTTCTGAACATTGTATGTAAAAGTGTCCTGGTCTTCAGTAATAGGATGTGCTTTGGAACCACATATTGCGCCATGTTCTAACCCCATCCTGATGAGCCTTGTTAGATTTCAATGAACCAGAGTTCGTTTTGATTTGAAATGAGGCGCCAGGTATTATGTATGATGCAGTCCATTCTTTGATGCATACTAGTAAGTCCATATTTTTGTACTAAGTTGTAGAGTCGAAAACTAGAGGAATTTAGAAATAGTCACGGAATGCTCAAGTTTCAGTCACTTTGGTATAGGAAACTGTAAAACCTTTTTTTCTAATCAGAATACTTTCATTCCTAAGCATTTTGCAAAATTGTTGATGCGAAATTGTAGAATTTTCCGCTTTTTTGCAGCTGAAATACATGCACCGAAAACTCTACCCGAAATCGGGATCTGAAAAGACAGTTGAGGGTTACACCCAAAAAATGATTATCATAATCGACTTATTTTTGGACTGTGCAATGAATAAACACGTTATTTGATTGAGGCACACATGGTGGTCCCAATCGTTTCAGTGCTTCTGTCATGCCGAATTTCGGTCTTGTCCAGATGGCCGAGTTGGATCTGTGTCGCGCTTTTTTTCAACTCACACGAAATGTGAAAGCTTCCAAGATGCTGGACAAAGAATCAACTTTTCAATGTTGTGGCCCTAATGCCTTTCTTCTGTTTTGTTCATGAAACTGAAAACAAGTGACCCACAACCTTCAAGGACGAGCAATTTTTTAAAAGTTTATTTTAGTATCATTAATTAACGTATCCATAGTTTCTACTCATTTGTTCCACTCGATCAATCCAACCTCCCTGATTTTTTACTCAATCGTCCTCATTCTGTGTTCACATAGGTCTGCAAACAAAATCATCAAAATTCGGTGCACGGTCAGTACATCCACATACACAGTTAATCATCGTGCAACCTTAATAGTTATTATTTGCTGATGAGTATTTTATGTCGTGCACTAAAATAGTATTTCTTTCGATGGAGGATTCTTTGTGCACATGCGACTGAATTGAACGTTTATAGTTTCCAAGTGGTCCCGTTAAATTTGGAGATATTTTTCCACAACAAATGAACGGCTTACCCAACTTGGCAGTTGCAGCCGAGGAACAGACTTTTCGCACGCCGAATCAAAGCTCTACTCAAAAATGGACTTTTTAAACAGCTCGAAGCTTTGGGGTGATACGAGGACCACTGTGTGATGTGGGAAGGAAAAATTCTTTTGAATTCTACGTATCCAAAATTCGACACCATGAGCGGAATTGAGCCAGTGACCCCGCACATGCTATTCTGCTTAATAAGCAATCCTAAATCGAAACTGTATTTTGGCAGTAGTATGTGTAAATGGTTGAATCTCACATCTATCTGATGGCTCAGTCGACAGATTGAATCGATAGGCCATCGCTATGAAATGCACCCATAGGACAATGGGCTAATAGAGGATGAAGGTTCGCGCAACCGCGAACATGGGCAACATGCTGAATCAGTTTGATTTTCTCGCAGAACATCGTTTGACGATGGTTCACAATCAGGAAATTTTGGATAGGCGTCAAGTTGACGGTTGTCACCACCGACGGCAATCATATTTTTGGGTGGGATTAGGCGGGCACAATTAAGGACATCAGTGATTTGAAATGTTAGCTCAGGACAAAATTTCTTCAGAAAGGCATGAGAGGTTACAAATTTATTATCCACTCATCAGCTATGCGCATCAGATTCTCTTCTGTTCTATCACCTCTCATTCAGGCCAGGGATCTTCACCGTAAGAATCTCCTTTGACTAACGGAGAAAAACCTTTCAATGAATCACTTCTGGGTTTCTTGAGATGCACTCACCCTACGGAAGGTGATTTTACTCGGAATAAGACCGAAATAAATATTGTTAATATCTGAACCGAACAACTTAGGGTACACCGAAGAATCGATTTGCTCTGTTGTTTTTTTATTATGGATGTTGTAAAATCAATTAGATACCGTGCTATTGCCGTTATAGCATTTACAAAAAGAAACAAGTTTCAGTTCTTATTAAACAGCATTTTTATCAAATTGTAACTAAGAGTTTAAAGGGTATACCCTGGCCTTGGATTCTCGATCCAAAATAAACCAAATACAAATGGGTTTAAATGTCTACATAATCAATGAAATGCACAGATTGGTGTAACCCAGTCAATCGTGGTGGCTAACAATACTGGTGGGTTGGATGGAGTGAGTGTAAATTACTTATCAAAAAGGTATTCATTTCGGCTATTGGGAACTACTTTGGCTTCTGCTTTCCGAATCAAGGCTTCAAAAAATGACTCTGATTTCATAAGTAAAAATAATGAAAACCATCTTTACACTGAGTTTCAGGAATTTCGAACTTGAACCAGGATGACGTGACAACAATTCAATCCTGCTTACTCTTTAGAACATTCTTGTTCTGTCAGGTATTCTGTTGTTTTCCGGTTACGGTGTTCCATTCTAGAACTTTCAGCCATTCCATTCATTACCGTACTTTTCCTTGTTCTGAACTCACCTTGAGTTCCGGTTACTTTTAGTGCCCTTACTCTTATTATATATATAGAAAGTAGTTCGATGACTGTATCACTATGTCGGAATGTGGGACCTTTTACTCACAGTTGGACGATCGGCCTTTCCTACCGTTTTTCGCCCATTCTCTGCGTACTGGTTTCCTCTGCTAGTATGAGCTTATTTGTTTTATGATTCCCTGTGCGATTTTACCTCAAGTTTCGTATGCACATAGTCTGCTCCTTAGCCGTTCAAGCTGGGTCTAATTTTCACCGACTGCTTTCCATATGCGATAATAATAAACCTCGCCGTTCCACTCCATCAAGCATATTCATTCGGTCCAACATTAGAGAAGTTAATTAAATCAGGAAAGAGCCGTTTGCATCATATGCTCATCCGAGTAAAATCAGTGACGGGCTGTCGATATATTGAGTCATGTTGGAATTTTGCAAATCTATCAGATTCAGCGTGGGTAACCCAGCGATCCACAGCCATTCATTCTTAATTGCGATTGATGTGCACTGGTGATCATTCATACAACAGTGGCATGATTGCGTCGTGTTTCAAATGGTTTCCGTCGATGAGCTGAATGTAGATGCAACTTAGCTAAACGTTCAATCGATATGCATTTATGTTCATTCCTTGTAGGTTAGGGAAAAAAACTGGGTTACTCATGATTTTTTCTGTCATGTGATTTGCTTAAACCATTACATTTATCCGATGTGCTTGTATCCACAAAATCTATATGCTACTAGTAGGAGTGTTGTAAACCCACTGGAACAAGTCCACTTGACGAAAAATTTAAAATTCGGTTTGCCTCTCCAGGTTTTGCATTGAAAATCCATCACACTGTGAAGATGAATGCTCGAAAATAGACGTGTTATAAGATCAGTCAAAGTGTATTCACTTAATGGAGGTTTCATTAGAACATCGGACTTTCTAAATACCAACGCCCAGCACCAATCAACGAACGATGAGTCAACTGGCAGTTCCCTATTTCTCCCTCGCTTTCACTGTAAATATATTGCTTACCGGTTAAATTTTCGTAAAACCGATCATTAATAAATCAATCATCCTAATTTGTGCAGTTTGTTATTCTCACTATGATACCTATTGCAGGCTTGGCCCAGCGTTTAGACAGGTCCGTCCAAATCGCTCATCTGTTCCAAATGTCACATTGCACTCAATGTGGCGACCTTCGGCCAGTCTTCGGTGTGGTCACTTGTCAATTGAACTTTTCCGTATGCTACCTTCGAAAACTGAATATGCTGATCTACAAGGGCACTTGATAATGTCACTTTTCAGGTTGACAATGTTTTAATCCACGCTGAAGTAGCGTGTATGATGGCGTTTCACGATTTGATGACCTCGATGCGGTGCGTTTCACTTTCAGATCCGTTTCAACTGGAAGATGTCCCGTCCATGGCTTTCGCGCTGAAAATTGTGGACGATATCGACCCAAATCATGTCAATTATGCGTGGATCCATTCGGAAGTAATTCACCATTATGTGCCCAGTATGACCTTATTCTTGTTACGCTTTATGAGCCTGATGAATTCCACCGACCTTTTACGATCAACGTTTAGAAATCATGAGGCCGTTCTTTGGATAGAACGTCAGTAAAAATAGGGGCAAAGTTAGAGATCGTTACAATTCTCCTCTCAAATGATCGTGGGTGAAGCGACTGCAACATGTCAACACGAGACATCATAGATAAAACGATAATCCACGAAACCAGTGGACTCAATCGCCAAAGCATTGCTTCCAAATCTAGCAAACTCGTTACCAAATCATTAAAACCTGACACACGCCCATCTCTGAAAAGAAAACAAAATTTCCAGTTACCATTGTGTAGGCGGGACATGTGAAAAAAACAACGGGGTTGTGTGCGTAATCTCTTTTCCCAATGGCCAGGTGGTTGCTAGTTCGTGAACTATCGAAGTAACTTTTCACTGGGATTCTGGATGAGTTATCAAAAAGGACAATGAAAGATGTCTCTTGAACGAAGTACGCCATACGATAAAGTAGAAGTTTGAAAATTGCAAAGTATATGAAAGTAAATTAATATGCCATAATTTTAGTCAACGAATTATTTGTGCCGAGCACCAATGAAGACTGTAATTGGTCCTCGAGTTCAACCGATATGTCTCAATTTCTTGTTTTCGCAGCTGTAAAGTAGTCAGATTAACAGAAGTTTATATTGAAGCTTGTTCTTTCTGAAGGGCATATCCAGGTTAGCGAGAAAAACAATGATCTTAGATAGACAACTTGTGGATAATGGTCTAACAGAACTGTGTGTGATCGGACTCCCAGGAAAAAACAAGTTCTAAATTATGCTGCCAACAATTCTAAAGAGTTATACACTACGATGGATCATTACGCAACAAGAAGACGGTCAAGCAGGCAGACAGATAATAAGACAGATAGACAAAGAGACAGATCGAACGACTGAACAGAATGATAGACTAATAAATAGATGGTGGTTCACGACTTCATCTTTATATATATAAGCATACAAACAAGCAGATAGAGAGAGGGAATAGATAGATAAATAGATCGACTATTCAAGTGACTGAATGTTTGGTTGATTAAACAATTGACTAGTGGATTGGCTGAAAATAATCAGATAGATGGGACAGGTAGCGACTGGCAGATAGAAGGATGAACAACTGATGACTGAGTTGCCTTCCAGATAGCCAGGTGGACAGTCAGATGAGACGATAGTAGCAGTATTAATGCTATTAAAGCAAAAGCCATTAGAGCAGTGGAATTTTTGATAGTCCATTTCCAAAGTTAATATTTTCATTTAACGTCAGAATGTAATCACTGAGTAGCGGATCGGGCGAATACGTACTCCTTTTTGACTAATAGGCAGAAAAAACTGAGACTAACCCAAAGAAGGAGAAAACGTGAGCTTCTATCAGATGTGCGAACATTGCCTAAAATAATATACTTCCAAATCCCTTTTTAAACGCTCGCCTTCCAGCATACCGAGGATGTGGATCGCGGAACAGAGATCAGCCTATGGGAAATCAGTCCTTCAGCACCCGCGGTTACTCCCACCAACATACCTTATGCATTTCAAAACACAGAGCAACCATTCGACTCACAATTAATCGATCAATACACGGATACCATGTTATACTCGACCGAGGACACCGCGGACCCAGAGTCTGAGTTTTTCAACGAGCAGGCGGCGCGAGCTATTCGACTCGTTAGGCCCAAAATAGCAGTGGCGAACGTGCATCACAAACCTGACCAGAATTCCACTCGGTTTGATGTGACCAGGAAATTGGTCAGCTGGCTTAAACGACGCAAGCGCTTAAGAACCTCGGGTCCGCTGTTACGATACTTGCTTTTTGTCTGCGCCAAATGCGACAGCGTTCCGATTGTTGATCCAAAAAAGGTGAGTTGATTCGAAATACGAGTGGTCGTAGTTCATACTAAGACAATTTAGTGAACAAGTTATTGCTAGGTAGCATTGCGTTAGGAGTTCTGAGACTGTTGAATAAAAGATGGATCACAAAGGCATCGTAGGTGGCAGCACTCATGTTTCATGCATGAAACCCAACCAGACGTATGTGCAATGCAGCTTATCCTCTGACTTAAGTTCTTTTTTAGGGTAGATAGTGGCTCACGGGCAACGGGATTGTGATAAGGAATGCTATTTCATTTGTAACAACTACAGAAAACAAGAATGCTTTTCAGTCTATGAGTTCTGGATGTGATTGTTCCTGGGGTTGTTGTAACTGTTTCTCAAATAATATCATCATTGTCGTTTTTTGTTATCCCGTTCGTTTTTTTTACTTACTGCTGCTGTTCATCACTCCTACTACTAATTTGTACCAAGTGATCAAGCTCTGTAGGTCGTACTTAGGCTACCTGCAGAGAAGTGATCTATCAGTAGGGGTCGAACGCTGTGCGCTAGCGGACAGTAACCGTGCAAATCAGTGACGGTTAGGTGCAACATCGTGTGGTGAAGTTCAACAAACCGCTCAGAGCCTGCCCGGTAGCGTAATGGCTAAGGCGTTCGACTCAGAATCGTTCGTCCTTGTTCGGGTTCGCGTCCCAGTTCGGGCGCGGTCCATATGCACTGTTGATGATTCCTAACAAGGATGAAACAGCTGTACAGTGCTTCTATGATTTCTTTATGGTGAGTTGAGCGATGATTCGACATAGTGAATTATTTCATGAAAACATTCATTTATATTTAAGCTTATTGTTAATCATTTCTGTCAGGCGATGAAGATAGTGATGACGATGACGAAAATGAGGATGAATTGGATGGCGATAGTGAGGATGCTATTGACAGTGATGGCGATATGGATGATGAAGAAGAAGAGGAGGATGTATATAGTGAAAGTGATGATGGTATCGACTGTTTTAAAACAGAAATAGGGTGAGACGTCTGCTCTAGCTTCAATTCGTTACTCCGTATTCGCTACTATATCCTGTTCGTGCTAGCTCTAGAAAACAGCCAAACTAAGCAGGCACATGCATTTGTTCTCTAGCCAGAATCGTTTATGTTGCGCCCCCATGATCAACAATCAGCGGGTAATTTTATCCGCCGTTATTAATTGACTTTCTTGAGGGACCTCTTCGTTCTGACTATCGATCGGCGTATTTAGTGCGAATTCACCGCAGTTTCGCCGATCTTTCAACAGGGTAATGAATATAGCGAATCCAAATCCACTACCCTTGCAGCGATGGTGGCGATGATCGCGATTCGGATGATGATGATGATGATTTGAAGGAAAAGGCGATAATGATTAGTATGACGTTGTTGAGAACGATGATAACCAGTATCATGATGATGGTGTTTCGGACGACGATGCTGACGAAAATGGTTTTTGTTTGTTATCCATTAGAAGAAAATCATGAAACGGAATATTCATAAATAAGAGTTTTGGTGATATGTAGTCGGCCAAGCATGAGGTATTGATCTGCATAGTTCATCTTTTTTTCTTGGATCCGGTGATAAATATTTTCTTTTCCACAGATTTGTCAAAGGTAAAGAAATTACTAGTCAGCTGGGACAACCAGAAACTACTCCAAAAGAGCAATATAATAACATCCCTTGCAAACAAAAGCAAACAGGATCAAACGTTACTTCATGAAATACAGGTCGTGGAATTTGACAGCTTGATTACTTTCTTTGCAGGTTGTGTTGGAAATCGGCTATCGACAAGCGCTTCGCAGACGTCGACGATCCTTGAACGGGACAGATGACGATTTAACCAATTCATGTAAATCTGGAGGACAACAGTTCACATGTTGCACACAGTCGCTGAAAATCCACTTCTCTGAGATAGGATGGGATCGTTGGATCATACATCCGAAAAAATTCGAACCCAACTATTGCCGAGGATCGTGTCAGGGTGAGTGTCTGGCAGAAGTGCATTCTAATACTTGGGCATTCTTATCTAGCTGTTTAATATCACCAATGTATTGTTTGTGCGAAATCTTCGTTTATCCTATAGAGCCAGTATGTGGACATGCTGCATTATATTAATAACAGTAAGCTGACAACAGTTTACCAATATAATCAAATTGCGATTGGCTTTGTGTGTGCCCAACCTATGGGATTCACAGCACTTCCCCAGTGCTAAAATTCCGACTATGCGTTTCAGATAAATGCAAAAGGAATATGTTTGCCATTTTTTTTATGCAACCGACAGTAATCAAACAGGTGCTGCGAGACTAACATTTAAACAGGTCTTCCACAAATGGGAAGGAAACCTGTTGGCTTTTAATCCATATTTTCTTCACTGATGGTAAGCACACCATGGGGGACGAAAAACTGACAAGTCACGTATATTGTTGCAGTTACACAAAAGTTTCAATTTGCTTCGTGTTCAGAACAACGGTGCTCCCTCTTGAAGCAGACTTACGAGCCCAAAGCAGCAAATTTCATACAGAACGCCGACTCTGCTTTTAATCCTTCGCACATATCCTAGTCAGCAAATGAGTTCTTCATAAAAACAGAAACCACGGCATATCCGTCCATGACGACGTAAACTCCAAAGTTGAGGTCTCAGAAATGTTTTCCAAGAAGTGATGTTTCATAGCCTTCCAGAAGACTTCACTTTCATTTCTTCGATGTATCAAAACGGGGCACGCGACGTAAGAATGGAAATGGCGGTTTGGAGACAGTGAAGTAATCTTTTAAGGTATCGAGCTCACCATTCTAAGTTTCCCTGCTAATTTGTGGTAAGTACCTTCAGTTTTATCGATGGTGTCACTTATACCCGCTGTTTCCGAAGAGATTCGCAAGCCATCGTGCATGTCAACGGTAGATACCGTTTAGACCCTAGAAAATAGGAGACACAAAATTAGCTAAGATTTGCTTTGTGCACTGAAATACTCGATAGGTTTCCATCAGCTGTATAGTGAATACTTTCGCGCGTGTGATTCCTAACATCAAAACACATGATGGACTGTAAACTAGGACCACTTTGGAAGCTTGAATTCAACCTTGATAATGAGATCAACGCTTGACCAGACGAAGGAGATGCTACAGCCTCAGTGTCCCTGATAAGGTCAAGGTGAAATGCTGTCGGATAGATACAGGGACGAAACCGATCATTTAGAAAACGTGATTGATAGAACACAAATTATCCAAGCATGAATACTTTTGTTATTGTTGTACAGATGTTTCAGTTAATTGTTAACCTTTGTGTTGCCATAATAATGAATGGAATCTGCAATAGTTAGATGTTCACCTCCCTGTCTGATATCTTCAACGACAGTGAAATGCGGTTTCTTCTTAATTGCCCGGTTATGTCTACCATGGCCCATATCTATTAAGTTTGAACTGGTAGCAAAGCCTGGTATATATAAAATAATACGTTAGGTCCTAGTGCAGCAAGAATGCAAGCGGGTGATCTGGACGTTTATTAAATAGCAAAACAAATTCAGTTACCCGAGTCTTACTTGGCTGTGCATGTTGTTCTTTTCCAAGCAAGATCTATATTTTGACTGGCTGGGCATTTCCAGTCTGATTTGGCCGTGGACCAAACACTAGCTTTAGTTCATTTGGATCTCCCATTGACTGTATTGGTCCGGCTGTCCTGAGTGACGACTTGAACTGTGGGTCTCAGCTGGTGAAGTCGTGCCGTTTTGAGTTATGACTATTTCGTGCTTGTTTGCTACGGATGCAGTTTGTATCTTTATGATAAAGCTAATTCTTCGGACGAACGCTTCTGACTGGTTCGTGCCACAGGGTTGATTAGCCTCTCCATCCTTTAGGATCGCATTCTCCTCCATAACAATTGTTAAGAAACAAGAAGCAAATAGACCAGCGTGGTTTAGCTAGGAGCAGACAAAATGACAAGCAGACTATTTCCGTAGCTCGTGGCGTCATCTTTTAACGTGTAGCGCATAAATGGATTTTCTGTTTAATATAACAAATGGTTCTTCGTGCTGCTCTCAAAAACCGCAGAAAAGACAGAGTATCTAAGTGGTTGAAGCATTTTATGTCACATACTCACCGTCCGAATGAAAAAGCCACTCTCCCGGCGGCCAAATTGTAAAGTCATTACAGGAATTTGGGAGTAGACACCCACAAAATAGGTTATTCGACGGTGTCATAAATGTAGCCTAATTAGTCACGACACTTTCATGATTCGCCTTCAGATCCTGATTTAAAGATAATTTCACTTCATTTATTACGCACAACTCTGCATGGACAACCAAGCCATGCAGTTAGAATGTGATACGTTAAAAGTTACCCCGACAGATAGCTATTTTTGAACTTAATTGGGGGGACGTTCCTGTGGTAGGGCTCAGGTGAAACAACCGTTTGACGTAGGGCCAACACCGAAGTAATGGCTAAGGTTGGTTGTTGGCATCCGGTATGGAATACTAAAATTCTCCACACGTAAATGAATGTCCTATGGCTGGATATTACCTATTAGTGTTTCCATTTCCACATTGCATTTTCACCATTCGATTCAGTAATAACCCTTCCAAAGCCAATAACGAAGAAGAAATAGATCGAGCAAACTACATTGAAATAGAAGTCACGAGCTTGTCAGAAAGTGATAAATCATGCCTACTTCTTTCGTTTTCGTTTTATCTTAATCTTGGCTTGATCGTTCATTCAACAACGTTGATTTGAGAATGAATATATCCTGCCGGAATAACCGAATGCCGGGTTAGGGGGCGGGAAGTTAGTTCGAACTTCAGCGGAAAAATAACGTACAAATGAATACTTGAAGCAAATGACAAATAATGGACGGAAACGAAAATTGTTGTATTTTTTTTGAGTAAAAGCCTTTGTGACAGAGGGAGCTACGACATGAATATCCGCTGGAGACGTTATCGGAGCCGAATTCACTCATTCGGAGAACGTTCTTGATGAAAATTAAGTAGCGACTCACTTAACTACTCATTTACTGTCCTTAATAACAAGCCAAAAGTAAAAACAACTTGATAACTTTTAGTAATTTTGTGTTGTTTTCATTAGGTTTGCACTTGGTAGTGTATTAATTAGAGGTTTACAACAGTAATTAAAACACAATTAGGCATATCAGTGACGGACAGAAATGAACGATCGACTAATCTAATGTCTCATGGCTTCTGTTGAGGCTTCACGGTATACGCTATCCATAAACTACCCCAAGGAGAATAAGTCCAATTCAGCTGGTCTGTTTAATTCACATCATTAGGGGGTGATTTCTAATAACAACTTTGTATCGTAGGTGGACACAAAAATTCTATAATCCTGTGGAATTTAAGCGTTCATGGGAACATACGCTGTTAATAGCGAGCGAAATGCGTAAGCCTTCAGAACTTGCCGACAATATCATTGAACTTTTATATCCCTACCGATATCAAGGAAAACTAATGGAAGCATTTCCTTACCTCGGGCACTTTGCAACCAAGCTCTGTTGCTAAATAATGATTATCATATCTATAGGTTGACTAAAGCACAAATTATGGATCTGATGAACAACAGTGGTTTGCTGTTCACAGTCAACCTGACGCCCACATTTTCAAGTATCACCATAAACAAAGAATATAGCATATGGTCTAGAGCGCTGGAAATTTATTCTGGTAATTTAATTATGTAAATACATGTTAAATTCATAGTGAATGACGAAATCCTGGTATTCTAATTTCTTATTAGGGACTAACTTATTACTACGGCGAAGTAATTGCGTCTAGAAATACAAATCCGGCCATCAGTTTGGTCTTGCAGCTGTGATGAATTATTTAGAATGGTTCTGATCTAACTACTCATGAGTAGTTGAGAGTAGTAGTGCAAAATACACGTAGTCCCGGGCGAAAACAACAAAACCGTGTGTTTCAGTCATCGCATTACTTTCCACTTGAAATATACCCCAAAGAGTTTTGAAACAAACACAAAACTGAGGTCCGTATACTGAGGACTGTGCACGCAAGTATACCTTCGTAATGCATTCACTTGATATACTTATTCATAAGAATCACATAGCATGAGAAAGTCATTCCAAAATTGCAGCCCGTAGGACAGTTTATTGTTCCAACTACGACGTGGACATTGTTTATCCGTGTAAGCGAACGGTTTAATGTTCTTCGACATTTAACGAAGACGGTGAGAAGAATTCACGGAAAGCACAGCACCTTGAGTGGCATTGGCAACGAAGTGGATAACTGGACATTAGGGTCAAAGAACAGATTTACTTAGCCTCAGAAACTTTTCCGTAATTTAGACTAGACAAAAATTACGAAGTATTCGAAAAGCAAGAGACCGATACACACAAATGTTCAAACGCATTCGATGTCATTACCCAAACAGCATTGTCGAGACTTATCCATACTGTCCGCTGGTTACGGCCACTCCTAGTTGGGCGTTACTAGGGAACCCAATAGTGAAACCAATTTGGTTCGTTATTCATGGATGAAAATCCAAAACAATGGCAAGTTATTTGTATCGATCGACATGATCTGTTACGTTTCTCGTAGGTAGGTGACAAAATCAAAACAAAATCGATACGAATTTTTACGTATATACGAATCTTATTCATGCGTTGGGGTAATTGGATTCGTTGACCGATTGCTTGCAACGTCCCTTGGTGTGCTCTATTCAAGCGAAATCTCTATCAGTTGATAATCGAATCAAGCTGACAGCTTTCCAAAGCTCTGATTTCCTCAATTTCATTCTATTTGTTAAATAACTCGCGTGATGAAATTCAAACAGTCAAACTTAATCCGTCTCGGTTGTCCATTGACTTCTGTATTATACTTCCAATGTTAAAAGGACTGAGCTTGCCGGTTGCAGCATTCGTAATCAATGCTCTATGAATGCAGCGCTGTAGTTGGAACTGCTGCCTAGCTACCTAAATCTACGACACAACTTACAAACCTGTATGATGCATCTAGCATATCGCAGCTTACTACAATGTGTCAGTTGAGGGATTAACTGTGTTCCATAAAGTCGAAATCTTTATGATTATCAAAATAATTTCTAATACATGACTGTCGTATCGATGATTCAAATATCAATGCTAAAGGTAATTCTTTCCTAAAGCAAAAATCTACTATTGGAATTAAGAGCTGTTAACTATGCTGGTTGGTAAACCAGTTTGTATATGGGACTAATCGGAATTGTCTGCTCTCCATCATTTCCCACTTTCCCTCTCCTGCTCATCATAGTGAACGGTTTCCAGAGTACACACTACGAAGTTCTCAACCTTCTGTCGCATAAAAATCTCACACAGCTGAAAGACGTGCCACGTGGGACAATACAATCTTGTTGTTACCCGACACGGCGAACCACATTCACGCTGCTGTACTTGGATCGAAACAAAGACGTACGAATGCACACGTTACATAATCTGATTGTGCTCGGATGCGGATGCAGTTAGCCTAGTCAATCAGCTAAAATTCGATTTGGACGAAAAGCCATAGTACAAAAATGAGGAGGTATCATCGGCAGTTGTCGACCCCAATCCCTAAACTACACAGCGAACAGACAGACAGACAGCACGCAGGTGTACAAGTAATATTTGTCTTTGTGTTTCTTTTTTGGTCATTTTAAACACCAGTCACCGTGATGTCCCCATCCCATTCCACTAAAAACCCACATTGGGGGCGAAATTGTCGAAGTTGTTCTGTGTTGCTTCCTGTTTGTTTCAACCGGGTATTCATTCGTTCATCAGCCAACTGGTACGCGCGCATGCACCTTCATAGCGGTGTCCAAGCCCTGTGGTTATCCGTTCCGACTCACGACTATGACCGGAAATCACCGCGCGCCCGTGACAGTGGCTATTAGTACTTCACATGTTTATCACGAATCGATGCAAAATCAATGTGAAAAAGAAGAACTAATAAACAACACGAGGAATGACCTCGTGTGTTCGTTGCCACTTGTGACAAGTGGGCACAAATGCGGTCGTGTTGGCTAGTCTGGTTAATGCCCGGACAACGACAGCGTACCAAGCTAACCAACTGGGACAAGATTAGAAAATTCGTGTCCCCTGCACACGACCTTCTGTGAATGTGATGATAACTTAGATTCGTGCATTGACATGAACTCAGATGAAATCCTTTGGTCGCGCTAACTGTCCAACAGCTCGCGGTCACTTTCAGCAGCCCCCATCTGCAGTGTTTCGTTTATTCCAACTTCCCTCTCTTTCCTCTCCACTTGGCAGCAAGCAGCTTCCTGTCATACGCAACTCTGACCTCTGTTCCTCATGAACCGCGCCGTGAACTAATGCATTTCATTTTGTCTATTTGTTTTCAATTTGAACAGGAGTACCCAAGGGCACAAATTCGCAAATTAAGGGAAAAATGTCCGTGTGAATAAAATTTGGATTGATAACAAAAATAAGCAAGAGAGATATTTAATGATTCCTTTTGTTATTTTCTTTTTTCGATGTGCTTTTTTGTTGTTCTGTTTCAATGAGCCTCTATATGGTAGCAGGAACTAGTGTATCAGACACTGAATGTTCTTCTTTTATTTAAACGATATCACAACTGAAAGTGAGGGAAAGTGTGATGTGTCTCGGGGTGACCCTATTTCTTTCTCCCTTGTCCCCCGCATCAAATTGTCAACGTGTCGTTTTCCGTATCTTTCTATTCGATGTTTCGTGCATACGTTTTATACATAACATAATAACCTGTGAACTAAACGTTCGTCCCAAAAACCATCCCGCAGGTCGATTTGAATAGCGAGCGGTAGATTGCCACAACGGTACACACACACACACACACACACACAAACCCAGTCATCCCAGGCCTGTAACAACAACGAAGCATGCGACATATGGAGACAATGTCTAAGGGGTTCGACTACAGTGCACTGATGCCTCGAAAAAAAACGACATGAGAAAGCTAAAAAAAAGTAACCAGCGGGAGTCCGCGAAGCGACATTCAATAAAAAAACGACAACACACGTATTGTCGCCTACACCTGGAACAAACATGCCAAGTTACCTAAACACTGCAAAAATATATACGTCTAAAAAACCTCGACTCACGTTTTGCTGAATTTCAAAAGGTTGGGTGAGACGAGGTCCCCATCTACAAGGCTCTAGCTTGTTCCGTGGCTTAGTTACCGTGCAGACTGTGAGATACGCCTAATAGTCGCGATCCAGCCTACTGATCTCGAGTGCATGTATTATTTAATAAGGTTCACTTGGATACTTGGAACATCTGGAATTCAGCAGGAACTCATTTCATCAGATCGGATTTCACAACCAACAGCTAGTAATTGATTTCCACGGGCCTAAGTTACTATCTCAAATTATAGTTTGTGGAGAAGTGAAAGGTGCAAGTATGCGATAGAGATTAAGAAGCATCGTGAAGACTAGTAACAATGTTTACCCCATATAATGTCTCTAAAAATCAAAACCTAGGACATCGCTGAATCCAAAATATGGGGTAACTAACTAGACGCCATGAAACTAGCCTATGGATAAAAGCTTCTCACACTTTTACCATCCGAGGACCAAATCAGTTGTCAGTGCTGGTCAAAAGTATTAAGCACCTGCCAACAAAACGGTCATAGGTTCCAACTCCAGATCCGCCGATCACATTGGCAGTAGACGGCAATTCCTTATCGCTCAGCTCATTACCACACCTGACCAGCTGGAACCTCGTATGGTTCTCTACTACTTCAAATCCCAGGGTCATGGATGCCCGCTCCCCCCTCGTACTGTGCGTTCTAATGGCTATGGGGCATGCCCCTTTCACTACACTCATGCTTAGAGCATGTCATTAAAAACAGAGTCCATTAGGAACATAAACTAACTACCTCAACTTACTAAAACGTTTACAGGTTGAGCGGTGCAAACGGAACCACGAACCATTAATGCGAAGGGAGCCAAGCCTATTTTCCATGCTCACGTGCACTTCGATCAACTCAATAACATTCGAAATTTGTGCGATTAAGTCTCCCATGTTCCCGTGATCGATCCTCACAAAATTACACCATGTGACTTGGGTGCACAGTCACCCGGTTGCCGTTTAGTGTCGACCTGGGACGGTTATCTTAGTCAAATTTGCGAATGTATATATCCATTCACCACACTTAATATCCAATGGACACTAGAATTCGGTCAAGATGCTCACTAACGGAACTCTTGTTTTCGGTGTACTCAGCCCAGCCCGGTAAGTCGGCGGCAAGTGACTAAGAAAGGCCACATAACAGCGCATGTTTTTGGACGGTGGACAGAGGAATGAACCCCGTCAATTGGCCAAAGACTCATTACGGGTCTCAATATGACCGGAAATTTACAAGAGCAGAAGAGTGAGACGTGAGCTGGTGTTAGATATAGATAGGAGGTATGAGTTTGTGGAATTGCGACATCGGTTAGTCAATCGGATACTAAAGGTTAGCAAAAACTCAGCTTAGTCAACCATGGATGGGGAACTGCTAAAATGTAGAACAGAAAACAGGGCGATCCCGTGACCACCCTCAGCGATTGGAACTTGTTACAGTGACCCCTTTGTACTTTCGTGTGAACTCCGTATAGATTGTGCGCTTACGTTTGCTTTGTAGTGGGAATGATTGGAAAAAATAAAGACGTCACATGTCCCATTTGATTCACAAACTGCTTATACAGGACTAATAGAAGCCAGCAGAATCTCGTTGCCTGTTCAAGCATAAGGTTTGTTTGCAGCCGATTATCTGTGAAGACAGTAATGCCTGCGGCCATCGAAATAACTGGATTTGGCACAAGGAGAATCCAGTGAATTATCTCGAGTGCCGCATACAAGGGGATGCCAAGACCCAAGTTTAATATGGGATACACGGCACGTGGTTGGTAAGTCCGGTGCTTCCACCAGACAGGTTGAATTCATCTGTTCTCACGCGGGTGTCAAAAGTTATTTTGAAGTCGTGATTACTAGCTTTGTTGAGACCTTTTTAGCAAGATGACGAACCGTCACATGAATCTACTACTGTAACTAACCGATGTGATGAGGCACTTCTACTAAAATACATCAGGTGATGGCTGCCATCAAGGTTCCGGTTTACTGACGTCGAACTTTTTCCTTTGAAGTATGTGGAGGGAACTGTTAATGTTCCAATTCTTAAATTTGAACGATCTGTGAACCAGTATCCAAGTTTTGGAGGAAAATATCGTTTTAGAAGTTGAGGAGGTTTGGTTCGATGACTCCAACTGTGCATGGCAAATAATGTTGAAATCTCCAAGCGCCGTTTAACGCAGCAGCTTGGCGCGGATTAGCATCAAAGACCAACTGAATTTTTCTGAGTTGAAGAAGGATGAGTCGATCCTTCAAAGGACAAATAGAGTTTAATTCTTTCAATTGATGAGCGCGTGTAGTTTTATTGTGAACCCGTAACTTCTCAGTCAAAGCCTGAGAACCCTAAATGATACGATTATTTCAGCTATACGGAAAAGTCGTAAGGAAGTTGAAATCGTTTCCAAGCCATCATACACGATGACTGGAGAACGATTGAAGACCGAGGAGGTGATAAAGGCAATAAGTCAGCAATACTACTATTCAAAACGTTTTTCAAGTAAATCGGTCATGTCAGATTCAAACCGAAAGTTACAATCAACAACATGGACCGGTAATATAGCTTCCACTCATACAGCATTGTATAGTAGTAAAAGACAGTGAGTGTGCAGGTGAGTGGCTAATTGATACTGGGGTCGGTTAAAGTGGGCCACCTATTTCGGCGAACCTTCGACAAGACGGGAATCTAAATAATTAAGCAACAACAATATTGTTCTCGCGCGAAACAAGCAGAGGAGTGCTCCTGTTTTGGGATGGAAGCTGCTTGAAGCTAGAATATACAGCAGATGATAGACGCTAATGTATGTCACCAATCTTGAATAAATTCCAGCGGTAGAGCACTCCAACTAGCCTATATCCGAATTGTCGTATTGATGTTTTAGTATTCATTGAATATTAAGTGTGATGCACGGACGAACAGATAAACAAAGTTCACCAAAATAACCGTCCCAGGTCGACACTAAACGGCAACCGGGTGACTGTGCACCCAAGTCACATGGTGTAATTTGGTGAGGATCGATTACGGGAACACGGGAGACTTAATCACACGAATTTCTAGTGTTATTGAGTTGATCGAAGTGCACGCGAGCATGGAAATTAAGCTTAGCTTCCCCGTAATTTTAGTGATGACCACACTAAGTTTCCCGCTGACAAACCAAAAAAATCAGTGCATTTCGAAGTGTTAATTGGTTTGTAGTGCAATAATTAGTTACCTTTGTCTTATCACCTTTGTCTTATCACTTCTAAAGGGCACTAAAAACAACGGCATTTAGACCGACTCTGCGATGCGATCCAGAAGCGTGATTTTTGTGGATGAGCCTATCTTTTGATGCTGGTGCAGTATGACAGGGGGAATTACGTCCATCGTGAAGGTTAGGCGTCGGTTGCTTGGTCCCAGGACTTAATATGCGGGATGAGCAATATAGATAATTTATTTCCGTTTGTGTCATGATCTCTGAAGCACGACATGAATGTGACCTTTGTTCTTTGGTTATGTCGCGGACGAAACCGTCATGTCACACTGGTTAGTTCAAACCGAGCGTTGTATGCATGCAACGACAATCCCCCGTACTATAAATAGCTAATGAGATTTAACCTATATACATCACCCAACACCTCTACCTGAACAATATTTTGCTTTGGAACAAACCAATCCGGCCGTTATAATCTATACTACGAAAGTACACTAGGGATTCTAAACAGCTACACAGCAGTTGATACGGTCCAGATAAATCAGCAACTTACCACGATGTCGTTTGGGTACCGACTAACTGCCTGCACATTCTGAACCAATACCGATACTCCTAAGTTTATCTAAGACTGTCAGATCGTTATAATCATTTTATTCACGTGGTGGAAGGGGAAGAATGGGAATCCTGGACGAAGACCACCTGTCTTCGTGAATCGGTATGAAAGACCACCATAATCACCGGCTCTCCTTCTGTTGATGGCATCGAAGGGCTGGAAGAGAGTAATGAATCCGTTTGACGCAGTCAAAGATAGCACAGTGGACTAAATCACGTGGTTTCCTGATCGAGCAGATTGCGGGCTTACGGAATGATGCACTCTGAAAGTTATGGGTAAAGCAATTCCAAAATGACGGGTCAACGGCATGAGTGTTGCGCACACACTACTAAAATTTGTATCTTGCATTCGCTAACCCAAGCGCCTTCAGTCGGTCATCTTGACTAGAGTTCAATCGCACCTCGCTTAACCAATCGAGAACAATCAAATGGCGTCTGGTCGGTCAACATGACTGCTTCGCACTTATATGTCGTAATTAAATGGTCCATACCGGATAAAAACCAAACTGGCCGATTGTCTCCCGTCTCTTCTATGGCCTTCATTTCGAACGCCCCGTTAGCCTTAACTTATAACCAGTTTACCCCTAAATACACTTCACAATTACCTATGCGTAGTGTGATTGTTTATTCATTTGTTGTGACTGGCTACCTGACGCACAAACTTCAGGTCCTTCGGTCAACCTAGCAATGTAGAACGAGACTCGAGTTTAGCCCTCAATAGAGATCATCGGCCGTGCATACTAATCATCTTACTAGGAGTTTGGACTCAGGCTATTTCACACGAGAGGCGAGTGTTATTACTACGCTCTCCAACCCCTCTAAGCTATTTCGAATAACCGGGTCATCACCTGAATTTTTGACGAGCTCAAATCGTCTCACCCCTCTTTACCCGGTGGACCCCGATTAGGCCGCAAGCCACCATCCTGGGGCCCGTGAATGATCTTGGCATAGTTCAGCTTAGCTCACTCGCCTGACCGGGTGAAAATTGAGGCCCGACAGTCTTAAGTCTTCATGAAATAATTCACCATGTAATACCAACGATCAACTTGCCCGTTAAGAAACCATGGAAGCATTGTACCGAAGTTTTGACTTTGTTAGGAGTCTTCAGCAATGCAAATCAACCACGTGCGGAATTGACGAAGGAGATTGAGTCCGATGCCACAGCCATTAGGCTACCAGGTAGGATCTCAACGGTCTGCTGAAAACCACCATTTGATGTTGCACCTATTTGCCACTGAGTTGCAAGGCCACGGGCCGCTGGTTCAGAAATCGATCCCTATGCATGGTTGACTCCGTTGCAGGTAACCTGAGTAAGGCAGAGGATTGGCCTTAAGTCACTCAGGTTCTTCGGATTCAACTGGGCCCCGATTAGTGCACTCTAATGATCAACGTTCAGCGTTAAACACCAAGGCAAACCTCACTAACTGCTGTCTTTACCCCAGAGTTAAATGTTCCAGCAAAAGAAGCGAATATGTAAACAAAACAGAGAGTGAACCGACAGCTGGGAAAAGTTATGAATGCGGCTGTAGCCAACATACGGAACACAGTCTAACTGTACAAACGCACGTGTTTTCAATCATTCTGATTCGATAGAAAATGACAACACGATCGCCACTGTTCGCGGTTCATTGCCATATCCTTCAGTGTCTCCAGCAAGCTAATTGACGAGTCTTTCGGACCCCAACCACGAAGGCGTGAGACACCTACTTGACCTAAGTTCGCTGTACATCTTCTCATCCAACGTTGCCACGTCATCTGTTGACCTTCACGTGGCTTCTTCCGCTCCATGGGAGGAACGCAAAATAGGGCACGGTGTGGTGGAAGAGTGTTCGCCATGCGCAACACGTGACCCAACCAGCGTGGTCTACTAAGTTTCATAGGTTGGAACAAGCTATTCTCAGAAGTGGCACCCAATACCAGATTCCTAACCTCAATATTATCCACCCGGTCACTCCATCCAATTCTAGCCATACTACGTAGACATCGGTGGTCGAAAACCTCTAACCGACGAACATCTCCCACACGCGTGCTCCATGTCTCAGAACCATACGGCAGAACTAAGCGCACTGCGGCACAGTACACACAGCCTTTCAACTTCAGTGAAATATCAGGCCAACGCCACAAGTGCTTCAGTTCAGTGTGAGTCGCTCAAGCCTTCGATATACGCATGTTTACCTCTACTGCCGAGCTACTATCTTTCGACACACAGCTACCAAGTTAAAAGAAACGTTTCACAATCGTTAGTTCCTCTCCATCTAGTAACAAACTCGGGACTACTGTCCTCCAGTCCTGTGACAGGACTTCACACTTCAAGGTGCAAAACAGTGCGAACCAAGCCACACACTTCGAGAGTCTGTCTAGTGTACGCTGTGAATGGTCCGCGGATTCGAACAAACAGGGCGTCATCTGCTCAATCTAGATCATACCAGTTCCCTCCAATTCCGTGCTTGACTCCTATGTCCTGAGGACCTCCTTAACCATCTTCCATCACCTCATCCATGACGAAGTTAAACAAGAATGGAGAGATGGGACACCCGTGTCGAATGAACTTGGCAGTTCACTGTATACCCTAACGCGACCATAGGTATGCGCGCATAATGCTCGCAACAGGTTAACGAAATTCACTGACACATCACTCCGGTGCAGAGCATTGGGTAGCGCAGTTCGATCTACTATGTCGAACGAGCATTTCAAGTCCAGAAAGACTACGATCGCCGGTGTGTGGTGCGTTTCGAGTATCTGTCGGAGAGTGAATATCTGATCGACGAAACCTCGACTTGGACGAAATCCGGCCTGCCCTCCGCGGACGTTATACTTTCGCGAAACGGTGTCAGCCGGCGCAGCATTATCGAAGCTGTGACCTTAGTAGCTATCGGAATTAAACTAATTCCACAATAAATGCTACAGTCATTCTGTGTGCCCTTCTTGGAGATGGGTGCAATCAGTGAATCATCCCACGATAGCGGAATACGCTCCTCTTTCCAAATATCGTGAAGCAAGAAGGTGAGGGATTTCATCAGCACCTCTCCGCCCAATTTGAAAACAACTGGGGGAAGGTCGTCGGGACCGGCTGCTTTTCCCCTCTTCAGAAGTCGAATATTCGACGGCACTTTCACTTCCTTTATGGAATCAAGTGACATCTCTCAAGGATTCGCAGCTACAGACGTCGGACTAAATACGTTTGCGTGTGGTCAGCTAAACTGACCCTTGAAGTGCTCTGCGCAACGGTCCAGACTTTGTAGGCTAACATGGATGAACTCTCCATTCCCATCGCACACGACTTCCATAACCGAAGTTCGCCGCCCACCGCCGTCACGTATAGGCTTAAACAGTCTTTGACTGTTACCTGAAGCGGCCGCTTCCTCCATCTCTTCGGCTATTTTAACCCACCAGTTTTCACGGCCATTCTTAAGCGTCTCGTCAACGGAAGCCGCAACTGCCGACACATCTTATTCACCTCCTTGCAGTTAGGGAGCTGGTATTTTTACTCCATTAGACCCAGCGACCCTTGCGAGATCTTGATGAACGCTAGACCTAGAACCACAGGCGAAAGCTACTGCCAAATACACTGCCTGCTTGTTTCCGTCCCCGCGCTCGTCCACATTGCTGCTCATCGAATTTCTTAGTTCCTCGGACAGTTTCTGCTCATGGATGCTGGGAACAGCCAAATCAGACAGACGTTCGACAGCGAATCGGGTTCGTGACCTGCGTCGATGGCCGTTGAGCAGAAGCAAAAACCGCAATAAAACTAACGCATGGTTCGGTTCGACGTACGTGGTCCAGTACGATCTGCAGTTCCGGACAGAACCACACCAACGGTAGCTTAATGCAATATGGTCAATCTGACTCAGACCATGTGTCGAGTCAGAACGCCATGTCGCTGTGCGACGCGAACTGTGTCGGAAATTTGTGCTAGACGGGAATATGTCCGCACGAAACTGGAGAAGTCTTTCCCCGTTATCTGTTCGCTGAGCAGTGCTGCAGTCTGTTGAAGCGCATGCCGAGATAACAAATAGACTGCGCTTAACACTACTATTCTTTCGGACACCGACTGATCCCTGCAGTCTCACGGCCCACAAGCGACTGTTGACTGGGATCTGGTCTAAAATGGCCGCTTTAGCATTCTCATCTAAGACTATTCTTACACCGCGTTGACCCGAAGTGTGTAGGGAATATCTTAACGAGACACTAGATGTAGTTAGTTGAATTAATCTACTCGAATACTGAATTCGTGTTTTACTCACGCAGCAGACATCAATCGAAAGTGAGTCCACAGTCAGAGTCAAACACGCCTGTTGGCTAGCGTGCATTATAGTGCGCACATTGAAGGAACCGAAATTCAGAGGCTGCCGCGGTTGAGAAAATGTGAGCCGACAGACTGAAAACCACCTACCTCACTATTTGACAATGAACCGTTGCGAATATCGGCGTGCTATCTGTGGGGACACTATGGGTAGACAGAGCAGGCAAAGACCGTGGGCTGGAGACAGAAGAGACAGGCTGAATAAAATAGAGTGAACTTTGAGCAGTAGCATACTTATCACTAACAAAGCCAGCGCAGTCTTGATTATCCTGCGCGACGACCGATGCAGTATGGAATTCTTCGTAAACGTGTAACTCATGAGGTCTGATGGAAGGGTGCTTCTAGGGTGTCCAGCCACTAAGCAGAACACTTGAGGTTCTCAACCAAAGCCTTTGGCTCTGATAAGAACCTGACCGCAAGGCAGTGGGATATGACTTTGTGGAAGCCCATCTACCTAGATCAATTATTCTTCCACTCGTTTTTCCAACTGCTCTGCCAACTCAGATCAACCCCCGACCGGGGGGATCAAGAGGCTACTTCGTCAGGCCTCTACCCATTGACCTTCCAGGGATGATTGGAACCTCGGCTTGAAATAAGCCATCCTGTATAGGTCCTTGGGTCATGGAGGTACGCAAGCCATCACACCACGTCTCGTTGTGCACCCTGTGCATATGGGAAACCAAATGTGATGCAGACCAAATGGAACAGTAACCCAGTCCTGCTGGGGAGACTTGATTTGGTGGGAGGCCCTCGATTTGAGTCAAAGCACAGTAACCAACTCTGCCTTCGATGATGTTGGGCACCGTTGACTCTCATCGGGAGCGGCACCTGAATAAACTTGACTCAGTTATTCCAGTCACCCCTGGACGGGCTGGGCGGTGCGATGATGGGTATGCAGCACTGATGAGCTCCAATGAGAGCTGAACTCGAGTGTGGTGCTTTTCCAGTCCAAGGTTGATCGGAGGACCTGAGATCTGCGCTAAGAGTGGAGACCAAAGGGCTATTAGTCAAAGAATTCGTTCCAGAACTAGGGCTGAACGCCCACCCTGCTTTTGGAATTTTAGGCCCTCAGGTGTTTAGCTCGTGGCATCACTCGCTTGAGTGCAAACGGGCTTGTATGTGAGCCCCGGAAATAACCCGGCCTTACCGTCAAATGACCCATCGGACCGCTTTTGGCACCACCCTACTTCGCATGTTCGGCGAGCACTAGATAGCTTTGCGGTTGCACTAATGCCTCAGTAACTCTCCTGCAATTCATTTGCTTGCTTTGCTTATAGCCGGATTTGTGGGTCAATACGCTCTGTCATTCGGTGCGGGTTGCGGCTGTAACAGAAGCTGCAGTCTTCCCTAGCTATAGATACAAATGCTGATGCTCCAGTTTCTCGAATTCTATCAACCATTCACAAGTGAACACAGTAGTTGAAACGAAAAGAAAACGAGATCACTACTACTGAAGCTACGGCTCACATGACATCTGATATTGCACTACGCTTCTCTCGGGCTTCCAAGCATCATTAGTAAGGTCGAATTTCGCAGTCCGCATCGTTGTCACTCAGTTGCAAGTTTCGTTTAATCTTCTTACTTCTTTCATTTATGAAATGACAACGTACATCGTTTTCACGAGGGGGTCATCACTAAAAGAGGGTTGCCAAATGGAGAAGTTGACCGACGACGAGAGGATTCGAACCCGCGATCTTTAAGCTGAGACGTCACCAAGTTGACTGCTTGACCACCGCCCGTTAGTAGCACTGTTCCGTCGAAGAAATGAAGAGAAACTGTCAGGCTCAAAGCTAAGGGATTAAAAAGCAATGCCATTAATTAGCGATTGCAGTCAATTTTATTTACGGTTTTTCGGCTCCAGAGCAAGATTTTCGAATGGGATTTTTCGTGCTCGCTCGATACCGTCAGGTAAAAACACATTTGCCGGAGCAAACGCAATCTCCCAAATAATGAAGATATACGTGAGGGAGCCAAAATCTTGTCTCGAGACTTGCATACGAAGGCCTGAAGCGATCACAAATTACCCAGAGGCTGATAGCGCTGCTATAAATAATTTATGCACTGCCAGGGGCGTTTTACTGTCTAGATGGCAATAGAAATGATGGCCGACTATTGGTCACAAAATGGTTAGATGACGACCAGAATCGAATAATTAAAGATAGCTAGTGGAGCAAATAAAAAATCTTCCTTACTGTACAGAAACGGTAGCGTACGTTGTTTCGGCGCAAAACCTTTGGCCTACCCCGATAGGCGACTTCTCGATCGTCCAATATCCCATTAGAAATAATCACAAACAAGTGAGGAAATTTTATTCAAATTATTCTTGAGATCCAAAGCTTAGTACAAAACGGAACAGGTGTTCATACATGCCGTTGATATTAGTTGTAGAGGTTAAGGAATGGATGTGACAGACTGAATTAGATAAGAATGTGCCAACAACTGGCGTGAAGGATAGGAAATGTTATCAATCATTTGTGAGTGGGGACGTGAAACGTGGATGAAACCACTGGTCTATGAACACGTGAGTTGTGAGAGCACTGCTGCGTGGAATACTTGAACCTGACTTTAGTTAATCTCGACAAAGCAACAGCCCGTGGGTTGATCAAACGGTGACTAGAACTTTGATGATAGTGAATTTTCCGGAATATTTTCTGCTATGTGGCAGCCTTAAGATTGCAAGGCTGGACGACTGAATTACCGCGATTGGAATGCAGGTCAACTAACTGTAAAGATGGGCGGATCATAAGAACTGACAGTGGTCTTGAAACTGATAGCTGACTAGCTGTAAATCAAACTTTGGATATATCAGAAACGTTGTCTCACTGGTTTATGCGTACGACGATCCGGTGATCGACGGACCGAAAATACCTCAATTGTAAAGGCATGTGTAACGTGACTTGTGAGTCTCATTTTGGATCATGGATACAAAAATAATGAAGCATTTACAAAACAAAATTACATTTAGATGAGTAATCAAAATGGCAGAAACGGGCCAACAAATGAAGCACAAAATAGCCTCTTCGGTCGGGGAAGCAGAGGCCTAAGTCAGTGGGTTCAGCAGTCCATGAAACTTTAGCACAACGACGTCACTGTAGAGTCAACCAAAAATGCGACAAGAATTTGGAAGAAAATGGACAATGGAGATCAAGAAGTCGGATGTGAAGCTCTTAAACGCATTGGTTAACCCACTAACATTGCAAGCGACCTACCTTTTTAACGAGAGCTCCACTGAGTCAAGCATGCATATGCCTGCGGGCACCGCACGCCCCGAGCAGAGATCCAGGTTACAATTGACGAAATGAAGGACTGAACGACGGAGCCGCTTAAGCAATTATCGATAGGCTTACCGACTAATCAGGACAAAGAGATATTAGAAGTGATTAAATTAATCAGTTTTTCACACTTGCTGATTGAGACCGTGGATGTACTTTTTACCAGTAATCTGAAATGGCTTGGAAGAAAATAAAGCTGTGTTCTAGATCTGGCGGGATGTCGTTAGGCGGTCAACGCCACAGTATTTCAACCTAGGAGTACCGGGTTTGAATACTCTAATCGCCGGTCAACTTCTCTAATTAGAACCCTTAGGTGGCCGAAATCTTACCGAGAATGATGCAATTTAAGATTTCCGCATTAAAGGAAGTAAAAAATAAAGGGAACCAGAATAATTCTTATCGATCACATCACAGATGGCAAACTGGAACTAAAACTGTTCATAGATGGATCGGCGTTGAACGGGTCCAATAAGTTTTGGTATCTAACAATCTATGATCCATTTAGGACGAAACCAGAGTAATTAAACCGGGGCAACTGCGGGAGTCGATCCGGTTCGAGTCCACAAAACCGGAAAGTTACAATTCATAAGAAACGAAACAAGAGGGTTCAGAAAATACTTGCGAGAGAACAGGCATTGCGGAAAATACGTGTTAACAAAAAACGAGTCGAATAATCTGAAAAAATGAACCATGCCGTATGTAAGAGTCGGTAAATCTATGCAAGGCGTCAGAAACAACGCACACCACCAAATATAACAGTTTGCTTCGGCGACAGAATAGCACCGGATAGTTAGTTCGTGAAAATAGAGCGATGTCTCAATGTTTATTCATCACCGGATTTGCATAGGAAGTCATCCAACAATTTAAGCATCAAATGATATGGAGTACTTCCGCGGGTAGAACCTGCATTCTGCTGGTTGGTCTCGTTTAACGTGGCCTTGAGAACAACAGGTAAGTTAGACGCCCGGGCGAGATCAGCGATTCCTTGGTCGCGAATAACTAGGAAGTAGATCGTCCGAAGGAGGTACACGGCTAAGGGAGAATTGTAAAAAATCGAAAACAAGGTAGATTCGAAGGGACAATCCGAAGACTTAAATAGACATTGGCATCCATCGCAATATTTTTCGTGGTTCAGGAGCCAACCAACCTTATCATCTGGATGATTCATCTCACGATAGCCAAAATACGGACAGTTTTATCTAATTTGACTACCATGATATTTTGGGGATGGTTCTGAATTTCAGCGTAAAGCCTAAAAGGATTTGTGGATAAATCTTGCACTAACTAAGAGCCTAACAAGACAAGAGGTATGCATTTTTCATGTGCGCTAACAAGAGTATCAACTGATACAACGTGAGTACCGCATTTTGACGTCATAAGAGTGCGAAAGGTTTTTGAATTAACAAATGTTGCGAAGTGACCAGACGGCCTCGATGGGTACTAATAGATTCGTCCGAGTGATATGACCGGTTGACGCTGAGCAATACGAGATTGACGATTGGTTTTGAACGACTATTGGCCATCCATTAAAATTAAACAACTTATTCGTGACAGCATAGGTGATAGCTATACACATGCATAATTTCTTATAGTCTAGCAGTCTGTACCTATCTTCCATAATGTACCCGTACATCGATGGGCTTCTGGTACTCCTTTAGACGCTTGGAATCTTTTCCACATTGAAAAGCACTCGATTATTTCGAAAGATGGGTAGAGTTTTGGCTAAGAATACTAAGAAAGTATTGGTTTTTCTTCTCAGTAGTATATTTCCCATACGGATAGATGAACACAATTTGCCCGGAAACACATGTCTCATCACTATATCAGAACCGAAAAAAATACAGCGACAAAATTAAACCTAGGGGACGACACCAGGAACGCCTCAAATTCTACAATGTTAATCGAAAACTGTACATACCGAAACACGACCCAGAAGGGTGGGATAAAATTAACCAAGTAAGAAAACCTACCTACCTAACCTAGCTGCTCCTTTACGAAAACAAGGTTCGACTTTGAGTAAATCTAGTCCGGTAACAACATTTACACTTCGAAGTGCAAAACCCATCCCAAACATAACTACACCATCGCTCAGACGATTGGGGAAAACTCGCAACTTACTTACCATCCATGTCTACGTAGTATGGCTAGAACTGGATGGAGTGACCGGGTGGATAATATTGAGGTTAGGAATCTGGTATTGGGTGCCACTTCTGAGAATAGCTTGTTCCAACCTATGAAACTTAGTAGACCACGCTGGTTGGGTCACGTGTTGCGCATGGCGAACACTCTTCCACCACACCGTGCCCTATTTTGCGTTCCTCCCATGGAGCGGAAGAAGCCACGTGAAGGTCAACAGATGACGTGGCAACGTTGGATGAGAAGATGTACAGCGAACTTAGGTCAAGTAGGTGTCTCACGCCTTCGTGGTTGGGGTCCGAAAGACTCGTCAATTAGCTTGCTGGAGACACTGAAGGATATGGCAATGAACCGCGAACAGTGGCGATCGTGTTGTCATTTTCTATCGAATCAGAATGATTGAAAACACGTGCGTTTGTACAGTTAGACTGTGTTCCGTGTGTTGGCTGCAGCAGCGTCTCATTTGTTCTCGCATGTTTAGGTCCACTCCCTGTTCCCTTTGGATATTCACTCTTTTTATATAGACGTGTAACTCTGGGGAAAGGCAACAGTCATTGAGGCTTGTCTTGCCTTTTAACGCTGAACGATGATGATGATGATGATGATGGAACTTACTTGGGTCTTCACTCAGCAGCACACAACGTCGCCCGCATACTCTAAGTCAGACAGTCTCCTGTCTGAGCTAATATCAATGCCACTATTCTCATAGCAAGATAGGGATATTTCCATAGCTATCTCAACGACAAAGTTGGAAACAGAGTGAAAGAGGAAATCAGTGTAAGACAGTCATCATGGCCTCCTGTATTTGTGTGTGCATTCGCGTAATCATATCCAGTGAACACGGAAAGTTGTTCTAGATGCTCGTAAACGAAATGCTGTTGTTTTCGGAGTCGTACAGCGCAAACCGGTAAGCAATGGCCAGGCGACTGAGACAGACCATATACGAACACGTGTTCAACTTATCGTTCACGTTCAGATTGATCGGGAACCTGGATTATTTAGTGTAGGTCTCTTTCGTTCTGTACGTACAACTGATAGAGAAGTGATCGGCATCCGATGAGATAGAGAGGTGAGATGCACGACTATATGGCTAATTGAATACGCTATTTCGTAGTACAATGACCTCTAACAAGTGAGAAACTGAAATAATAACGAACACAGACTGAATCCTGTAACGTTACACCTAACAGGTCTATAGAATGCGCAGGCCGGAGGCAAAACTTAAAACAAGTGGGACAAAGAGCTAAATTTGACGAACACGACATGACTGCAGACTTGTGCACCACAGTGATCTCATGCCACCGGTGACCGATAACAATAAGAGCGATCCGAGTTCAACGCTGTGAAGGCGGAGGAGGGCATTTAGTAAATCGATGTCGCTTCCATAAAACTTCCTTTTTATCAGAAACAGTATGTAGTTAGAATCAATTTAGATGAGACGATCACCGTTGTCAGTGCCCACGACTTCCCGTTCCGTATCCGCCAAATTCGGCAGTGAGATAAACAGCTACAACCACCAGCGTCCATTGAATGCACATCTCGGATCAACCAAGATAACCCTTCTGGACAACTCGTCTCAAGCTTCAACAGAGCAGAAATCACTGGGTGCATACACAATTACGACGAACAGACAATGACACTTCAGTCGACTGCTATTAAAGTGCATAGAACCGTTCAATGGAACTGCACACAAACAATTGTTGATTAGGATCTAGTTCAACAGAACAAGTTCGGCTCGCATGTTTACAGCGAACCCAATGCCATCCCGACCACGAACCCTCGAAACCGGATCGCCTGACAGGCGAAAAATGAAGCGAGGGAAAGAAGTTTATCCGGGCTAAGAAGAGTGATTACGGAAAGGGGGTCATGTATGCGCTTTTCGGAGAGATAGCCCACATCTATTTTGAAAGTTTCAAAAGTTCTAGGTAAGGCAACATGTCGCCCCATCTGGCTGGGCGTGCGGAGTTTGAAGACGGCTAAGTGAAGCCAACAGTTGGGCTTAAGTAGTACGTCCAAACTATTTCTTCTCCTCCACTAATGCTACCATCAGATAAATCTATCGAGCCGTAGTTTTTCCTGCCATCTTACGTGGTCCCTACGTCTCAAGAACAGAAACTATAAAAGTTCGCCGCCAAAAGCGAACCAAAGACATTTGGGCAGTCGATACTTCGTGGCTGCCCATATTGCAGAACGGGTTTTTCCTTAAGAAACAATCGGAATCTTTACCTCAAAAGTCGTACCCACAAGGTAGCGCAGTTTTAACTCAGATCGGGGAATTATGCGGTGGCATATTCATCGCATCTTCTCCAGCTAGAGGCAACGGGCAGCGCGGTCCCGATTATCCTGCGCGATGACCAATGCAGTATGGGATGTGTGTTTATACTATTCACTGAGATTTGTGGACGAGTACTGCTAGGGAGTTCAGCCGACAAGCAGGAGAACGATTAGGATTCTCAGCCAAAACCTTTGATTCCAATAGAAACATGTCCACAAAGCAGCGGAGAGAGGGTGAGTGGAAGACCGTCCATTTGGATCAGCTATTCTTTCACTCAAGTCTCTGATGGAGCTATCGGTTCAAATCAATCTCCAACCAGGACTACTTCTTCGGGCCTCTACCAACTGACCTTCTAAGCATGATTGACTATTCGGCTTGGGATATCCCATCGTGTATAATCAGCTCACACCAACCCAAATCTGGAAGACCAAGAGGCTAAGTCGTTAAACTTTATCTAATCGATATTCAAGACATCTTCGGCGTGATACAAGTCGCCTTGTACAATTTATTGGGTCACCAGAGCGCGCAAGTCGCACATCACATCAAAAAGCAGCCTCACTGTGACGGCCAACGTAGAAATAATCACACCTTCATACGCTAAAGAAATAAATACTGGCTAGCCAATTCTAAACTCAACAGGCAATATTTGTTTGTTTAACATTCTCCGCTTTATGGCTTAACATCAAAAAAATAAAAAGGGAGAATATGAAATACAAAATGAGGGGAGCGTGGAGTGAGCGTCACGCCCAAAGGACGGCTGCCTGTAACAAACCAAGCGATATATCTCGTCAATAGTCATCTACAGTCCTCATCAGACTCGAGAAATACTTCGAAAACATCACAGGTAGAATCCACAAAGCCGCTGAACATTCTCAAAGCGGAGGCATCAGGTCTCACAGTAGTAAAGAGCACTATGAATCGCAGCATTTTACACCCTTCTTTTGAGGGAAAGTCGAATGTCACAGTGGCACCAAAATTGCCGCATGACTGCGAAAACTTCCTCGGCTTTCGTAATCCGTGATATGGTCTGCCCGCAAACACCACCAATTGCAGTTAAACTGCTGAGATACGAAAGCTATTGACTACCTCCAGTTGATCGGAAAAAAGAATAATTGCAGGCACAGACTCATAATAACTTTGAAGAAGTACCTAGGATTTTGAAGGTGTGAAACACGCCGTATCACCTCAATCGCCTAGCGATCGAACGCGTACTGGACTGCTTGTGCGCTGTTGCTCAGCAAACCGACATCATCATCGTACTCTGTTCTCTAGGAAGGGTTACACTTCATCATCCAATGGATTATATAGTGCACTGTGCAAAACATCCTCTACGGCAAAACTAAAAAGGATGGATAAAGCGCAATCATCCTGTACTCCATCAGAAATAGTGTAGAAGGATAAAAGCTGTCAGCCCAACCCGAGCTATGACGATGCAACTCATAGAGGAAGGACATATGTCCTTAGGTTCTCCAATCCTAAACAGTGCTATAATCCAGAGCTATCGACAAAGGCGAGGGCTGCGAGGACGTCTTTGCATAGCAAAACATTATTACACAAACTGTGAAGAATAGCGGATGATAACAGCTTTGACGCTGCTGAGGCTGAGCCGATAACCCGGCGATTAGCGGAGTCTCTAACCGAGCTCCTCTTCAACATGGAGACAACAATCGACTCATCCTCACCAATAAAGAGTAGATTATTTTGGAACCCAGGAACTTCGAGAACAATATTATTCTATCTGTAACTGCAGTTCCGGAAAGGCCATTGGTGTTCAAAGTACTATCGGCGTGTTATCTGTGGGGACACTATGGGTAGACAGAGCAGGGAAAGACCAGAGACAGGTTGAATAAAAGAGGGAATTTCGACAGCAAGTATCGCAACGTGCACACTTCATTCCACATTTCCTGGAATGAGGGTAATCTGTGATAGGAGCTCTGTTACTGAACAGATGAAGGTAGTATGTCAGAGCTTCCAAGGTCCACTGGGAACCAACAATTTCTCTGGCTCAGTCTAATGGCCAACTAGCGCTTATAATTGTCCCTTGATTTTGCTGTTTACGAAAAGTATTCAATCAGTTGACACGCAGCATAACAAGAAAGACTGTGTCCTTCGCAATAATGGCACTTTAGAGTAGAGCGAGACTGTGAGCTGTACTTTGCAACCTCGGGCATCAAGATTTTGAAAGGAATAGCAGATTTACGGAAACCTTAGAAAGATTTGGCAGGAGGATTAATACCCAACTGACCAATAAACCCCATGGAAGTACTGGAAGGCTATATCACCCTTACCGGAATTCACCAGCAGTGCATATTTATCATACACGAACTGGGAAGTAAACGTTGGACGACTGGCGGTGAAACAGAAAACAACATTACGCCATTTAGCACTTATTCGTCACTGGATTATTTGAATTTAATCTAAAAAGCCCAAACCGCCAATGAAAACTAGTAATTACGATTTTGAAAGACGCATAGGAATACATAGTGCTTCAGTACTTTAAGTGACAACGGGCCCGGATCGACTGAAATGTCGTTTATCAATAAAACAAGTAATACAACCAGACACTTCCACTGGAACGAATGAACAAAAAATCTGCGACAAGAACACTCATCGGTCTCAAAATCTGAACAAACCTGGAAGAGGAATCTATACACTTACCTTCGATCGGCTGTCTGTACGCTTCAGCTCCAGAAGTGGCCAAGAAAATAAGATAGGCACCCATTTCCATGGCATCCTCAGACGATAACTGAAATATAACGATAGAAAATTATGGTCTAATACTTCAAATGATCAGAAAATGGTTTTGTAATGGACATACATGGAGTTGGAAACTTCTGGGTAAATATTTTCAAGAATCGGGTGAGTAGAATGAGATAAGAAATTAAGCAATACTCTGCTGTTCAGAGTTCAAAATAACGGCGAAAGTGAAGCGTACATACGGTTTAAAAAAATCGGTAAATGTTGGGCATTATACCATATGAAAGGGGTGGGGGTGGTTTTCGACACGAGTATATAGTCCAAACAACGTGTATAACAGATAAACATTCGGTCCTGCTTGTCAAATGGCTCAACTGCTTGTCAAATTAGAAAAACCAAACATCACACCAGAAGTGGAAAAAACCTGAGAGGTAAGTTTGATTCCCTCACTAACCCAGACATCGGAATGTTCTTTACATATACACATCACTGCAGGGAGACACTAAAATGGAACGATGCTAAATATGAACGCGTGATGGTAGATGAGCACTTGCATTCTCATCAGGCATTTTAAGCCTCAATTTCGGATCCGCGAAACCGAAATAACAACAAAAATATGCGTGCACGTTCTGCAACACACAATACAGGAATGGCCGGATGACAAGTCACAAACGCGCCCGTTGGTGCAGGAAAAGTAACAGACGGTCAAAAAAAAAAAAATTAGCAGAGGCCAAAAACGCTGCTTTGTTTTTAAACATGACTAACTCAGGAATGAATTCCAAGACGAACCAGGGATCAGGGATATTAACTCGCTCAATTTATTATGATCTTCGATAAACTCAGACCAAGACTGACATCACAACGCTCCAAGGTCCAAATCATGCAAGATGTTGAGCAAACAAAGTGTTTCCGGCAGTCGATGTGATCAGAGTTGACAAGAAAACAAATAAGAAATCCAAATTGTTTTGTTTAAAAAACCAATCTGGCCACATCTTTCGTGTAGGGTACAATATCAGAACAGTGTCTTAAGAGACAGAAAAAACTGCATCAGTTGGAGATATATGATTTATTTCCTATACATTCTGTTGGTTTTAACTGACGAACCTGAAAATGGACATTTTGGGTGTAGAAACCAAATAGTGTTTGACGTCATGGGAACCTTATGACACTTAATCATCACATTCACTCAGCGTCAAACAGCAGAGCCCCAATAACCGCTACCTTCCTCACTGAGTTACACGTTCAACTCAGTTCAATTCAGTCTGCACAGTCATTAAACTTAAACCAACGTTTTCCGGCCTTTGTTGCTACCTTCGCAGCAACAGCTACTTAAAAAGACAAAAAGGACGAGGAAAGTGAAAAATAGAGTATGAAATAACATGTTAAACAACGATTCAGACGAGAACGGATTATAGATGCAAGAACGCCACCGACTGCGACATCGGACTACACCGCTGATTGTCCCTAACCATCACTTGGGGGAATCTCTTGGACCGAAACACAGTGGTCTAACTGCACCTACACGAGCCAGCCCATTAGTTAGAATTTTCATGCTTTAATTTCCATGTAATCGAATAGCCACCTCAGCTCTTCTACCAACCATTACCTGCCTCACAAAACACGCATAACGAAGCAGTCACCTTGTGGACATTCGCAAAACGTGCCCCAAGCACTTCAATCTATTCACATTCGGTGGCTTCCCTAAAGATTGAACGCAAGGACCCGGTACCTTACGCTTAGCCTAAGTTACTGACAGAACTCTTCCCCCATATCTTACCAATGCTACGAAGATACCCGTGCACAAACTCCTAAAGTCTTTGCACGTCTTCTCCCAGCGGCCGTTTCGGAGTCGTACAGCAGTATGAACTTTACCCCTTCTCTGTACATCCGACTTTTAATCGATAACCGGACGTCACGGCGCGACGCTACACATGGTTTAAATTGATGGGTGCCAATCTAGCCTACTGTATACACGAAGACAGTCAATCCGACATACGAAGACCTGGCTAAGTACAACCACCCAAATAACGAAATCTATCCAGCTCACCCAGTTGTTCCTCTAGAAAAATAAGGTTTGGCTTCGAGTCAATCTAGTCTTGTACCAGCACTTTACTCTTTGAATGTAAAACACACTTCTTGATAACAGTGGTACCGTCTTTGAAGATGGACGGAGATAGTCCACCCGCAGCAGCTGATCTTCCGGTAACCTACCTCCATCTTGGATGAACGGCTGGTATTTAACTGTACTGGCATACTTCTAGGTATGTGGAAGATCTACTGTGACAGTGCGTCAACTAAACTGTTCTCTAAACAATTATGCCAAAAGATCAAACCGGCCGTCCTAAGTGTTAATAACTGAGCCGCCGAGCCATCAAGGTACCTCTTTTACTCTCGGCTTGCACGAATAACTAAGAAGTAGATCGTCCGAAGGAGGTACACGGCTAAGGGAGAATTGTAAAAAATCGAAAACAAGGTAGATTCGAAGGGACAATCCGAAGACTTAAATAGACATTGGCATCCATCGCAATATTTTTCGTGGTTCAGGAGCCAACCAACCTTATCATCTGGATGATTCATCTCACGATAGCCAAAATACGGACAGTTTTATCTAATTTGACTACCATGATATTTTGGGGATGGTTCTGAATTTCAGCGTAAAGCCTAAAAGGATTTGTGGATAAATCTTGCACTAACTAAGAGCCTAACAAGACAAGAGGTATGCATTTTTCATGTGCGCTAACAAGAGTATCAACTGATACAACGTGAGTACCGCATTTTGACGTCATAAGAGTGCGAAAGGTTTTTGAATTAACAAATGTTGCGAAGTGACCAGACGGCCTCGATGGGTACTAATAGATTCGTCCGAGTGATATGACCGGTTGACGCTGAGCAATACGAGATTGACGATTGGTTTTGAACGACTATTGGCCATCCATTAAAATTAAACAACTTATTCGTGACAGCATAGGTGATAGCTATACACATGCATAATTTCTTATAGTCTAGCAGTCTGTACCTATCTTCCATAATGTACCCGTACATCGATGGGCTTCTGGTACTCCTTTAGACGCTTGGAATCTTTTCCACATTGAAAAGCACTCGATTATTTCGAAAGATGGGTAGAGTTTTGGCTAAGAATACTAAGAAAGTATTGGTTTTTCTTCTCAGTAGTATATTTCCCATACGGATAGATGAACACAATTTGCCCGGAAACACATATCTCATCACTATATCAGAACCGAAAAAAATACAGCGACAAAATTAAACCTAGGGGACGACACCAGGAACGCCTCAAATTCTACAATGTTAATCGAAAACTGTACATACCGAAACACGACCCAGAAGGGTGGGATAAAATTAACCAAGTAAGAAAACCTACCTACCTAACCTAGCTGCTCCTCTACGAAAACAAGGTTCGACTTTGAGTAAATCTAGTCCGGTAACAACATTTACACTTCGAAGTGCAAAACCCATCCCAAACATAACTACACCATCGCTCAGACGATTGGGGAAAACTCGCAACTTACTTACCATCCATGTCTACGTAGTATGGCTAGAACTGGATGGAGTGACCGGGTGGATAATATTGAGGTTAGGAATCTGGTATTGGGTGCCACTTCTGAGAATAGCTTGTTCCAACCTATGAAACTTAGTAGACCACGCTGGTTGGGTCACGTGTTGCGCATGGCGAACACTCTTCCACCACACCGTGCCCTATTTTGCGTTCCTCCCATGGAGCGGAAGAAGCCACGTGAAGGTCAACAGATGACGTGGCAACGTTGGATGAGAAGATGTACAGCGAACTTAGGTCAAGTAGGTGTCTCACGCCTTCGTGGTTGGGGTCCGAAAGACTCGTCAATTAGCTTGCTGGAGACACTGAAGGATATGGCAATGAACCGCGAACAGTGGCGATCGTGTTGTCATTTTCTATCGAATCAGAATGATTGAAAACACGTGCGTTTGTACAGTTAGACTGTGTTCCGTGTGTTGGCTGCAGCAGCGTCTCATTTGTTCTCGCATGTTTAGGTCCACTCCCTGTTCCCTTTGGATATTCACTCTTTTTATATAGACGTGTAACTCTGGGGAAAGGCAACAGTCATTGAGGCTTGTCTTGCCTTTTAACGCTGAACGATGATGATGATGATGATGATGGAACTTACTTGGGTCTTCACTCAGCAGCACACAACGTCGCCCGCATACTCTAAGTCAGACAGTCTCCTGTCTGAGCTAATATCAATGCCACTATTCTCACAGCAAGATAGGGATATTTCCATAGCTATCTCAATGACAAAGTTGGAAACAGAGTGAAAGAGGAAATCAGTGTAAGACAGTCATCATGGCCTCCTGTATTTGTGTGTGCATTCGCGTAATCATATCCAGTGAACACGGAAAGTTGTTCTAGATGCTCGTAAACGAAATGCTGTTGTTTTCGGAGTCGTACAGCGCAAACCGGTAAGCAATGGCCAGGCGACTGAGACAGACCATATACGAACACGTGTTCAACTTATCGTTCACGTTCAGATTGATCGGGAACCTGGATTATTTAGTGTAGGTCTCTTTCGTTCTGTACGTACAACTGATAGAGAAGTGATCGGCATCCGATGAGATAGAGAGGTGAGATGCACGACTATATGGCTAATTGAATACGCTATTTCGTAGTACAATGACCTCTAACAAGTGAGAAACTGAAATATTAACGAACACAGACTGAATCCTGTAACGTTACACCTAACAGGCCTAGGGAATGCGTAGGCCCTGAATGCAAAAGTGAACGTGAAATTTGAAGCTTAAATGAATACTGGCACATTCCGGTACGCGAAAAATGATAGCGTGAAATTCAGCACTCAATGAGGTTACAAAATTTAATTGTCTGGACTCAGCAAAGCATAACCGTTGTTGAAGGACAACGAGTCACAAATGAAGTTCGTCACTCTCTTGATTCTGAGTCTATGACATATGTTACCCGAAATCTCAAAAGTCTGGAATATGACACATTTTTCATTGACATAAAATGAAACACGGTGCCAACTTACAACCAAAAAAGTCAGTAAGGGAGAGATGAATGAGTTGGACAAGTAGACCAGGATAGAAACACTCTTCGTTTTCACCATTTAATTTCTCGTTGTTTATGGTGTACAGGTCGACAGACAAGGTGTACACCATTCATAAAGCTGAATTGGATTCCGAACAGTATCTTTCAACTTTTCTACTGAAAATAACCCTCAATTTTAGGGACAAAACCAGGAAGTCGGAAGGCACCAACCGATGTCGAAGCGCAAATAATTTCAAACATACTTTTAAGCCATATCATAACATGACTGCTTTTCAAGCTGCCCAAACACTGCAAAATGAACATGAAAAGGTAAATGATGGCCAGCGGCACGGAACACGTGCCAGTCATCCGATGCAATGTACAACGGTTATCTCACCAGTTGTCGTTCATATTTCCACCGGATTTGAGAAATATTTTTCTAACGAAATGATTTAAGCATGGGTGCAGTGGGAGCAATATGTGCCATAGATACTAGGGGCGACAACGAGAGGAGCCGGCAATCATGACCCTGGGATTTAGAGAAGTACAGAACTATATGGAGTCCCGATTGGTCAGGTGGCAACGAGTCGGGGGACAGCGCATCGTCATCAACCACCAAAGTGACCGGCAGATCTTGGATTCGACCCACTGACCGTTTTCGAGTAACATGTGCACAGTCGATTAGACCAATGCCGGTCAGTCAAATACACAGCTGAAAACCTTCAAAGCGAAGTGACTAAATCGCACACCCGTGGGGTAAAACACTACGAATCATAGTGCTGCACTTCATACTTAAAGCTTTTGACAACCACAAAGGGTGGGTCTGCACGACAACGTAAAAGTAGCTTAGATTTGAAAGACACAAAGAACAACGTATCTGGAGACTGTATTCGCTAACGATGCAAAACATTCCTGCTTTATGTTGAGGTGCCACGATAAGCTAGATGTTATGTGGAATTGAAAGCCTACTTAGGTACTATGTATTTACCAGGACGACCCCGCGAGCAGTGTCCAAAGTAGCTCATTCGCAGAGCACCTGTCTAGCAAGCGGAAGACTACTGGTTCGAGTTATAGGTGAGTATTGTACAGGCGAGTTCAAAATGCATTGAATACTCTCTGAATTTTTGCTCAGCGAAGAGATACAGTGGATATGATTTAAGCCAAAAACTGTTTCCTATGTAAAGTTCGAGTCCATCGTGCGTTAGACCAGGCAAAGCGAAATGCACAACGACCTCAGTGGAAAACTTAAGAGTGAGGAGTAATAACAATGAGGAAAGTTGATTCATGTAAATCAGTCTCAGCAATGACTCACAACATCAAATTCAACCGGATGCATACTCACATTTGGATACAAAGCAATATTGTGTGCAAGAGAAAGGCCGACCTGGAGCATTGTCGGGGTTCGCTGAAGGTGATCCATGATGGTACCGGGTGAATTATGCTCATCATATCCAAGAAGAAGAAGACTAATATGAACCATGGGTTTCGTATCCAAAATTAATTCGCTGTCTTCATCTAATACCCAAAGATAGGAATGACCTAAAACGTTACACAGCTGCAAGGAATAAAGTGAAGGCAACTCATCTGTCAGGATACTAGGAGATAGATACATCTGAATACTGGACAACAAAAACAGAAAGTCGGCTAATGGGTATGCGATTTATATTCACCAAACTTAGGCAGAAAAGCCATAAATCATGCAGTAACCTCATCTGACCGAATGTGGAAGATGCACGAAATCGAAACCTAGAGTAATTAGGGAGAAAATTCACAATAAAACAATGAACCGTTGAATGGCGACTCGTGCAGCGCCAGTGGATAAACACATCACTGAGTAGTGACAAGGATAGGCAAAACAAGTTTCGGTCTCGAATCTGTTCTTAGATCTCAACCGTCCCGGTGAAACACCTTTCATCAGGATGTGAACAAACATTTACACGACCAGTCGAAATGCTCAGTTAGCTGCATAACAGCTCTCCCATTCGTGCACTATCAGCAGGCTACACTGAATGATATGAAATGGATCTCGGATCTATCGAAACAAAAACCCATCTTTGTCGCTCAGAAAACGAAAACGAGAAGTCTCCCAAAAAGGTCGGCAATTCAACCTAGATTGAGATATGCTAGCCAGCTCCACTGTACCTAGTAACTACGCTGCCCACAGGACATGAAATATCGAAACTTTCCAAAGACTGGGCAACCTTTACCCAGATACCAGCATTAAAAATGACAAAAGATCAATCTGCACAAAATACAAGATCACCAGTTTTGTCGACAGCGGACATTCGGTTAATCCGCTTTGTTGTTATTCGACAATCGCGAAAATGTTCCAACAAGCACTGCTTGCCTCAGGAAAAGCGAGAGGAAGATCGCTAACCAAGTTCTCGGGTTATTTCGTCCATCTCTGCGTTGAATTCAACGCCGTCAACAGTTTACCATACTGCGAAGCGATGAGATGCCTAAAAGAGTATTAGGATGTTGATGATCACCTTATTCGGGAGCGCCCCTTGGCAACTACGGCAAAATCCCCGTGGTTCAGCGTAAAACAAGACTACTTCTTATCAATGTATTTATCAACTACGTAACCGAAAGGGGAGGTGAGTGAAGGAATACAACTATTAGTACTCTCAGGACTCACACTTCGAGATTACTGATATTACTGTCGATCTAGAAACGGATCCAGAAAATTTGAAGCTGCTGAGGGTTTGCAGATAAATACTTCAAAAACGATGTACCACAGGATTTCCCGAGACGCAACTGGTCCTATATATATATATATATATATATATATATATATATATATATATATATATATATATATATAGATAGATAGATAGATAGATAGAGAGAGAGAGAATAGGCTGTTCTCAGTCACTATTGGAAATGTGCAACTGATACAACAGCTCGATTTTGCGGCGTGTAGACCTTGCGGCAAATTGTAACCCATGGAGAGTTGCCGTGAGAGACATCCAAGGAACTGAATTATATCCAGGTACGAGGCAGTCTCATGGAATTACAAAAGAAATCTACATAGAGCAGCCATATAGCTTCAAGGTTTCTCGGCCGTAATTTTAACTCTGACAATAACAGAACAGAGGAACTTGGAACCACCCCAATTTCAACCGGCAAATCCATTCACGTGTGGTAAAAAAGGGGTTATGGTTCTCCCTAAACAAATGGATTCATGCCGTAAAACAAATGACAATGACTGTTGGAAATGCCACAAAAATGACAGTCCGTGCGGCGCGTGGTCTTCAGTTTTAACTGTGAAGTTTTAACGGATAATCAACTATACAGGCACCGATGAACGATAACATACAATGCAAATCCTCAATGGATTTGCATTGTGTTGGTCGTATTTCAGGTTGTTTGTTTTCATGGGGTTCTGATCGCTGAGATTGGTGTTTGGGGCGCAAACTTTTCACCACCAGTTGAGGTGACATCGTCTGCGCACTGACGATGGCACATCTAACTTAAACAACAGACGACACGTAACCGTTGCCTGTTCAAGCTTGCAGTTGCGACCTTTCGCGTCTAGCATTCATGATTCGATTAATAGCTTAAAGATCGGGCTAGTAAAGTTGATCCAATCACACAAAAAAAACAAATCGGCACTCGTCGATATCTAAGTGCGTTTAGGTCCTTTCGTAAAGTCAGAAGTCAGTTTTCTCGGTTCTTGGGTTATTATTCTTTCTGAATGTCTTCAAAAATGCGTCAAAATGACCACGCACGTTGAATAGTTTGCATTGGAGAATCCTAATGGTTACCATGCAGTGCCGTATATCAAATATTCTCGGTCAGGTTTGTTGACCATTGGTAGTCACACCAAAGAAGTTGGCTAAACTGATGCGGAACTTATTGCGGACGGGGCCAGGGCAGAGAGCACTTTTCTGACTGGAGTTCCTTGAGGAATGGCATATAGGGCACCCAGAATGTTTAGTTTTATTCGAAAGGAGTAAAATAAGCAGTCGAAAAACAGTTCAAAGTATGCTAATAACCTCAGGCTTCAAACCCGTCTTCGTAAGTTTAGTTTTGAAAAAGCTCAAAGATTATGGTATTTCATTTCGATCTGAGGTATTTGCATAATTCTTACCAAACAGTGGCCATGTAGGGACCATAGTTACAATGCAAAAAGGACAAACAAAATCAGTTAATGCCACGAGAATGAGGACGGTAAATAAGGATTGAGTGAAAACGTGAACGACTTTCCTCGTGAGATCATCCTCATTAACTAGCTGGGCAAGAACACCCATATCCGTAGCAACAAGCGACTCGACAAACTTACCAATTTTGATCTGCAAACTTCTAGCTCCAAAATCATTGAAAATTCAGTAGTAGGTAGGGGAGCCTTCGCTAACCGGTGCAAATGTTGATTGGGGTCAGTCAACAGGGAACCCAATAGATCCGGATTACGTGCAATGGCAATACGGAAAAGTTCCAGTGCTAAACGGCACTGATCTGTAGTCTCAAGCAAGCTTAAATCTGAAAGTTAGTGCGAGGGAGGGGAATAGGGTCGGGTAAAAACGGGACAGACATTGTAACGAATTGTGTAGCATCGTCAAGTTAGTGTACCTCACCCATTATGTTATTCGTACAACTTCGTCTTTTGTTTAGATTAAAATTTATGCTTTCTAATTAAACTAATTTATTTCAAATCCAAATCTCCAACATAAATAAGCTGTCAAGCGGTCAGAATCTTTTCAGGCGATGGCTGAAGACAGTAGGTGATTTGGGTGAATGCCGCATTTGGTGGCATCCGTAAATTCGAAACCTTTCACATTACACAATTCCTCAACTTACTACCTAGAAGTTGTTCTTTCACTACTTCCCGTTTCCTTTTCTTTCTTATTAGTAAACCTAAATCGCGGCACATCAGTGCAAGGTGTAAGGACAGAACTGAGCTGACTTGAAAAAAGTTCGCAAGGAAATTTCGCATAATACGAAACAGTGCGGAAGTCACTAATGGCACACCTGTCTTAGATGCCCACAGATTTCAAGTATTCAATCGGCGAGTTACGTGTACTAGCACCTGAAAACCTTACGAGCCAAACGAAAACAACACTCCTTGTTCAGTTTCTTGTTAATCGCTTTATGTGACGGACGAAAAATCGAACTGGTTGGCCAATCGTTTTCATAGAATCTCAACCAATTAGCTAAATGGAAAAAAAGAATCTAAATTACAGGAGACCAAATACGGTGTACTTTGGTTACTTTATTACGCTGATGAGGAACAAATACGGACTCACGATGGAGTACTTAAAAACAGGACTGAGTGACGTAAGAAACGACTATAAGGAAAGTCACTTTGATTTCGTGATGTATTTTGCTGAAAATATTAAACCAAACTTTTATCCCACAGAAAAGTGATGAAACATGTCTCAGTAAGCAAGCTGAAGGAGACTGCTATTAGGATCAAACATATTCAATACAGTGGATGTCCGCACATGCGATGAAACTAACGAATGTAATGTTAACTTCAAACAATAGACAAGTGATTGCAAGTTTTATTCCCAGAATGCAATCGAGGTTATCCAAGATAGCTTTTCTTCAAAGAGAGACGGCAGGGCCAGAATGGGTTGTTAGTCTTTCATCACGGGCGCCGAAGTGTTGAAATTAGGGTTAACAAAACTGCAGTGATTAAACTGGGCAAGAGAACAAATTAACGTGAACTTGTGTGAATCGATGATTTTACCGATACACACGAAAAGTTAAAGGTTCTAATATGAAAACCGCAGAAGAATCAGTCTGGCAAGTCTCAATGAGTTTGAAAATGGTTGGTCATAGCTCGGGTTGATTCTGTTCAGTTCTTGATCGTTCAGCTTGGCGCTTTGTGTCGCAAATGTTTCACTACTAGTTGGCTGACATCGTCAGCGCGCATCGATTGGTGACGAAACGCCCGGGACTTACACAAGCTTAGCGATCAAGACCTTGTGAAAGTATGGTAAGTGTTGCGTTCAAACTGCCCGCATGCATTAGTCACCACTGATCATTCAATGCTCTGAGTGGCGGACGCGTGAGAATCGATGTTTTCCGACCCGACAGCATTTCTTTGACTGAATATTCACTCCGGAACAAACTGAAAAATACAAGCACATTTGCCGTAGACTCACTAAATCTGTCTTTAGTTTGAGTGGCATCCGGCTCAGTCAACCGTCCAATTCTTTGGCACTGTCTCTCACCGAGAGAGTAAAAAGGAAAATCATTTGGTTTCTATTCGTTTAACGCAAATGGCTCAAGCCGAGACCCTGTTTAAGACGATATTTCCCTCGAATTCACCATGTCATGCTGATGTAAATTACATTGATAACGAAAGGATGCTGGTGGACAGACGCGGATCCCTACCTTTCTTCCCCAATAGCGTATATATATATCACTGTCTTGAAAACAAGCATGTCGCCAATGCAACAAGTGAATGGAACTAAATAGAAGGGGAACAAACAAGATGAGGGGGAATAATAAACCATGACAAACCAACCGAGTTTGTGTATTTTCGTCATACACATTTCCAGCCTTGTCCAACAAGTGGGGAGGGAGCACGAAAAGGTAGACGATGGGCAGGCATATGCAGTACGTGTTCAAGCCACCGAAAACGACGAAGAGCAATTATCTCGGTCGGAGGACGACTGTCTGCACCCAACATACGATAACGCACCTCGTCATTGCTTACCCGACGTTCTTACCAGAAACGAGCAATTCTTCGGAGACACATCGGTGGTCGAACACAGAAAGTCGCCGGGCATCCTCAACGCGAAAGGACCAGGTCTCGCAACTATAAAGTAGTACACTAGGAACTGTAGCATCGTACACCCTTCACTTGCGGGAAGGCTAGATGTCATGAGGGCGCCACAGGGGTCGCAAATTCGCGGGCATAAAGAGGGTGCATAACAGGAATGTCAACAGAGCGGACCACATACTGATACGCTCGCGCTTCAAGTTTCAATGTTCAGCTCGACAGAAAATCCAACCGCACCGTAGAGTTTACGTATGCAAGTTAACAAACCCAGATAACGTCAAAATCCTGCCCAACGCTATCATATCTAAACTATCCTAGATCGACGAACGTGGCAACCCAGACAATTTATGGATCAGCCTAAAGGCATCTATCACTGGTGCATCCCTTGAACAGATAGGCAAAACCAAATGGAATAGAAGATTGGATAGTTGCGGAAACTTAATCGGTGTGCTGAGGCTAGAGACACGAGACTGCACAACTCACCCAATTACCACAATCCCCGCCGCGAAGTCGTACACTCAGCAAAGAGCGACCAAAATTGCAGATTCCAACCGCCGCTGGAGATTTCGGGATGCTTTTCAGACTTCTGTGCTCCCCTTCGGGAAAAGCGCAGCCTCCGCCCTACATGCTTCGTAACGGCAGTAGCCACCCCATATCAAAATGTGAACAAAAGCGCCAAAGGTGGGTCGAAAATTTTAGTCTGCTGCCTAATCGTCCTTCCATCCAGTGTAACATCAAGCAACGTGGAGCAATGTGAAATTGGTCTTGAGGCTCCCGACGAATTGGAAATCATCTCAGCCGTTCAGATAATTGAGAACAGAAAGTCACCCGTTGAGGATGGCATCCCAACCCGAGATCTTTAAATCTTGTTTGTCAACTCTGCTGGATCCAATAACTAAGCTGCTTCGCCGTAGCTGGGACTTCAAAACCTTTCCCAAGAAGTGGGCAACCTTCATCCTACTCCCTACACCAAAGAAGAGAGACAAGACTACATGTACGAACTACAGAGGTACCACCCCTATCGATATAGCAGCCAAGCTCTTTGCAACCGTTCTGCTAAACCCGGTGTGGCTTTCGTCGAGGTTGCATTGACCAGATCTTTACATGACGTTGAATTCCAGCAACCCACCAAAGTGTTTCATTGAATTCTGTGCAGCATTTGACTCCGTTGACAAACAGTCACTTGGAAAATACTTTGAAGCGACGGGATACGAGGAAAGTACGTTAGGCCGCCAGATGCATAATACTCGGTGACTGACCCCGAATTCGCTGATGACATCGTTATTATGGGAGAAGAGCCGGAAACTGTATGGCCGGTCCTAGACCGGATTGTATGCGAAGCCATGAATGTTGGTCTAGAGGTGAACACATCAAAAACAAAGTTCTTCATAACTTCACAATACCCACCACCTTGTACCCATGCTAATGGCGACACTGAGACGGGCGATTCACTTCAAATATCCGGGATCTACTACCCGACCGAACGGCCACGTCAAAGAAGAGATTAAGCTGCACATAAACTGCACCAGAAAAACTTTCCTATCACTTCGCAAAGCTTTGTGGTCTCGCAGTGAAATAAACCACCGTACGAAGCTGCGCATTTATTGTGCCGCCGTCCACCCAGTCCTTATGTACGCATGCGAAACCTCATCACCATGGATAGACGATACAAAACGGCTAGAAAGTTTTGATCATTGGTGCCTCTGCTATATGACAAAACCCAAATGGTACGACTGCATCTCAAACGAGGTTGTGGCTCAGCACTGTATGAACATCGAACGGCTTTCATCGTTTCTCCAAAGACGTCGACCACAGTGGTTCGGTCATGTTCTTGGCTGACGGGAGACGAAATTAACGAATGAGGGCTTATTGCCGTCACCCTGTTCAACCTGAAAATGTCACTTTGGTGGCCAACCAAAGACGTGTGCTAGCACTATTAAAGCGGACATGGATTGCTAAACTAAAGCAGAAATCGCAATTTACCGTGACGCTGCGTACACACTATTCCAACCCACCCAAAGACAGCTGCTCTAAAATGCACGTGTATCATTCTAGCGACCTACTGACAGTCTCAGGCCGTACTTACATTTATATAAAATTGGTGAAATGTGCATTCGCTGGATTACATCTAACGCATCGGCGTCCACCAAAAAAACATCGAGTGGTGAATGTCAGTCATGTAGTTTCGACAATTTTTGTTAAATACGTCGATGGTTGAAGTGAACCTGGCTACAAAACACATCTTTTCTTATTCCGTGAGCAGTACTTAGATATAATTAGCAAAAATATGTGATCGGAATCATGGCGAAAGAGGAAAATAACTAGAGAAAAAGCAGGATGAAAGAACTGTGTAGCATCCCCCATAGATGACGGCCTCTCCATGCCCCACCTCTTTCAATACTGGTTACCCATCGAGATTCGTCAGAGGGGTAGACACTAAAGGGCCCCAAACTGAAGTAGAGGGAGGCCTTACTCCGAGCCTTTGACCAAACGGTCTAAGCTGAAAGGAAGTAGGACGATCTGAGGGTCTCAGCCCAATGGAGGCCGATGACTAACTTCCCAATTCACACGGCTTTCGCATGCGGTTAGAAGCCCAGGGTGTTCGACGCATAAGCCAATGACCAGCGTTTTGAGCTTCACGAGCCGTCTATGGTTGGTTTGGAATCAGGGTTTAGCCATAACCCCTAGGTGACATCATCACCGTTAAACAATAGAGTAAGGTCACTGACCGCTACCTTTCTCATCGAGTTGCATGCTACTATAGAAAAATATGAGCATGCAAGATAGAAGGGGGATAAGGACGGGAAAATAAAGGAATGCTGGAGCAGTCAACACATGGAATACAGTGAGACTGTACAAACGCACTTTTTCAGTCATTCTGATTTAATAGAAAATGACTACGATTGCCGTTGTTCACGATTCACTGTCATATCCTTTGGGATCTCCATCCAACTGGTTGACAAGCCATTTGAAAGCCAACCACGAAGACGTGAGACACCTAATTTATTTAACTTCGTTATACATTTTTTCAGTCCACGTAACCACGTAATCCGCTGACCTCCACATGGCTTCTTCCACTCTATGGGAGGAACGCAAAATAGGACACGGCACAGTAGATGAGTGTTGGCCGTATGCAGCCTGATCCAACCAACGAAATTTATCAAGCTGGGTACGCTGTGACAGAAAATTCTCTGACTTGGTTCCTATTACGTGATTCGCAACCCACGCTCGGTCACTCCGAAGTGCACACCGAATCACAATTTGGTGGAAGCACTCCCACCACAAGAAAGCGATGAGTAGGACTTCCTCAGCAGAACCCATTTGAGACGCGTCGCCATTTGGGAGCACTTCGAGAGGTGCTCAGGGGGAGAAACCAACTCGGAGTCTGAGACCCCCAGCTCCCCCTCATACTGAGGTGTTTGGAGGCTTCGATAGAAAGGCTCTTGGGTGTTTTGTATTGTTATTAATTTTCTTATTCCTCAGGGAAAACAAAATAAAGCCCCAGCCACCATAAGTAGGTAAAGTTTAAAACTCACGTATTTCTACTGTTGAAACAATGTCATCACAGGACTGTTCAGAACACCACAAACCAGCAATTACAACAGCGCTCAAAAGAATACCACATCTCTGCATAAACGTATAACAGCCTCTCGGAGTTAATTTTCTTGCACATGATAACACAAGTTCACAGTCCAAAAACGATGTTTAAAGACTTTCTTTCATGCCCAACCGTCCGGTTGCAAAATCTGATTTATTAGGAATGGGTTGTGCCACGGTATTTTCTAGTTTACTGTACGGTTATTTAGCTCCATTAGAATCTACAACTCTGAATATACATACTTAAGAGTTGGAACATTTCTGGTCCGGTTATCTGTAATTCACCCGATCCTGTGACTGATTCGGACATGATTGTAGCGTAAGACGCCAAATCCACGTGATTATCATCCGCCGGCCACAATAAACTTAGCTGATGTGGCACAAACATGGATGACAAAGGTTCCTGGTATGAAGAAAAATTGGAAAATGAGATAGAATAAGATAAAATGCTTAGTGAATAAGAGAACAAGTTCTGTTTTCACGTTATAAGCAAACCAAAAGAGCGAGAGGAAAAATAGGTGAAGCCAAATAACTACGGGTTGGATTAGACGGTCCCAATATTTTTCGTAGATCGTGCGTATCAGATTACGAATGCTTCAATATCATCCACGATGACCTGATAGGCAGCGCAGTGGCGAAATGCATGGTTGCGACCACTCGCATGGATATTTACCCGTTTGCCGTGGCTATGGCTGGTGGGTGGTGAATTGAGCAAAAATCTAGCTATAAGCACCTGTCTATTGTTTGACTTTGACTTTTGCACTCAAACTACAAAAGTGATACGTAAAAGTACCACTACCTAAACAAAATGTAGACGAACGTATTTTATGGGGTTCATTTTCAATCCCTTAAAACTGCATTACCCAATCGTGAGATTAGAAGCAAAAGAAACAGTCTGGCTGCCCTACGACCAATTCGCCAACTCACCGAGAAATTTAGCAGAATGATAGGTGTATGAAATGTCAAGGATGTACCCTGGATTTTCTTTACCCAGCGTAGCCCTGATTTGTTGCTGTTTTCAGCAGGTCAGAATTGACGGTTTTGGTGATGAAGACAACCTGTTACCATCTAGGTCACATCTGACCGATTTGGATCTTGAGCTTCTAAGACCCCTTCCGGTTTTAGGATTGTGGTTGTTGGTTATTTCTCTTTATTCCCCTTGCACGTCACGGGCACTTAAGGAAGAAAACTTGCGATGGCATGCGCCTAAACAGAGGGGATAATTCAAGTTGGGATAACCAAGTGGGGTATATGGAAATGCTGGCCTATATACTATGCCAACCTATAGAATCCTATGCTACCCTATAAGTTCCTATGCTGGCCTATAGGCTCCTATGTTGCCATATAGGACCGCGCATACAAGGACCTATACATATATATATATATATATATATATATATAGTTTACGCATCTAGATACTACTTCCTGCATTCTGCCCTCGTTCCTAAGGTTGGCTCAGCCCAACTGACAAAGAATTATCAACGAATCACAGTTGTGATTCTTCTGTGGACTCTTCGACGAAGAGCTTCCATGCACACTCCTGTTGCTACAGATTCGATTGTAGTGAGAAATATCAATCAATTCGGAGTGTACAAGTATGTGGATGTTAGGACAAGAGAGCATCGGGTACGCATACCTGACGAGCAACAATAACCGCGAAACCGGTCGTGTGCTCCCGGGCAAAATATAGGACCGCGCATACAAGGACCTATACATATATATATATATATATATATATATATATATATGCATATATATATGCATATATATATGTATATGTATAAATTATATATATATAGAAGATTTAGGCTGCAGCTTTGACAAGGGCCTTCTCCTTTCTTCTTTGGAATCCAAGAAACAAGGATCATTGTTGGTTAGAGAAGGCAACGTCTTAAAATTAAAATCAGTGACGTAAATTCCGCATGAGCCGGTGGGAATTCGGCTCCGCATAAAAATCATCACAACACTGGCAAAAATAACCAGAACATGCACCAAGAAAACAGGAACTTCTAACCTTCCTACGATTTTTTCTCATTCGTACCTTCCCAGTGATCGCTTTTCTGCCATTGTCGATTTTATTTCAAACTTGATTTAAGACCGGAATCATTAAAAATCAGACTTATTGCTGCATCGTTTCTTGCAACCTTGCACGGGACGTAGAAGAGCATGGAAAGGAAGATAATGAGTAAATACAAGCAAGACATGTCTAAACCATCGAATTTCACGAAGATCGATCACTTCACTCAGAGGATGATTAGCAGCACCAAAGAAAAACACGGTCAAGAACCTCGCCATTCCCGACCAGATTACTTAATCAAACTAGAGCAATTCATCAAAAACATCAGAAGTCGATTACAAACAAACCGGAAGCGTAAAGACCAGGTATCGCAAACAGCGAAAAACGTCACGAACTACAGTATTACATTCTTCGTCTCTGAAAATAAACAAAAGCGATCGATACGATATTTCATAAACAAGTCTGTTTACAAACAGGCGGTTCATCAACTTAATTCGAGAATCAGCTCTGCTGCTTCTGCTATTCTGACAGCAAAAGCATCGAACGTCAACTATAAACAAGCCTTTTGGGGTGTATCCTGAGATGCACGAAATACAATTCAAACATCGACAATCCAAAAGAATTCTCCGCAAATGTACCATATAGTCAGGCGAAGCGTAACATGCTTTACACAGCCGATTACTTCAAATTTGTTTTGCTATAAGGCGAACAGGCTGCGCTTATCATTCCAGGCCTGAACTAACATAGAGCAAAACAGTCGTTAGGCGTTATTGTCTAGTGGAAGAAAACCGAAATCTAATCCTGAGATTTGGTTAGGCCTTGACATAAAGAACGTGAGCTAGCTAAACCAACTGGGAGCAGCCCAGCACCAAAGTTCAGTAAGCCATGATGACAAAAGCAGTGTATAATGCAAAAAATACAATAACATTAACCTAACTTCGAGTGTTTTACCGATGAAAAACGTGGAAAACCGTGAACTGAACCTTAATTACTGTTTTATGGATCCTTAGCAGAAAACCCTGAATTGTGTCGACTAATCAGAACCGTGAAAACACTCTGGGTAGCACCACTGCACTTCTAAACTCAGATGATACCATGCGAAACTGGAAATCATTACAGACATCAAAGCATCCCCATTTCCTTAATTACCTCAGTCTGCTTCTGTTGAGCAGTCAACTTGCAGTCCCACAAACGCCAAAACAACAGAGTTGCAACATTACTGTAGCTCGCGTGGGTTAATGGCGTCTTTTCCTGGGCACGGCAGTTACTCTAACTTGTCATCCCAAGTTAACGTCGAACCGTCCCAGTAACCAGAACAATCAATCAATCTTCACATCTCGTCTATATCGTCACATATTTTCATTCGTTTCTCTTAATCTGCTCTCCAACTTCTCAATTATCGTGTCCTCCGATTCACATAGCTACGAAGAACAAGAGACGCCAACTCCAAACTTTGCAGAAAGACGCTGTGTAGGACTTTGACGTCCACAAAATTTCGACTTTCCCATATCATAAATTAAATCTTAAAGTAAACATTTTTAAGATTTTTTTCTTGCATAACCCGTACGAAACACTGGGTCTATACCTCTTGCTATAATATGCTTTATTCGTAAGTGCGGACAAAACTAACGCACCGAAGTCTCCAATCAACGGTTGAATAAACTAGATAGACTTCAATTTTTATTCAAACAAAAACGAAAAAACCATTAGTCAGGTCACCGAAAGAACACTCACATCAAACAGAATCGGCCGGAATTCTGTCCTAACAGTTTCAACTGAGTGTTTAAACTGCATAGCCTGGTCTAAAGAATTTGCTGATCTTGAAAAAGAAAACAAACCCTTTTCGGAGGATTGTCCCAAGCCAACAGAAAGAGAGTTTAACGCTGGTTTCAATAATGAACCAAGAGATGTGGATTCCACTTCAGCAGGTAATTGAAGAATGTGGTTTGGGATTCCACGACCAGTCAAATAATTTGTTATGTGATTGCTGAATGTATTACAGTTGTGATCAAACAGTCTATATTTATTGCCTCTAAGAAAAATGTGGTTTGACAGAAAGCGAGTTTAAATCATACCGAAATGTAGAAACCGATAACAGCTTCAAGTAACTGAACAGTTCGTCTTCAGCTACACTTGTCAGCCCCATGGACATCTTTTGTAGAGGTTCACCGAGCACCGTACGGCCCTGTTGATTGGCAAGATAGGGGAAATTTCACCATTTTAGATACAAAGAAATCCGGAAAATCATCGAAAGAAAAATAGCTAGAACACTAGCAAAACATCCGAAAATACAAAATGAGTAAAAACTGTCATTTGTGTGGATAATTCGTTTTTGTGGACTTCATACTTATGTATTAACCAGCCCTTCCACAAGTGATAGACGTTTTCGGTCAATCCGAACGGCACGTGTGGAACTCCTCACTGGTTCTCCGCAAACTTAGATTCTCAAGGCTCTGCGTTAAAAGTCTAAATTATTTCGTAGGCAACCTGGCCACCGTAACAATGAGATGAGAACGTACGGCAAATGCTTTATTTGGCATCGGCTTCAACAGTGTTTCCGTGCACCAATACTAGCGGTCCCTGTTTAACTTCGGTCGATTCTAGCCTCAAGCAACCCAGACTCAAGCGTTAGATTTGGCCTAAAGGTCTGCGGCATTGTTTAATCAACCCAATTAGGATCTTCTAATGTGTACATATCCTTTTTCTTCTGATGCGTCAGCTGACAGGCTAGCAACGAGCCTCCTGCAATCATGTTACGCCTCGAGCTCTTACTGAACAGTAGTTCAGTTTTATACTGGCAAGAACGCAGATCACAGTTTTTTTGTTCATCTCATCTATGCTCGTCAGTTTGCAGGCGAATACGCAATCGAAGCATAACTATGGCCTTCGAAAACAAAATGGACTACGCTGCCATGTATCTGTAGCCGAACTGGTCTCAGTTCACTATTTGGATCAAAGTCAGCGCACAGACATTCCGGTTTAAATCAAATGGGTCAATGTGTGCACCTGTACTGGAGTGGTATTCGAACAATAGTATCCTATCCTCAACTCAGCTGTGATGTGTCTGATTAGATTCAGTTTCATTTGTGGCGTGCCAACTGCATGGATTAGTTTCACCAGAATATCATCTGATGACTGTGTGTGCCTGGACTTGAAAAAGCTGAGCTGAGTCGACGGTAGGGCACCGGGCACTAGACGCCATGGAACATGCAATAAGAAAATAACTCAACACAGGAAAAAGCAAGTCAGAAGAAAAACCTAAGAAACAGCTTTTGAAACAGGAATTCCGGAATTAGCATCCAAGAAACTGCTATTGAAAGTGCACCATCCATTACGGCACCATGGCTGAGGAAAAAAGACGAATAAAGCCTACCTTACTGGTTGGTGAGCGATTTGTAGCACAAAACTCTGGTAAAATGAACAAAAACAAAACAGGCAATTTTTTGACTTCGGTTTTTGAACATCGTTCGTGAGACGGGTCCTGGGCTCACAGAACTTATGCCCACTAGAAGTCAACAAAACCTGAGATTTTGATAGGCCAGTTCGGCGGCCATACACCCCAGGACCTTTCAACATGCATCAGGCTCATGGAATTAATAACTTTGAGATCAAGTCTGTCAAATTCTGAAGCAACGATATTACTACTGAATTCTTTCTGTCCAAGGGAATTTCATCCTAATCTAGTATATTAAATACCCAGACGGTTTTGCGAACGTCACTTCGATTTCAGGCAAGAATCAGATGGATATCAGTCTGATCACAAGGACGGAGAGTAGGCAGATTCCGAGTTACTTTATCAACCCGAAAAGGGTAAATGGTCGAGGAAATTAATGACCCAAGAGGACGAAAAAGATTGTGACGTACACAATGTAACTGTAATCCAGTTTCACCACGGGCATACGCAAGATTATTATCTAACACAGAAGTAAGGGATTTAAAGACTGATATGTACCTTTCGAATTTCGAAGGAAGCAGTCGAAACTTTCACAAAATCATTGTGAAATTCGCTACCTAAAGGTTGGCGGCTCGAACTCCAGATCCGCCAGGAGCTTCAATAAGGAAGCAACTCGCTGTCGCCCGGCTCAACATCACCAGTGACCCAACGAAACTCCATGTTGTCCTGTGCCAATGCATGTTTCAAGGTAAGGGTTGCTGGTTCTCCTTTTCTGTGTGGATTCTCGTTTAAGAAAGCAGCAGTTCCCTTCCGCTCGTTGTGCGGCTACGGGGTTCGAAGAATCAAGCCCGAACTATTGTCTTCAACCTTTGTGTGTGTCCTGTTAGAACTCGGGCTGAGTGCTTCTGTGCTATCGTGCGACGCCAGTGCTTACGTCTTGTGCTTCAGTGTGTGTGTGTGTGTGTGCATCAACCCAAACTCGTCCTTTCCGTTCCACTCATGCCTCAATCACGTTATAAAAAAGAACTAATCATTCATTGCTCGATTTCGCTAGTCTTGCTTGGAATTGGGACTTGACCCAAAGAAATTCCGTTAAATAGCATTACGTCAGCAACAGAACACTTCAAGAGCTCGACTGCCTACTGCCGGCTATTCAATAAGCATTCCAGACATTTACGATTTACTGATTCGCTCTGCATTCAGTTTGTTATTCAAACATGGGAAATACCAAGATGCCATATTAACACTAGGTGGTATATAATAAAACATCATCATCATCAACATCATCATCATTGTTAGACTGCAAGGCAAACCTTACTGACTGCTGCCTTTCCCCAGAGTTACACGTCTATATAAAAAGAGTGAATATCCGAGGGGAACAGGGAGTGGACCTAAACATGCGAGAACAAATGAGACGCTGCTGCAGCCAACAAACGGAACTCAGTCTAACTGTACAAACGCACGTGTTTTCAGTCATTCTGATTCGATAGAAAATGACAACACGATCGCCACTGTTCGCGGTTCATTGCCATATCCTTCAGTGTCTCCAGCAAGCTAATTGACGAGTCTTTCGGACCCCAACCACGAAGGCGTGAGACACCTACTTGATCTAAGTTCGCTGTACATGTTCTCATCCAACGTTGCCACGTCATGTGTGTAATCTGGGTCACACAGCTTCCCTCCATTCCGCAGTTAAACTAGTACATCTCGGAAATTTCTTAAGCTAGGTTGGTATGGTCTACTGCCGAAATTTTCGCCCTTTGAGTTCTATCCGACTCAGGTTTCGTGGATGTTGCTTGTCCAGCGAGCGGACCATCCCCGTCCGAGTCGATGGAGTTTTGTCTTAGCCATTCTCTGTGAATGATGGTCCCCAAAGTTCGATGCTTCTGCTCACCCTTTTGATCTCCTTACATCACTCAAAATCTTTTTACTATTTTGTCAATGGCACCACTCCCCAACGCTCCCTTTCTTAATGAAGTGCTTTTTAAGCCACTGTCGACACCGATTATGATCGTACTTTTTTTAGTGCATCCCTTGCTTCGATGTCGGGTAAATCGCTGCTTCGAGCTCTGCCAACCATGTCTGTTTCAATCCTTCCAAGACTGTCCTACTTTCCGTTTCACTCAAACATCTCTTACTTTCCCCCAGGAAAATTTCGACCCCACTTTCCCTCAGTCCCTTGAATCACTCCCGCTAATAGGATTGCTCATAAATTCCTCTCTTTGTTGGTCTCCCATTGTTTTGACAATTGCCTTTCGTTGGTTCTTTATTCCGTGTCGGACGCTTCATTTTACACCCTTCTAGCTCTTATAAAAAATTCAAATCCGCGCAACGCTTGGATACAGCGGTCATGTGGGGCGGAGGTCCGCCTACCGTTTTTTTCTTCTTGATCGGGTTTACTGACAAGCCATTCAGTTGATCAGTGAACCCTCTTTGACCTCAAATCTGTAGTCGGTTTTTATCATAGAGCAACTATTCCAGTCATTTTTGAGCTCGCTTTGACGGTTCCCAATCCAATGACTCGTTCTTCTCGTATTCAGGCGGCCAGTCATCTTTACCAAGTCTTCGTCCTTAGATGTCAGACTTTTATTAAATAAATCCCAGGACTGTAAAGCTCTGAAACGCCCTTCCTTTTTCATTATGACAACTTACAATATTTGTTTTTAAAAATAGAGCCAACAGGCTGAATCTTACTTGAATGTTCACCACACGCGTCCCCCAAACAGTGCATCGCTCAGTAATGGGGTTTACTCATTTTACCGCAACTCACCCTGTGTAAAAAAGTAATACAACGTAGTATTATTTTAGAGCCTCGAGGTCCCAAGATGATAAGTTATTCAAAAAAGCATCCAACAATAGGGTTATCAAGACGCGTCAAGCATTTATTAACAATGATCTGAGTGAACTAATGAGTTTCGACTTACTGGATCACAATGTGTTATACCATGGCTTCCGTAAAATATTTCCTTGCCGTAAACAACCACACTAGTGTGCCAAATCCCGTCTAGAGGTTTTCCTGCGGTCGGTGTATGACAGAAAAAGTGAAGAACCTACCTAATAGTGTCGGACTAAGCGCAGAGGCCAACCCATGAGAAAGATCGTACACATACAAAACGACCTCGGCATCCGCCGACATAGTGCAACAGTCCAGACGCGTTCAGGAGCAACAGTGAAGCTAAAGCTACAGCCGATCTCAGTGTACACGAGGTAAACTAAGCCAGCTGCCAAAACACCAGTTCTTTTGCTCCGGGACCTGAAATGCGCAAAAGCCAAGCCCAGTAACAGCATCAGCCACTATCAACAACTACAAAATAAAATTCAATACCGAAACGCATAACATACCGTGCTCCCAAAAAAAAGAATGTTGACGGTTTCCTACTTGACACACGCACACCAAGCTCATACGTCACCATTCGAGGGCAAAAGTTAGACCACTCTATACGACCAGAAAATTATATACCACTGCTTTCCCGACCGCCTGCTCCCACTGCTGGGCCAAAAGAGCAATATGGCGGCGGAGTAGTGCCCCTACATGAGGTTAAGATGCAACTCAATCTGGACATGACAATGAGTAAAGAGACCAGTTTGGTCTAAAGGTCAGTAGGCGTGTCAGGGAACATGCCAAATCAAAACGGCAACGCAAAACCTGCTTGTCGCCGCCGACATAACGGACTAAAGACTCTAAAATGACCTGCCTGACTAGCCCGAAACACAGGGCAACTCCAAAACCAGTGAGCCGAAACCTAGTCAGCACGCTAACCTACCCAAGTAGCATACCGGATTCAGCATCAGGCCGGCGAAATCCGGTGACTTCGGCCACTGCATACGGAAATACTACCGGTCCCGGATGGGCAACGAAAAAACGACACGCTCTTTAGCATCCTTTGTCCCTTTTTGCCCTCTCCCCTTTGCAGTAGCTTAAACTGAGATCGTCTGCATTGTTTGTTTTCTAATTTATACTTAACACCGAGACCAGTGACTGTTATTTTCTCACCTTGGCGAACCAATTCAGTAAGTACTCACTACGCATGGAAAACAATGACAAGTACCCCACGAACGGTCACGGTGCTATGAACGGATGCTATGAAACTGTAAGCGCATAACGGAATCAAACTGAAAATTAAAAAATACTCGTCACCCAATTCTTAGTACAGGCATTTTATTTGGATTGGCGACGCCTTCTGTGAAGGGGGAAATAAAGTGAAATGTACTTTTTGTGGTTCCGTGATATTTAAAGTAATATCAATCACTTATGACAATAATTCATTGATGGTTAAGGTCACCAAAAGATAACTGTGGGCGTTTTAACGTCTACCTTGAAGCTGATAGGCACATGACAGCGTCTTTTTGGAGGATAACATAGACATGATTTAACCTTATCTATCACCGCCGATGTGAACCTGTGGTTCGCGACGGATGTTTTTCCGGATGAATGCACCCAGTTGCATCTCATCCATCGAACAGTGGTGCCCACGTCATTTCAGACAGCGCCTCAGGGCATTACCTAAATATCACGCGCATCAAAATGGTGAAACTTACTCGCGTTGTAGTTGTTCAGACGCGTCAACTCCCGATCTGCACATCGTTGATAGCAGAGCCTGCGTTCGAAATAATCTACTTGCACAAGTATATCTCACTTCTCTACGTTTGCATCAACTTGTAAAGGAGTGCTCTCCGCAAACCTAAACGGTAGCCGAGAAATTGATAATTTTTTTTTCCAATTGGAGCTTGCTTAGATGGAGCCATCGTAGTCTCCGGACCCTCAAAATGGCTTTATAACCCGTGCCAGCAACGCCCACAACTGCATATTGGATGATCGAAAAGATAATGAAAAACGCGACGCATTTCCACTGTCCACGTATTCCGAACTTTTTCTGTATGCAGTGGCCTGAGTCGCCGGATTTCTACCGGACTTTTTCCGAACCGATACCGACTCGGATCCGGGTCCGGTACGCTACTTGGGTAGGGATTCCCAAGGTGATTCAGTTTCATGAAATGCTTCCCGACATTCACCAGGAGCGCTAAAAGTCGAGGCTCCCACGGGTGCAACGTGAGCCATATTTCTCTTACTCCGGCAATCCAACGGCGGGCAACGACTCCTGTTCCCAGTTGCCTGGCAGCACACAGCACACTGCGTGGCACTCAAACGCCTTTACCCTGTGCGACATCGCTTTCATTTATCCATATCAGACATTCTGTACAAAATAGCAGTGGTGGTCTGCAACACAATGCGCGGTTGTGAAAGTGCAAATCAGGTTAGCAACGAAAAAGCAACATGCACGCAATATTCTGCAAAACGGGTTCTACCGCCATCTATTTTTAAAGCTTCCTAATATGCGACTTCAAATTCAAATCACCTGCAAGGTTCCCACTGCTTGAGCGCGGCCAGTCAATAACAAATCATATTTATTATTGACACACGCGCGAGAAAAATATGCAATAACAAAGTGCACGTCCATGGCAGAAACATAACAAGATTAAAATATCCATCAATAAACCCAGTGACAAATGTTGGTTGGCATGTTAAGCAGCACAATAAACAAATCACCGCTCAGCAGCCGACCACAATGACCAGGCAACCGCGACCTGCGAAATCTGCGCTCAGTAAAACAAAGTAGGTGCATTTTGTCGTGCACTCACTGGGGTCAATCCACGAAAAATGAGAATCAATTTATTTACTGTCCAGTTCCAAGAAAGAATCTGTAATTTTTAGCGGGGATATATGCACCTCTCAGTGATCGGCTTTTTCCCGATCCCAACCGGACGAAAATCATGGGCATCGTAACACTTGGGTATTTGACCAAACCGATACTGACGAGTGTCCCAACTTTCTATGACGGCTGATCTCGCTTCCGAGGCGATGCGAAAACATTCCTTCGAAAAAATTAGTCCGATTTTTCACCTAGGGGATTTATTTTAATTTGGACTGATTAGTATATATATATATATATATATATATATATATATATATATACTAATCA
>LUCM01008725.1:150320-219989 GCA_008360955.1 Fasciolopsis buskii | reverse complement strand
TTGGATGGAGTGACCAGGTGGGTAATGTGGAAGCCAGAAATCCAGTACTAGGTGCCGGCTCTCAGAATACCTTGTTCCACTGTATGAAACATAGTAGACTACACTGGTTGGGTCACGTGTTGCGTGTGGCAAACACCGGTCTACCATATCGTGCCCTATTTTGTGTTCCTCCCAATGAATGGAAAAAGCCATGTGGAAGTCAACAGATAACGCGGCAACGCGGGATGAGGAAATGTACAGCGAACTTGGGTAAAGTAGGTGTTTCACGCCTTCGTGGTTGGGGTCCGAAAGACTCGTCAAATAGCTGCTTGGAGACACTTAAGGATATGGCAGTGACCCGCGAACAGTGGCGATCGTGTTGTCTTTTTCTATCGAATCAGAATGATTGAAGGTTTACACAGTTACACTGTGTTTCGTGTGTTGGCTGCAGCAGCATCTTATCTGTTCCCGTCTGTGTAGTTTCACTGCCTGCTCCTCTTGGATATTCACTCTTTTTATAGAAACGTGTAACTCTGGGGAAAGGCAGCGATCAGTGAGGCTTGCCTTGCTGTTTAACGCTGAATGATGACGATGATGACTTTAAAAGAGCAGTAAACGAAGAAAGAAAATGCAGTTTATGATAAAAGCCAATCAATAATAAAACGCATGACCCAGCCACCAGATATGACGATACATGTTGATTTTTTATTACGTCAAGCAGGTTAAACTTGAGTCCCATTTTTCTGAAGTTTGCCTACCAAGCACACGCAAAAGAATGGACAGAATTTGATATTTTGGTCATTAGATATACAGATAACAGTAGAAATAAAAACGATGAGTGCAAAAATGTGACGAGGCTGTGATTGAGTGTAGTAACGGACTAGATATTAGAATGCAGGATAAAAATAGAATGTTGTATCTCGAGGAGAAATTATGGAATAGAATGGGTAAGCCGAGAGACTCAAAGAGATAAACCGAGGTGAAACTAAGGAAGATCGAAGAGCATGAACTGGACATTAGTTCAGTTGCAAGCACTGAGGTTTGACTATGGTCATCAACTGTGGAGCAACAAGAAGAAATGAATAATCTACATAAAAAGTTTTCAATACTCGAAGATCCCCGATCTGCAAGCTACCAGGAAATCGTTTCTCAAGATTAATTTTGAATAAAAAGATCCGAAGATGAGGACAGATGCCCAGGGATATTCTAGGTTAGGCAGTTTCGCACCTTGCTATCAGGTACTCAGGTGCGCTTTAAAACAGGTATGTATCCAAAGAGATTATCGATTGACTTATACAGTGGAACATGGGTTGGGAATAGATTTTTAATGGAACAACGAAATCCGATTACATCCAGTAGGTCTCAGCCTGACAGAATTTGATGAGATATGGCGACCAGTCACTGTGGGTGAGGAATCCTAACTTGATAAAAGAGAGGAGTAGTGACCAGCTCAAAACTAGATACAAAATATGTATGTATTCGTTCATGCCGGTTAGACCGAAATGGGAATTCATCGCGTGCATTACTTTCATCGGATGATAAGCAAAAGGGTGTTGCTGAACTCTGAGACTCATTGTTTTATTGTCCTTCAAATTATTTACTCAACCCAGTTGTCTGATCACTTACTCTCTCTCTCTCTCTCTCTCTCTCTCACACACACACACACACACACCTCGTCGTCAGATGTGACGCAGATAAAAATCTATGAGCCTTAAAACAAATTGAGCTTCTGTGAAGTTTATTAGCTAGCTAGCTTATCTGTGGGTAAATTCGGATATATTGATCGTAAAATCTACGACTGATAATTTTCCCCGGACAAGACTTTCAAATCAACATTGACTTCATTTCCATGAACATTTCCGGATCTCGTATTATTCTGCAGTCATACAGAAACGGTGTCAACTGCAGAATCGACTGGTTTTGCGTCAGGTACATGAGATCCAAATGGACAACGTAATCAATTACCAAGGAGAAAAACATTTCAAGTACAGCTTTTGATCAACAAGACACCGCGTTTAGTCGAGTGTTCTAGTTTTCATGAAATTATTCACCATGTGACATCGTCGCTCAGCTAACCATTAAGAAACCATGGAACCACTATACAGCTGTTGCACCCTTGTTAAGAATCACCAACAGTTCATATCCACCGCGCTCGAACTGGGGCGCGAACCCGTGACGAACGATTTTGAAGCGAACGCCTTAGTTTTGATTAATCGATTGATCAGCCGGTTGTCCTCACTACTTCAGTAGACAAACCACAAACAAAAACAATCCAGAAGATAGGCACATGGTATATGGCCAGGATCGCACTTCTAGGCATTTCTAATAAACTATCGGGAATTTTTGTCCCCCACTTCAAGGAAAGTCACCGCTCAGGGGAATGAACGCCATATGCAAAAACGAACACATGAAGAAAAGGTTTGTCTCAAATATTTCTTGTTCGAAAATTGTTCCCAGTAGTCAGATTCATGCGATATGCAGATGCTTTGCACTGATGATCGAAACTTGGAGACTAACAGTAAAAAGTGGAGGAAGAAGCGTAAGGTGAAGCGATAACGTAGTATACGAGAGTACAGTGTATTTCGGTTGTTCAAGATTCTGAGATGAAGCTGAATAGCTGTGCCCCACCGAAAAGGTAGCTGATTTTTTCGTTTGCAATGCGCGAGGCGCTTTCCGAAATTCCGAACAAATGTGAAAATTTGGAGACTCGCATGCACCACAGAGGAGGTGCAACGAAGCAGACCTTTTCCAGGATTTATGGAAGCAGAACGATGATTTAGGAGATAATAATACAAATGAGTTTGAAACGATTGAAACCAACTTAAATTTGAGATTTCCATAAAGTGACTGTGTGAATTAGAAGAAAACAGTTTGCAGCGATCGTGAGGAATGGAGTAGAACGAAGACAAGACAAGTGGGAAATAGGTCAGCGGAGACAAGCGTGAAGGGAAGACAAGCGTTTTGCGCTGATAAAGACCACTAGAAAAGAAAGAAAACGGGTGTGATGTTACGGAACCTTTGGAGGAATAGAAGTGGGTTAGGAATGGTTTGGGAAGCATATCATCCACATGTCTGAGAAGACGTTTTAAAACCACGGTGTAGAATCACTGAAGCATCCGATTCTGGGAAGATTTTCTTGTCATTTTATGACAGACCCAATAAAAGAACAAAGTAGTGTTCAGGGGCACGAATTACGATTTATTAGGGGGGAGGTCAATGAAGAAAGACTGGATACCGAATAAGTGTCATGACGTAGAAAAATCTGCGTTGCTAATAGATTAACAGAGCGCTGTGTCTAAAATAAAACCGAAGCTACTTAGCGATTGCGGATTGGTATGCGGTGCAATACTTCAAAGTGGGCAGAATTTTCTAGTGTGAAAATGCAAAAGATAAAGGCGGGTCTCCAACAGAAGAAAGCGATAAGATATTGCCAAATGTGACTAATCTAAGGGCACATTTGGTAGAAATAATGAAATACAACGCGGAAAAGAAGGCTTCGTACGTTTGAAGAGAACGATATCAAAGGACCACTCATGCTGATATTAGGAAGGTGAATGAATAAATGAAAGACAGAATGTGCCAGTGTAAGATAGGAAAGAGCCGGAGATAACGTGTATGCAAACACGCTCATTTTTAGGATTTTGATAACTGGATGACAGATTCAATCAAGATGAAAAGAGAGAGAAATAGGTCGAAGTAACCAGAGATCAGCATGCATGGAACAAAATGTAGAAATCGGATAGATAAGAGGCTAGCTAGCTGCATGTGAATCAACAAAAATCTCAAGCATCTGAACGCTATAGTAAGGTCTCGGGTGGTTAACTAAGGACCCAAACTGGCTACCCGGTCCGAGGGTCTATCAAAATGGTGCTACACGATCGTGCGCCTCAAACAGTCGCTCCTGACGAAGACTTAAGCGCTGCTTGGAGAACCCCATCGAGTTAAATGATCCTTGGTAATCAATCTAGGAAAGATGACTAGATCGTGATATGCCTCTATGATTACCGGCATTTGCGACAGATGGGTGTATTGGGCACTCAGGATGTTTAGCCCAATCTGGAAGGCGCGTAAACCGGCTCCTAGTGGATTACTAGAACACCATCTTAACGTACTGCTTTGTAGCTTAAAAAATTCCTTGATCAAAGGCTCTATTTCAGCTACTGACGCAGCATGAACCCCGATGGTGTGGAGGATGAAAGAGATAGCGTGTGTGTGTGTGTGTGTGTGGCGACTATGCATTTTTTCTCTTCTCCAACCCTTTCCTTACGAAGGTTTTGATGGCACATGAGCCGTACTTCGACGAAGAGCTTCCATGCACACTCCTGTTGCTACAGATTCGATTCTGGTGAGAAATATCAATCAATTCGGAGTGTACAAGTATGTGGATGTTTAGACAAGAGAGCATCGGGTACGCATACCTGACGAGCGACAATAACCGCGAAACCGGTCGTGTGCTCCCGGGCTAATTTTGTTTACGCATCCAGATACTACTTCCTGCTTATATATATATCCTGGGGCATTCCGCCTCGTTCCTAAAGTTGGCCTCAGAGCCCCAACTACAAAAGATTATTCAACGATGCTATTCACAGTTGTGATTCTCTGTTGGACTCTTCTCGACGAAGGCTTCCATTGCACACTTCCTGTTGCTACTAGATTCGTATCTGTTGGAGAAATATTCTGAATTTCAATGTTCTGGAGTGTGACAAGTATGTTGGAGTGTTTTAGACAAGTCAGAGCATCTTGGGTTACGTCATTTACCTGACTGAGCGACAGTAACTGCGAAACCGGTCGTGTGCTCCCGGGCTAATTTTGTTTACGCATCCAGATACTACTTCCTGCATATATATATATATATATATATAAGCAGGAAGTAGTATCTGGATTCGTAAACAAAATTAGCCCGGGAGCACACGACCGGTTTCGCAGTTACTGTCGCTCGTCAAGTATGTGCACCCGGTATTCTCTTGTGCAAACATCCTTATACTTGTATACTCCGAATTGGTGTCTCACCAGAATCGAATTTGTAGCGTCAGGAGTGTGCTCTTCATCGAAGAGTCCACAAATGTGGTTCGTTGATAATTCTTTGTCAGTTGGGCTGAGCCAACCTCAGGAACGAGAGCAGAATATCCCAGAATATACATGTGTATATGTAAATTGTAAGTAGTATATATTACATAATGTTACCCAAGGTGTTCAAAATGACTGCCGAACAATCTCAACTAAGTGATGAGAATAAGAGTTAGAGAATAATTATTGTTAGATTAATCTTCGGGTTAGTTGGGGGAGATATAAACGAACAGAAGATAAAACGGAGAATAGCATCCGCTACACATTGGACGCGACCATTAAAGGACTGGGTAAAAAAGAACAATCACGTATGAGGTAAGAAACTTAGAAATTACCAAGACCATGCCGAAAATAATACAGGATGGCAGAAGGAAAACTTTGGGTAAAAGTGAGGAAGTTATAAGAGCGTGAGCTAATGCCTCAAGAAGCTACAATAGTTAGGCATCGGGAAAAAGTCGCAGCAAAAAATTACGATAGTATTTCCTGTTCTGAAAGATCATGAGCATGTTTTGTGATAGCAAAACGTTTGAAATGAAGAACCTTCAATTTCTGGTACGAACTGATTCCGCAGAACTGTGCAATTCAAAATCCCCTAAAATCGGGATTTGCTTCAACCAGTTACAGTGGGCATATCAAATAACAAACATTGGATGTCAATTGGGAAGTACTATCAAAGCGGTTGTGTGAAGAAAGTCAGACTTCTCAGCACAACGGGACAAAGCTAATTTTCAGGAAATATCGAAACCGGAAGTGAGAGTCATTTGTTAGACGAAAATACGCATTAATACAGCATGGGTGATGTTCTCCGCAAATATTAAGGTGGCAACAACTGCATAACAAAACCAAATTGAAAACATGTGCTCGATAAAGGCTTCGCAGCAGAAATTCAACGTCCTAAATGACATGCATTTTGTAGAAGAAAACTCTAAATCGCGTTGCACTGAATTCATATAACGGTTCAAACCAAACACTTGTTAAGATAATATAAGTGCACGTGTTTGAGCGAATAGGAAGATTTTTGCCGGTTGTATATGGCCATGATGAGAGCAGGCAAAAAACCCATTCTCGGCGTTGAAATAAACAGTGTGCCACGGAGAATAGGGCCGGTGTAACGTCTGATTGGCATGCACTTGTGAAGACCCGTCCATCTATCGTCGCTACTGCTGCTCATTTTTATTTCCCAACTCATGCTTGCCCTACATGAAATATACAAAAGGCAGAAGTTGTCGCCATCGAGGACATTTACTTATCAGTTTAATTAATCGCATTAAGGCTCCCACGCCTTGCATTGCGTGTTTCCAACTTGAACATTTTTCGGACCATTGGATACGGTCTAATGGATTGCCTCCTCGTTCAGGCTTTGTTGAAGCAAGTGCTTTTATTTCAACTGGTTGCTACTGGGATTAATAGCTTGGCATTTTGTCTCGGACAAGTCTCTGTTTCTGGCTTGATCCGGTTCATTTGCATGCCCAGCTCGTAACCAAACCTGACGTAATAGAACAATTGTGTAGTTATGTGCCACTCCACGTTCCAGAGTCATGACTGCCGGTCACCATTCCCTGTGCAGTGGGCCTTAATGGCTAAGAGGCATGCCACCCCACTGCACTTACGGTTCAAGCAAGTCATAAAAAACTAGCTCGAAAGGGGAAGAACTGTTAGTCTGAAGACACGGTTAGTTACAAGATGTCATAGGGAATGAAAAATCCACTTACGCATTCCATATCCAAGATTCGACCCCGTGAACTGATCCACGATCTATCAGTGGTAAAATTTAAATAGTTAAAATTTTGCCCTGGCTGTAAACTCTGAATCTGTCCACAGTGTTTGATTTATTTCACTGGGACGTTTGGAACAGGAGATCGAATATATCGGTGGAACGATGTACCATGCAGCACCAACGGTCAGTTCACGGCTGAAAATGAGACACACTTGTCGTCAGACCTACCTAAGATGACTCGGTACGGGAAAGCATTGCGCATGCCGATACAAAAAGAAGCGAAACGGGGATTTCCTGAATACCAAAACAGAATCAGAACGTGATATCCCACATGAACAGTCTTTGACTGAAAACGTGAAAATTAAGGGAAGATGTTGTAAGAGTAGTGGATATTGACTCGTCATAACATATACCCGGATCAGAGATCAACACAGCTGCGGCGACTTCGCGCTGATTACGCCAATCAATAAACGGAGCAAAAAGATCGCATGAGAAAGCCCGTGAGGACCGAGGGACCGAATTAGCCGGCAGAATAATCAATCACTGAGTGTTACTCAACGAAGACCAATATAAACTATTTGATTCTGATTAATAAACAAAAGTTTCGTCTCTCGACCTGGTCTCTTACTACAGGTGGTGAGAACTGGAGATTGCGGCTGAGGAAAATAGAGTCGATTGAGGAGTTGCGGCCAAAGAAGAGTAGAAGTCTGCGCTTTGAAACATATGCATCTTTTAGTCTCTCACGGTCAGCCATCGGAATCGACAAGTACTGTAGATCGGCACTAAGGTGGATGACGGTTTCGATGGCGTCACATGTTGCAGAAAAAAGATGAATAGATTATTTGCATTTAGATCATTGTGGGAAAAACAACTGTAAGAATGTAAGAAGCATACACAGCGAGAGGAGGGTAAGATATAGTCAACTCTGGAAAGGAGAATATTACCTTGCATTTGCCCAATTGTAAGTTCCTTATCCAATCGATCCACCCCAGCCAGCAGAAGCAGTTTTGGCTCTGGAATAGATAGAAACAGAGAGGACAGACCGGCAAACCATTCATGCCAAAATTGTTGCGTTCGCATCAGATCAATGCGCCAAGTATACTGGGGTTTATTCGCAGCACCGAGAGTGGCGTCTGTGACACGATTGGATGGAGCTGTTGCAGGGCTGCCGGATGAAATAGTTAGAGCGTCCGGAGGTCCGGCTGATTGGGCCACATGCTGTGCATCAGAAAAATAAGTGAAAACAAGATTGCGCAGCTACTCATGAGAAAAAAAATCACGTATGCATAACTGTCACGATAATGAGTGAATCGAAGTTCGTTAGTTGCTGTGAGTGGCACTACAAAAAATGGTGAAACGGCAAAAATGTTTCGCAAGACGGGGTGCATTATTTGTTCGACTTTATTTTCAAACAGTTCCTGATCGTTGGCACCACAAAAGATTATTTCGAAATAATCGAATACAATCAGTCAAACCCTTTGCCTTATAGTGGTGAAAAAATCACAATCCTATTTCTAAACACTGGGATTATTTGATGCTTTGGTTGATGGTTTTCGTGACCTCCAAATCGATGAATTTGTCCGTGAACTTTCCCGGCCAGTTAGGGTGCTTCAACAGGAGGTAGATCACCTCGAATGATAACGAAACCTCTATGACCCACACTGCAACCCCAGCAATCAGTCACAAAAAAACTTCAACAATCAAAATCACTGATGTGACTTTCCAAACCGTAAAAATGAGGCACCATGTCGTCCTTTTAGGTGGAAGTGAATCAAGATAACCAAAAAGAAAAATCTTAAGGATTTAATCCAATTAACTGCAATCTAAACCGAAGCACGACTATAGCACCAGACACGATACTTTCAATTATAAAACCAGTATATTCCACGTCATTGTATCAAACTAGACACGAACACAAACACATTGCCCACTAGGTCAAGTGTGACTGAGAAGTAAGTCAATCATTTTTTTCCATTGATGCCACTAAAATGAAGGTAAAATCGAAAGGATAGACCAAGATCTTTAGGGTGAAAATGAAATAACGACCAGATTCAATCACTTAGATTTCCTAATTGCCCTTATAAATCATCCATCAATGAAATGAAACAATAAAAACCTTTAGGGAAGAATGAAGTATATTTGAAGACTTAGAAGAATATTTAATTACTCAACAATTTCACGCAAGGGTATTGACTAAACATGTGGGAAAATGTGCACACAACAAACCTCATTAGAGTGACCACTGCTGATTAGTGGAGCTTTGTAACGGGTGAAACATCGATTTACTGACACGAGCATCTTTTAAATGCCAATTAATCACAGGATATGTTTACAAAAGGGCCTTATATGCCCTCGGAAGTATTTAACCACAAAAATGGTTCACAATAAAAAGGGAGAAGTTAGTGTAAGCAGATAGGAATATTCACATCAGAATAAGTTAATCAAATTTAATTTTGAAAATGATTGTACATAAGGTGGAACAACGGAGAAAATGTCAATCAGGAAAAGTTTGCGAAATAAGATCATAAACTCGGTAAGAGCAGTTGACTAGTGGGACACCAAGTAGACAGATTAGGGATAGAGGAAAGCGAATTTCCAAAAAAATGTGTAGAACACAAACCAGGTTAGGGCGATAGAAAAAGATGATAAATGAAGCGAAAACCCAAGGAGAAATTTCAACATAAAATTCTACCATGAGTGTTTTGGGAACTTTGACCGGGCTACGACGACGTGGGACTCCAGGACAGCGAGTGCAGGTGGTCTACAATGTTACCGTAATGCCTGGGTAACTGGTCGCCACATTGCCGAATCGGTAGCGTCGTTGAACAGAACCGAGGAACAGTCCTGTCAAAAAGCGGAATGATTTGCAAATTTTGGAAGCTCCTCATCGTACATTCGCAACCGTAAGATACTGGACGCATCGTAGGCACGTAGGATCCTTGTAAGTTTAGGAGGCGTGCCATTGACTCCATTGGTTCACACAGGTATTTACGACTGAATGGGATAAAAACAGAGAAAGCCAAAGAAGCAGGCCACAGTTGGATGCTGGAACTAGTAGCGGTGTTCCAGTATCCAGCACAGCGTGAAAATCTGGTAAAGGCCGCCTCTGACAGGTCGAAACCATCGGTGATCAGGTTGAGTGCGGCGATCACGAGCAACTGCAAAGCAATTGAGAAGCATCACACAAAATCCTTGCAGCAACGACAGTTAAGCATGTCTACAGTCCTCGAAAGCTGTTTTGCTGCTTTTATTCAGAGTGGTCGGCAAAACAGATATATCCCAATAGCTTGTGAACATTTTTCTTTTCCACACGGAACGGAATAGTTCATGACGACTACCAATTATTGGAGGCAAGCAGATTATCTGGATTTCTAGTGCGATGAAATCCTCTACGGCGGTCTTCCTGGCTCTCAGGTGGCCGACTGCCCAACGACCTATAAAGTACTTCGCTGATTGCAGGTGAGGTCGTATGCTTTGGGATGGTCTGAACATGATAAGCTTGTAATGTGGCTGACCGTTCGATTAAAAAACTGTTCAATATTTCCGATGCGCTCCGCAGCTTTTAACCGTACCAGATCAGTACTTCTTATCTCAGCACAACGCGCAGTAGCAAGGTGCAAACCAAGATGTACGAAGTTTGATTGCTTTGGATGACAGCTCAACAGTGGTTCCGGAGGTCCATTACTTCAGACTTTGGCAGTCCTTCCTAATCCCTTCAAAACAATGCAACTGATCGACATCTTAATCACCTACCGCGGCAATTCCAACGATGCTTCATCCATGTGCCTACCGATGGCAATGCCTAAGCTAATCGTGACGGCATCGAACAGGACGTGGAGTTTATCTAGGATTACTACAGCAGCGAGTTTTATTCCACTTTGTAATAACTTTTGTGATGCTGACGGATTCTAAAACGAGCACACACAAAGATGTAGTCGGTCGCACTCACGTTTTCTGACACTGAGCCGCTGAAAGCATGACAACTGTCCGCAGTAGAACCAGGGAGATCGAACAAGGATATAATCAATTCTGTGCACACTGTGCTGGAAATTCGATTACCACACCACAAGGGGCTTTCAGGGACGTTGAAAGCACATGTTGTAGCCAATCAGCCTGTTCGTATCTGCAAAGTTTACCAGCCAGTCGCCGTTCTGGTAACGTATGCCTAACCCAAATTTTCCTGGAATGCGGCTTGTGGATGTGTTTGAGGGGCCAGTACGCGCGTTCCGGTTTCCTGAGACAAAGTTTATCTCCCATGGAGACACGGTTGATTAAATTTTGCACAGCATCACAGAAGTTACCCTTCTCAGCGTTGAATGCAACACTAGTCAGAGCACCAAAGGGGCAGTCATTCTCCCGTTATTCATGTTGCACTATGAAAAATACAGATGTGGGTTTCAGGAAAATAAAGGACGGTTAGCCTTTCTGTCAGGACCAGTGCAATACCGTGGAGTCTGCTGTTTGTAAGTTAACAGTGTTCAGTAGTGTAGAGTACAGTTTATAGCTCCTAAACCCTAATACACCAGACACTAGTGTTCAAGAAGCGAGTTTCCAAAATAAAAGCAGCGCTGATGCCTTAGTCATGCAGCCTCGCAAAGTGATGCCCTGGTTGACCCCTTATAAAGAACCCAGAATTCAAACAGGCCAACCAAGTAACATTTAGGGATAATAGAGTTCAGGCACGGTTTCCTTTCACCTAGACTGCTGAAACACGATGATATTCGCTTTCCAGGGATGCCATAGTATGATTAGAGCAACGACATTTGCGAAAATTCATAGAAAAACTTGGGAATATGCTACGAGCTGCCTACTTAGGGCTGCTCGATCTTTTTGTTCTAGGTTGAGTCTGTAGTTTTGTACATCCAAGAGTAGCCTGCAAGAAATCAGGATCGTTCCGGACAGGCTGATAATCACGAATCAATTCATTTTCCCTTAAGGGACCTCGTGACAATGGAACGATACAAGGAAAAATGGCATTATTTCGCGGCGTACGAAACTCCTCACGTCACAGTTCCATCGGAGTTACGTAGCTTCTTATGACGTGTCCCTGCCACTGCTTGTTCGCAGTGGCTTATTCGGTGAGCTCGACAGTCAATCGGGTTTATGGCCTGCGTCGATGGCCATTCAGCTGCAGCAAAAATCGCATTAAAACTAACGCATGGTCCGTTTCGACGTACGTGGTCCAGTGCGGTCTACAGTTTTGCACAGAACCACGGCAACGCTAGTTAACTGCGATATGGGCGATCTGACTCAGGTTAGTGCACCATGTCGCTGTGCGATGCGAACTGTGTCGGAAATTCGTACTAAACACGAATAAGTTATCGTCCACATAGAATAGGAGAAGTCTTTCTCCATCATCTGTTCGCTGAGCGGGCAAGGCGCATCGCCCACCTAAACAGGACTGCGATGCACTCACTTTTCAAACTTGTGCATTAAAATCACCTGCTACCACCACAAAGTCGGAGCCTTTGCTCTTCCGAACAAGGGTGACGAGGTTATCGTAAAACACGTCTTTCTTGGGATTATAGACAAATCTATCAGTTACAGTAGTTGCTAACAAGCGGAACATTGAAATTCCCTCGCATTTCCTTGTGCCCGTATGGAAAGTACAGCAAAATCGAAATGTTTGTTGTCATCATGGAGCATTCTGCAATCGAAATTCCAAAAACATTGTACGGAATTCCATAGGTCCTAACGAAAAAGAGAAACTTATAGACTCGAAAGTACGGTTGAAATTCTGTCAAATATCATCGTTAATGCCGGACAATGTTGAACAGCAAGAAGAGCCCTATTGACCGCTCCTTTGCTCATCACGTTGCAACAAAAGACTGAATGTACCAGGTGTATAAGGAGTGAATGTATATGGGAACGGGAGAAGAAAAGAATGTCACAATAGCCAGCATACGAAATACATAGCCTAATTGCACAAATGCACATTTTTTTCAATCATTCGGATTCGACAGAAAATAACAACACGATCGCCAGTGTTCACCGTTTACGGCCTACCCTTTAAGGTTTTCAGCCAGCTAGTTGACTGGTCTTCTGAACCCAAGAAGACGAGACATACTTGACCTAAGTTCGCTGCGCATTTTGTCGTTCCCAGCTGCCAAATCATTTGTTGTCATCTACATGGCTTCTCTCACTCCGTGACAGGAATGAAAAATGGGGCATGATACGGTAGGCATGAGTTTGCTATGAGCAATATGTGCCAATCATATTTTCGATCTTATCAAAAGGGCCGAAACATACCAGCGATTCTAAGAAAAAGATGATAAAGAAATGCCGTCGAATTCCACTTTGCAATAATAATAAGTGACTGTTCACCAAGATTTTTGGAAGAGTGGACCGACTAACGGTGATTAAGCGGTCGAGGTCGGAAGATCTGGAGGATAATTCCATGTTGATGGAAGACAATTTGTGATCAGCGATGAGTCAGTCAAAACATGCACACACATCTACAGTCGCATTGAAAACAGAGGCAAAGTGACGTAGCTTGCATATCAGTTTGTGGAGGAAAGCAGACATGAATTTATTTCAACATTGCCATTCACACGCTAACATATCTCGGTGAAAAACGCGTAAGAGTAACGAAAGGCTTTTTCATTTCACGGTCACTTACACAACTATTCATTTTTCATGCTCGGGATGTGCCTACATGCGCAGAAATACAAAATGAAAATGCTTTTGACGGCCAGACGGTAGGTCATGACGGAGAAAAAGAATACTGCACTTGTTACCACGAACGAAAACGTGAACTAAGTAAATCAAGGCTCGCATAAAGCTCTACTGAGTAGATTCTGAATAACTGACAAAGAAAACCCAAAACATCCATGGGGGCAAATGCAGTTGCAAAACCTCATAACAAGAATCATCTCTTCCAAGAAGATCTTTTACAGATCACAACACCATATATATAATAGGTTAGAAAATACTGTTTTTTTTCGTACCTCAGGTTTTGTTCGCTGGGCTGCGCAATTGGATCGCAAACTTTTCATCATCAATGCTACCTTTATCCACTTAAATGGGTCACTTGGTCAGAAGTCAGTGGTGATTCGTTGCTCTGGGTGGAGTAGTAAAGATACTAGTTGGTCGCTTTTTTCACCATCGTCTACTGTTTATATGTTGTGGGCTGAATTTGTGCCCGTTTCTACCGGAATGTCCTGATTGGTTCTACGATAGCATTGATGAGTATATGTGGTTCGAGTAGACATGTATGTATTTGATTTTTCCGAGGGATGCTAAGTTCCGAGAAATCCCCTCGAAAACTTTGTTCTACCCTGAGCGACACCCTTTACGATTTCCAGGTTGAATTTGTGATCGCGATCTTCAAGAACCGAAATTAGGGATAAAGAAATTTACCTCTTTGTTACCATCTGGTGTTCATGGATCCGTGTCGCGACTTTCTTCCCGGTATGGTCCATATATTGTTTCTCACAGTCTTAGCAGTAAATTTGATGGACGACGTTAGTTTGATTTTTGTCTGCAATCGATTGTTTGATCTTCGTAGAGTATTTCATAGGGGTTATACTGTCCTGTGAGACACTTCAATTCTGTAGGATTTGAGTAGTTTTGTTGACTATTCGGAGATATTTTTGATGTACGACATGAAGGTTCGTGTTTTGATCTGTTCTACAATCGTCCCTAGGTACTGCTTTTCTTCGATGCTTCATTTGTTGAAGCGTCATATGCAACTGTTTCATATGGACATTTAAAACGGATGTTTTTCTCCTTGTTTCCTTCTGTCCCCGGTGGTGCTGTGGGGCTATGCTCTTTGCAGTGTCTTGATACAACTCTTGTGGCAGTTTCGATGGTTGTTTCAAAATTGTAGAAGTTGGTCCGTGTGCGTATTTTCGCGGTACACGGGTGTTTCCTGTGCCTGCATTTGTCCATAGACTGTCGTCACGATCTATTTCCATGGTAAACTTGACATCCGTGAAAACTCCATTGATGGTGATAGAAATGAGTTGTAGTTTAGATCGCCCAATGATTACGGAGTGTCGACCACACAGTGCAGGGACTGCCTTTGTTTGATGTCCAGCAAGATGGTGTTCTGCGGTCATTCCATTACTGCTTGTGATAAAACCGGATATTAGTAAGCCCATTGGGGTTCCCTTCACTTGCTCATAAAACGTATCCTCGAAATTGAAGTATTTTGGAGGCAAAATTCTACTTAGACGAATATACACCCTGACTTCAGTTATCGGTGCCACTGGTTTTCTTCCACAAGCCTCTGTAGTATCTAGCTTGTCAAATCTAAAAGTGTTGATCTGAAAAGAGACAAGACATCGAAGGAAACCATGACTCTATCCTCTCCAATGTTTGCTCCTTGAAGTTTACCAAAGGTTGGAAAGTATTACTTATCGAATGCTCATGTCCTGTGATAACAGGTTTCATTCGCTCCCATGGCTTTTGGAGAGGCTGTATGCTGACGTTCCCGGTAGTGCAACTATTGGTCTCAGGGGTATTCCCATTGTATATTTTTGGCAGTCCGTAGAACTGTGTCATCGGCATTCATTTTCCAGCGCTCATCTTTATTTATTTAGTGAAGTTTTTGTAATTGTTTTAGCATTGCGTTGATTTTCGTCGCCGCTGGTTTTTCGATAAACCGACGCGTTTTGTAGTAATGTTTTTGGATTCTCTATGCATTTTGCTCTCCTCATAATGACTGTGATCCGTCCTTTCTCTGGCAGAAGAATAATTAAATCCGGTTATTCTAGTTTTGTAATGCACTTTCTTCTGATTTCGAGACCGATGTTGTTTGTATGTTACGTGTACCAGCCGGGACGACGGTTTGTCGGATTTCCTGTTTCATCTCGGCGGAAATCCCCGTGATCTAAAGTGTGTGTTCCAATGTGGCTAGATACTCCTAATTGGCGTTTTTAACGTCGAAGTTTAGTTTTTTGGTTAACAGTTTTTTTCTTCCTCGGTGGTAGACCGGTGTGATAAATTTTTGACCCATGTGTTGTTCCATTTCCTTATTACGTGTACGTTTTTCGAGCTTCAGGGGGAGCTCGGCTCATTTTTTAGCCTTAGTGTTCGCCCTACGACATTAAATAACTGCCCGCTTGTTTGTTAGCTTATTGCCAATCTGTATTGACACACGTCCCGTAGACACATGATCTCTGTTTTTCCGTATTCGCTGAGCCTCGATGGTGCTTCCCCAGTTTTGTTTAAATATTGTGGAATAGAGCTCGTTGGGAAACTTTATATGCAGTTCGCCAAAGTCCAGTTTCTGTCGGGTCCCATCCTCATGAAGGGGGATCGATTGTTGTTCCAGTCTTTCAGAAAAGCACGCACAGTGGTTGGGCTAACCAAAGGGGTGTAAGCTAAATCCGGATGACGACAAATTTGGTAGCGTCCGTCAGTTCTCATATGACCAGCAAACGTGTGAGGAGCAGCTTGAATTTCCTGCAGATTGAAGGGTCATTGAACACTCCAGTAGTAGTTGTTAAAAAACCGCTAGGCATCCCAAAGACCAACAGTCAATGAACTTTTAGATATTCGTGCAGCCTTCAATTCGGTCGACATGACTACATTACGACGGCTTCTGGAGGAATGGCACCTGAGAGACATGTATAACTCCGAAGATTTATACCGCCGATTGGATTAAGCCTTGTGGCCAGCTTCTGCCAACCTTAGTCGTCTCCAGTGGAACGTGACAAGACTGCTTCATATCTCAATTTTTCCAAATTCATAATAGAAAATGTTCTATGAAAGGCTTTGTCTGATCTAGCGGATGGCGGAGTGGAACAGTTTTTGAATTAGAATACGCCGACGAAATTGCTCTGCTGCCCGACAACACAAACAATTCAACACCCTTTGGATCACTTATCAATTGATTTATTCAGATATGACATGTGTGCTGCATATTCAACGCGAAAGGTACTTACTTGGGACTAACGAGTGACCAGCAAGAGATGATCAATAGCTTTGTCTACCTTGGGAGATTGATCATAACTGACGATGGCGTTGGAGAGATTGCGTTGAAAGGTAGCAGTCAGCTGAGTTTGCCCTGCTGTTTAACGCAGAACGATGATAATGATGACAGTGATACATCACGAATAGCGGGATACAAAGCGATTTTTGTGAATCTGAGGCACGGGTGGCAAGGGCATAACATTCCGGCTTTACCTAAGGGAAAGGGGGCAGAGTGACAGTTCGTAGTGTTCTATTTTGTATTTGCGAGATTAGGTCCTTCAGTGACGAGGACGCTTGGCACCTTTGGGCATTCGACCGATGTTTTCGAAGCACTGCTCGAGTCTGACGAGAAAATCGAGTGAGCAATGACTAGATGCGTCACCGTGTTGGGTACAGATAATCGTTCTCTGATTGAGGCAATCTAACTGCACTACTTTCGATGGATTGAACATGCATCGTGCGAACTTGGTCATCACTTATCATTTCGAGCTCATTTTTGATTTACTGCACAAGGCTGGAAAAAGGGAAGGTGCGACCAAGTTATGACTTGGCATAGAGTTGTGAAGATATCTTCGATTTTAGTATAGCTTGGTTTTTACTGCCTTTCTGATTTGGGTCCAAGAGATGAGGTTTGTCGTTAATCGGAGATGTTGAGGGGTACGACTCAGAGACGAAGTCAGTGGCGCGAATGCTGCAAGACTCGATTCTTGACCACTTATCGTCATTACTATCCAGCGTTAAACAGAAGGGCGAGTTCCACTGGTCGCTGCTTTACACAACCAATTACATGATGCGATAGAAAGAATGGGTGGGTAAACAGTAAGCCTACAAAACAAGGAAAAAGAATGTCGAATCGGCCAACATAAAGAATACAGTCTAAAGGTACAAAGGTACTTTTCCAATCATTCTGACCGGACGAAAAACGACAAACGACCACCACTGTTCCCAGCTCGTCACGAAAGCTTCCAGGCAGTTGGTTGACGGGTCTATTGGACCCAAATCACGTTAAAGAGTACATAGAAGACCTAAAACTGTGAGTCTGAGGTCAACGCGATAACAAATCTCAGTTGTGGTTCTTCTGTGGACTCTCCATGGGCGGTCCTGATACATATATATTCAATCACTCATTCGCGTTTGACAACGAGTCCTAGTTTGGATCGAAACGTCGCGATAAACGTATTAACTAAGTGTACGTCTTCTCAACTCTAATATATATATATATATATATGCCGATACGCTGTCTGGGCAGGCCACTGGTGGATGAGTGTTACATGATGCAGTTTTAAAACCCACTGTACACCTAATTATCATGGTTTCAGAATTTGAGACTCATTGATGTGTGTTAGTAGCCATTCACATAGAAACTTCTGTCCAACAGCCGCGGTATTGAAAATGGAAAACCCACTTCCGTATTGTGCACTCAAGAGTCGACACCAGGAGTCAGAGTCAAACCGCCTTTTGGGAAGAAGTTTTATGGCTGAGCTACTGCGTACACAGCTCCCGAATGTGAATGACGCCGCTGAACAACTACTGTCAAACAACCACTATTCCCAATGGCAAGTAGTAACGCAAATTTTGTAGGGAATCGGTAATACACAGTGGTTAATGCATAGATAAAGATAATTGGCTTAAAGCGTAGGAAAATAGAGACCGCAAACCAAACATGAAACTCGTGTCAGAAAAATTATGAGCGAAAACCATGTAACTGAACGAATAAAACAGACTTACATTCACCGTATCGTGAGATAATTCACACGATCGTGAAGAGTGAGAATTTCCACCAGGTGCATTGCTTATCGTCTCATCTGCTTCTTCACGCTCAGCCATCTCATCCTCGGCCATACCTGGTAACCGATGAGCCCCTTCTGATTTGGTACCCGGTCTCGACAGATGTGGCCTTGATTCGGTTGTCGCGGAACATGAAATGAGAGCCACGCCAGACTCTAGTTCGTAAGTAGCCGTCTCACCAGTCTCAATGCGTTTCAACTGACCAGGGAATGAGACACGGGCCGATTGAAGATTCCGCAGCTGTGAACTACGCACACTGTATAGACAAAGGTCGTTAAAACAGAGGTTACACCATAACGAAAGTCGATTGGCCCGTACCTAAACGAGAAGGTACCCTTGCATGACAACGTTTAGGACTAAAAGTATGATACATTTTAGGGAAATATAAGTTCACTGAATGGAAAAAACAGGATCGCAGTGAGTACTAAAAAAGGAAACAAAATACTGCGACAGATACCAAAAAGTACCAGTACTAATTGACTCTCAATTGAGTGACTAAACATAAAGAGTTACGTGGTATGAATTAACTAAGGTGACCATCGGATGTCAAGTTGATTAGACGTTTATCAACCCGAAGTCAAGGTTCAAATATATATATATATATGGTCAGAATTCAGCCGACAATTTCATTTCTTCTATCACCGATCAGCCTCAACCAAGCGGATTATGACCCCGAACGAGGCCGAAATGTCAACCTATAACGGAGAGATCAAAGTAAAGATCTATACCTAGCAATAATTAATGCCTGCTCTGATGCAAACAATTTTCAAATCTTTTGCTGAAAGGCCCACGAATTCCATTATCAAGCTATTTTGGAATAAAGATTCCAAGTCCGTGAGGACTACATGTCGACTAACTGGTGCCCGGGTTTCGGAAAGAACAAGCTGCTACAGTGAAGCACAGACAGTGTCGAGCATGGAGTACGTTTTTGTCAGGTAAGCCGCAAGTCCGTCGATGACACTGCGACAGCGAAATAAGGCTTTGAAATAAGTAGAAACCACAACGTCCATTGAATGCGCACTTTGAAGAAGTTAAGATAAGTCTCGATAAAAATCGTCTCTGGCCTCAGGAAAGCTGTAGTCAGTGGGTGGGTACACAGAAACGACGAACAGGCAACGACGTTTCAAATGACTGCGTTGATAAGCGCAAAACCTCTCAACCGAACTGCACACAAACGACTGTTGATTGGGATCTAGTCTAAGTGCACGCTCCGCTTACATACTCAGAGCGATTCTAAAGCCAGGTTGACCACGAGCATTGAAAACCGGGTCAAATGACAAGCGAACAGTCGGACGAGAGAACGAGGCATTTAGACTAAAGAAAGTGGGTACGAAAGCGGGATCTCGTATGTGTTTCGGAAGCACAGCATCCATCTATCTTAAAAGTTCCAAGAGTCCTATTTAGAGCAGCTTGTACTATCCGGCTGGGCGTGCAAGTATAGGATGCAACCAAATGAAGTGAAACCTTAGGCTTCAGTTATGCGTGGAAACTATTTCTCACTCTTTCAATAATGGTGTCAAGAGAAATCCATCGAGCCCAAATTATTCGTGGCGATGTGCGCGGTCTCTACATCGGAAGAACGGAAATCATAAAAGTCCGCTGCAGAAAGGATTCTGGGGTTTTGGGAGAACGAAATTACGCCGCTGCCCACATGACAGGGGAAATTTCCTTTGGGGACCGTAACCGGAGCCTTTGACTCAAAAGTCCTATCCACAAAGCAGTGGGGCGTTAACCCACCTCATAAACTGGGACCAGAGGCACACCGATCACTACCCACCTTGGTAGACGCAATCAGCGCCGCGGTCCTGACTGCTGTGCGCGACGATCGGTGCAGTATGGGATTTACTGTGCTTCGAGGTTTGTCATTCAGTTGACGTCTCTCTCCTGTCATTCGCCGAAGTTTCAATTCTGCTTTTATGGACACTGCAATTGCCACTTCACGTCTTACTGGCATCAGTGTAGCTGTCAATGAGGGTGCTAAGGTTGCGCTGCTGGACTGAACCCTATTCGAAGGTAGATTACGCGTACTGTAGTTCGTGAAACGCATGTAACCAACGAATCCTGGTAAACGTGGTCCACTTGCCATTTTTTGTGTCGGGCATCCACAAATAACTTCCACCAAAATCAACATGACCACGTATTCAAAAGTAAACGAGCTAACATCGTGCTTTCAGTTAAAGAACCGTGCCAGAGCGAGTGGTTTGATCTTGAACAATGGGGGCATACGAGGACCTTCCGGTCTTGATTTTAGTTATTCAGAAAACAGGAAACGATTGTTGGACCTGTTTTCTGATCTTCATGCGTGCTTCCAACATCAGAGCTTCAGGATTCGAATACGTCATCTGGTGTCGGCCTTCTTCGTATTAACAAAGGATTCAGATGGCCAAAAGTGGCGAAGCTGCTTACGGGACAGTCGGTCGCTTTGCAGCACTCTGTTGGACTCCTATCACGTTAGCTTGGATCAAGCTGTGTTTCGTTAGGCGGTACAACAGAGGGAGACAGTGCCTGGTGGATCGCGATAAATTATCTCAGCTGTTTGTGCATGGTATTAGATTGTTGTATTGTAACACACTTTTGGAAACTTGAATTTCAGTCGAAAAAGCGGGAAATTAACATTATCAACACGGAAGCCGATCAAGGATATAGTATAGGGAAGGTCTGAACGGAGTTCTCTCATGATTTCTTCTTAATCAAAATTCGTGTCAGATACGGAACAGTGAAAAAAACATTAATCCAACTGGAAAGGAATCCAAACGTTGGACGATTAGATGAAATCGAACGACAAGAAGGTAGGATGAATGCCGTCTGGAAACATTTTTGGGTAATTTTTTCCCGGCCTTTGATTTTGGGATCGTATGCTTTCCTAATTAGTGAGCCAAGTGGAACAGAAGAAACACGACTGATGGAAGACTGTCCTCGGTAACTTATGAGAAAATCCCTCCTAAGTAGACAAGAAAAGATACTTATGGAGTGATAAAGTAACCAGAGAGAGAACATACTGGTGAACAAAATAAGTACAGCTCGTATAGCACCAAAACACCTCAGATAAAGGAGTAGAAAGCCAAACTAGATAATTTCATAACAATCAAAAATGTGGGATGATCATCGTAAATTGATGCCTATGGTGGCACTTAAGTACTTGATGGGCTCGGCTTTGGGAACGTGGATAGACTTGGAAATAGAATGCCTATCGAGATAAGAGAGACGGGAAAGTGCAAAAGTATACTCAAAGACGTATTGAGATGGAAGTTGAAGTGTGAAGAGAAGTTCTGAGTTTTACGTAAGAAAGAGAAAAATAGTCAGATTCAGCGGAAACAGACTGGCAGAGCACCACATTATCAGCATACGTAAGAAGCTGTGCAAGTGAAGTAATGGAAATTGCAGGGATAAGTAGTGAAAGTAAACGGAGAAATAACATGAGAAAAACAACCTGAAAACACCAACCAGTACTGGTTTCTTACGAAACATGCTATGCATTCCGCTGGCTTACTAGTCTGTGGCTGGATCCATCTTGTCGTGACACCCTGGATACAAATTGAACCACAATGAAAACAAGTCACCAAGAGACATGAACTCACTACATGCCTATCCAGAGGTTGTTGTATCCAGGACCATTATTATACATCAGAGGTATGGCATGCTGACGTTGTGGAAAGTTCCCGCAGGGTGGTTTATCTCATTCGAACAGCAATAAGTGTGAGCGAAGCGACCTGTGAGCTGATGGTTGGTCCATCCATCATCAGAAAACGGCGACTCAAACGCCAATTGGAATTATTTGAGGAAATCTTAGCCATCCTCACTGACTGCTATTAACGCAACTTTTCCGGGACACATCGAGTGATTTGCTACCGCAGATTCATCTACTGAGGCGGGGATCTATAGGGAAATTCAAATCCTACGACGTCTTAAAGTCACGGTCCTTGTTAGCCTCTCACTCACTCAGCTTGAAGATCAGGAAATGATACTTGTTAGAGAACCTCATGACTGGTATACTACACAGATCCCTTCCCTGTGGAGGAAAACGATTGCTGTCACCTCTTTACGAAGAGCTTGCGTACTAATTCTGTCAATCACAGAGGCATAAGCCTAGTCAAAATAGCATCAAGGCTACCAACATACGCCGTTTTAGCCAAATTGCACAACGCATGTGACGTGAAAACCTACGGGGAACAGGCTAGATTTCGCATTGGCTGAAGAACCTCTACTGTTTGACGGTTGCAAAAGCACGGTTCCATCTTTTAGAAGCCAATGGCCCTTGTTTCTTTCAAAATTTGTCACTAAGGATTTCCTTCAAAATGCTTTACCTGGTTCAGGTGGTGCAGCTGAACTCCCCACGGGTAGTGAAGATTGAAGTGTCCAGAAACGGCAGATGCTTTGCATCATGCAGGTGCAAAATGCTTCTCCAAGAATGGCACGAACCTTTACCTGGAGTCACTCACCTTGGTGGTCCGTTAGAAGTAACTCGAAGTTTTGAGTAACTTCGGAGCTTGGTTACAATAGGAGGTGCTGTTGGAGAGAATATCACAACATGAGTAAGGACAAAAAGAGCAACATTCGTGAACTTCTGACATTCAGCCTTCTCTCGAGGGAGTGGTGTACAGGACTACGGTTCGCAGTGAGAGGATCGGATAAGGAATCATGAAGTTCGTCGCCGTACCTTCGATGGTGATAGTCGACCTAAAACGAAAGTAATCGTTTCGCATCATCTCCGATAGGTTGGGCGCGTTTTTCCCCATGCCTATCAATCGACTAACTTTCCGTGTTCTTTTTGTGCGTACTGAATAAGGCTGAGAGAAGTGACGAAACAGTCGTGCTATGACAAAGTGTATTGGTATGCGGTAGTTAGCTTACAGTTTGGCTTCTGTTCGTCTCTCGTCCGCGTAAATCGGACTAAAGGGAGGACTGCCGGTGGTTAAATGAGTTGAGGATCATGGCTCAGAATCGAAGTCAATGATGAATACGCTGAAAGGACTATCTGAACGCCTTTGTCAAATAAAAAGAACATGAAAAATTTATATGACGAACACGGAACACGTTTTGATTCTTCCTCTGCTAACCAAGATTTACATTTACTCACTCACCATTGCTGTTGAACTGATACAGCACCTGATTTCATGCTATATTATATATATATATACATATATATATATATATAGAAGCAGCAAGTAGTATCTGGATGCGTGAACAAAATTTGCCCGGGAGCACACGACATATACATACATATATATACATATGTATAGTCTGGGGCATTCTGCCCCCGTTCCTAAGGTTGGCTCAGCCCAACTGATAAAGAATTATCAACGAATCACAGTTGTGGTTCTTCTGTAGACTCTTCGACGAAGAGCTTCCATGCACACTCCTGACGCCACAAATTCGATATATATATATATATATATATATATATATATAAAATATCAACTTGCAATACGGTCTTTGTGTTTCACAATGGAAAATCGGGGAGCTGTTTCAGGAGATAATTCGCCATGTGATATCATCACTCAACTCATCATTAACAAACCACGGAATTTCGGTAGCGCAATGGTTAAGGCGTTCGATTCAAAATCGTTCGTCCCGGGTTCGCGTCTCAGATCGGGCGCGGTGGATATGCACTGCTGATGATTCCTAACAGGGATGGAACACCTGCATAGTGCTTCCATGGTTTCTTAATGGTGAGTTGACCGATGATATCACATGGTGAATTATTAGAAGGAAACCCATCAATAACATTTCTGAGTTGATCTGCACATTCAACAGGTGCACTGCATCTCTTATGTTGATTGCTGTCCACAATACCTTTTCATATGACAATAGGAGAACAACAATCTCTCAATGGTCAAATGTGGATCCACGATGGCAAAGGGTGGTATTATGATCCACAGAACTAGGAGGACCTAAAGCAATGACTTCGAATGGTTACCATATTGGAAAGGAGAACATCAAATATCTAACACACAAGAATTTTCCGCATAATAAAGTTTCAGTAGCATGCTTATTTTTGAAGATGACATTAGTGCACCCTACTACGAACCTATTTCAAAGAACAGGATTGCTGCTTACTGAGAGGGCAACACAAGCAGGTCTTCGACTGGTTAAAGAAGGCTGGAGATTTCAGATGCAAACTATAATGTTTGCAAGCTTGTGTTAGCTCCATCAGTCCGTTCCCGTGTGAATTCGATACTTCAGCCGTTCGGTTAGTCACCAAGATTGTACTATAACTCTATTCTAGCAAATAAGTTTATAAATGGTGGAAATACAAATAAATACACATTGGACGGACGCATGAATGACGAACGGGAGTGAAAAAAACGACCAACCCACCTCCATTCAATGGCCTGAGAGAGTGAATAGAACGACTGCGGTCGGCTTCGCAAAAAAGCTGTCATACCTTGTAGGGAGTTCAAAGCGGAACCTAGCAAAACAGAGAAAAAATCGCACGTGCACAACAGCTAGCTCACCCATCAGTTATGCATATTGAATATCAAGTTCACGCAAAGCCGAACACGCCAAACTCTGTTTTTTTGTGTTGTTCTTACAAATCAATCATACAGTGAATCGGAGTGTGCTTAGGAAAACGTGGAACAGGTTCGTCGTTTGCAAAGAAAGCGGACATCTCAAATCAGATATAAAGAGCACCTGGAAATAGTATTATTTCATCACATACATGTACATATTTTCCAAGGTTAATTTCAATTTACGATAACGGTCCTTATATCACGCCTCCATTGAGTAACACGCTCATAACTCGAAAATACGAAGAAATTGCGGATGATATTAGACCTACTAATGAACACCAAGTGAAATCAAGGTAACGTATTTTTCGTCCAAAGAGGGAACCATAAAGGTTAGTTTAAACCGATTGAGCAGATTCTTAAGGATAGTAAAGTGTGGGAAGGATAAGGAAAAATAGGCTTGCACAGGGGTCAAATAAGCTGCACCGAAATTCGTTGCATCTTAGTCCATTGACGCGGTGGTTTGGATAGTGAAATGAATGGTCCTCAAAAACCAAGAAAAAACTGTGATTGAGTAACATCACAAATGGTAACCATTGGGTCAAGGTGATTGGAAATTGATCAAGTCAAGTGAATATTCACAGTCTGATGAATCAAAGACCAAAAATCATGGACTGTCTTTTGTTCATCGAGCAACTGGAAATCCTACAGTCAAATAAAATACGGGCAAGAATCATAGTGAACATCCAACAAATAATCGGAGGTAACAAATAAGTAAAAATCACAGGTAATTCTGTCTTTGAGACACGGTAGCTGAACTGAGTAGCATATCGGAACACGTGAATGCGGGATCACAGACCTGATGAACCATCATAGTTAAACAAACAAATACGCACACAGATACCTGGCAACCTCGCTCGAGTCTATCCCTGACCTTATGAGCCGCTTATCACAACGAACCAGCTGTCTGAAAAATCGCAGTCAAGTAACATGGACCATCGACATTAAAATTGCTGTTATATTAGCTGCATTTACGTCAGCGCAGTTAAACAAACAGCCTTCCTTCCATTGCTGTTGCAATAGGGAAGATGCCCCTAGACGATTTCTCATTTTTTACTTTCTACTCAACAAATATTAATTAATTTTAGTCCACTATTTTTAAGTTGCGGGGAAATTCATTTGGGGTTTCTACACCCACGAGTGAACGCCGTATGCAGAAATTAAACTGACAACCTCCTGTCTACTGGGAAGACATTCTAATTCCCATCTGGTGCTAGGCAGGTGAACTGATCGACAAAACCGAGTAGCTCGTACAGACAGAGGAGCTTTGAGAGAGAGAGAGTGGTGAAAATTGAATTGCAATAATTCATTCCTATTAGGCAATAATCAGAAAAAAATCCAATTTAGTTCCATTCAACAAATTGTGATGAACTAGTTACGGCAGTTCTTGACTTTATTTTCTCAGTAAAATCCACTTTTAAAACGGCATTTATGTATTTCTCATTAGTATAAGGCAAACATGGCCAGACATTGCCATCCGTTCGTTTTTCTGCGTTGTTTACGCCAGACAAATTGAGGTACTTAGAACACTTTGATAACTAAAATGTGTGAGCTTTTTAAGTCGGCAGATGTGTTTTCATATTTGCAATTGCACAGATTTCGCAAGCGATACGCCAACTTTACAATCAAACCCTTTGCCGAAAAATTGGGATAAAACAGAATGTGCTGCACCGAGTGCTAAAGGAGAATTGCAGTGACGAAGAAAAAGTTAACAAAATTCGTTTTCGTCGTGCCCTTACTAGCCAATATCCGAACCAGACATGGCATAAAGAGACTCTTCGTACGTGTTAATAATTCTAAAGGAAAGGTGCCAATACTCAGATCGGAGGATGGGTGAGAATGACAAAGGAATAAAACGATGGGCAGTGGATGTGTTCTACCCCGTGATATCTTGTGGTTAAACAAGATTCAATATGTTCGTCAACCAGTTCGGTCAAATGAAATAAAAAGTTACAGAAGAAACAACTAATAACTACCAATCCATGGTGAAGTGTTTTGAAGTCCTTTTTCAAAAGGATACGGGAAATTACGGAAGAATAATAGAGTAAGAGTGGAAGAATATATTCATCCATGAATTCGGAAATAACTGTTGGTGGAGTTCTAGACTGTTTGGTTTTTCTTATTTAAGAAGATAAACGTCGCAGTTTTTCGATATGGTACTGAAAGTAAGATGTTCATCCTACATTGGTATCTAGGCTAGCACCTCGATAGTCAACAGGACCAACTGTGGTTAGGAATATCAAACTGAAGATACTAAGACCTGCAAAAGAACAAGCAAGGAAGACTGAAGATACATTCAAGGCATTTACGTGAATTCAATGGTGGATATAACCGGGAAAATGACTATTCTATGTGATAAGTTTTCATCGAACTTCCTGAAATCTGAGGAATTAGAAATGGCATGACAAAGGACGGCACCATCCGTGTACTTAGATATTTTGTATAAGGGGATGAGGGGGAAGGCAGTTAAATTATAAAGAAAATAGAAAACAAGATAACGGAATACATTGGAGTACATCAGTATCGCCCACAATTGGTTTGGAAACTGTGCTTTTAGTTTTCTAGACCCTACCATGAAAATAGTTCGACAGCAAGGAAATAATCTATGCCAGACAATCGAAAATGTCAAGATTCCGAGGAAGTCGAGTTCAGGGCATTGAATCAAAGGCTGAAGACACAGAGCCGACGCACTGCGCAACCATTTAAGGATTTAGCAGCAACATCGACTAAGTGAGCTATAAGATAGAAAGCGTACGTTTTGGATTTATTAAACTGAAAAGAGTCAGACGGTACTTCCAAGTGCGTTGGAAGGCGAATGAGGACAGCCTCACCAGCGAATTCAGGGAGTAGCAGGTGGGAAGGCTTCAACGAAACCGCCTAACTGTCGGAAGAGCTGTAACCTTTCGAATTCGGAATGATGGTTGTTGGACGTCACAGATTTGTTAGATTCCAGAGTAGTGACTCATGTGGCAAGTTGGACAGTGTCAAACTTAAGAACCGCCGGAGGGAGGCCATTGTAACCAACGTTAGCCAATGTTTTGAATTTGTGAGAAATTTTAAAAATGTCTGGAGTGGACAAAAGTTCGGTATCTGCAGAAGCGCATGAGGGGTGCGGAAGAGAACAACCACTGAAGGGATGCATAAACGTAGAACTGAAGTGACCTACATCACTCTGATCGTGTAGACATGCAAAAACCTAAAACTAAGCCCAAAAACTCTGAAGCTCGTGCTTTGTGTTCACGTAAATGTGTGCAGAATCCGGATAACTTTTGAATGTCCAGTCAAATGCCCGTTAGGTGCCACGACGTTATTGTTCTATGATTGTCGGGCTGGTCTATATAATGTAAGTAAGAATAACGTTAACAAGCCTCCGTATTTATTTCTTTTCCGTGAGCATGGAAACAGTTAAAAAAGAATGGTAAGACTAAATTATGCTAATGAATAAATTGTGAATAGGAGCATACGACCAGTCGGAACTTTCTGTCATATTCCAAGGAGCTTCTAACAACTGACAAGTCACCTTGAAGATATGCCTGAGAAGATTTATGCACCATCCAGGAACAAATTCACTGGTCGCGGCTAATAAGAGACACGTCAGCATTAACTGTTATTCTTCAGTTGCTTACAATTTCGATAAAAACCACATGGACACAAGTAACACCTATGTTAAGCACCGCGACCATGTGAGCCTTGATGGTCGACGCAACAGCTAACGTACGACAGTTAACTTACAAACCTAGTACTTATGTCGGATATCAATCGTTATTTCGGGAAATGGATTTTCCGATTTTTCATTCGAACTGAGATCGGGATAACCACTACAGCATTCAATCATCTTTAACCGAAGCCTTGTCAACTGACATCACCACATCGTGCACGTATACTGATTTTTATCTGGCAGCTGAGTCGGCGTGAAGCATGAGTGCTTTAAATAAGTCGATTTAACTAATCTATTTTCCCATCAGAAACCGCAATGCTTTTACTAAATAATTACTTCTTTCGTATAATCACCTTCGTCTAAACCAACACACTAACCACTCACGGGAAAAAAGAAATCAAAGGAGAGGTGATAAAATGATAAGCACTAAAGTCATCGTAAGCTATTTTAAAGATAAATCCAAAATGTGCTGAATCACAAACCGGTAAAACCTTCATGTTATTCAAAGTGAGCAATGTCCCGATAAAGACAATTTGACTGGCATCCCCGTATGTACATTAATGATTAGAGATTGTATGTAGTTAAGCTGGCATTGCCATTACGAAGAACGATCCGCGATGACATTGTGGTTTCAGCACATGGGTATGGTTAAGTAAGCAGATTGTTTCACATGAAGCAAATGTGAGCTGAGGTCCCAAAACTTCACAAAATTTTCTTTTCTCAAGGGCCATGTTTTGGAGCCGTAGAGCAGCACCCGCTTCACAGCTGCTGAGTGTACCCAACCTTTGATCAATCAACAGATGTCACTCAAAGTGAAAATTTAGTCAATGCAATCCTGACCAAGACGGAAACCGGCTTGATTCCCACGCACACACCTTTTGCAAGTACTAGATAATCGTCGGAGTACAATCCCCAAGAGCAGTTGGGATGTGATGCTCACTAAACTAATTCCTGTGGTTTTACATGAAGATCTATCATCTTTATTATAAATCGGCACAATCATCGACTCAGACCAGTCCTTAGGGTCTCTTCCTTTTCCCAGATTGATCTCAGGAGTTTTGTTAACTTCGACATTAACACTTCGCCACCTTCCTTGAAGAAGGATGGCGATAGTCCATCTGGTCCAGCTGTCTTATGCTTTTAGCAAAACTCATCTCTCTCATCAACTCCATTTTGGATGGGGAGCTGGTATCCACCTGTATTGGTTCACTTGCAGGCATAAGTGGAAGGTTCATTGTGGTTGTGGGCCAAGTAAACCGTTCTGCCCAACGCGCCAGCCGACGCTCCTGAAAGTGAAGCAGTGTCGCTAGAGTCCCTTATAACTTCGCTTACCCTCGGCTTCCCAGAACCAATCTTCCTTATCAGTCGGTAAAGTTCGCGACTACTTCCGGCAGCTGCAGCTTTTTCCGTTTCCCTACTCACTACTGCTCACGGTCATTGTCAGGCGCTCGGTTAGCCGATGTCTCAGAGATTTACGCGTCTCACTATATCAGGAGGGAGCGGATCTGCGAATTTCCGAAAAAACAACAACTGAAATCGAGGATATCCATCGTTTCTGAGGCTTACATGGTAAGAAGTCACGCATGGCGACTTCCGCGGAATGCAGGACTTCTTTGATCTGCTCCCGATATTCGCTCGGATCCTAGGCATTCTGTTGACGCGATAATTAAGTTGAAAGTGTCGATCGAAAACTAAGTCGGTGATTATTATCTAGAAGCAGCTGCACAAGAGAAGTGCTTTGCGTAAGTGCGACCAAAGGCTAAGAGGAAACAAAATCAAGCATGGACCAAAGCAAGCTCTGATTCTACGAGTGCAGGCCAAAAGGATCGACGACCACCGGGCGGTCCATAGTATCGGTAACCAAGACCAACGTGGTCAGTTTGAGTCTAAGGCTGCGAAGGCGGAGGGCGCCAAGTAAGCCGATGCTACTGACTGCATTAAGAGGTCTTGTTTCCCAGATGCATTCTATGGTCGGAACAAACTCAGAAGGGGCGATCACCATTTTCAGTGCGATCGACTAAGAAAGCGAGTTGCCTTCGAAACAACGTTTAGTTTCCGCAATGTAAACGAGCTGAGCACTGAAATCCCCAGCAGTGTCGACGAATGCACATTTCCAAAAAGTCAAAATAAGCCCGGCGGAACTGACCGTTAACTTAAGCGGAACTACAAGCAGAAGGCGCAGAAACAAGAGACGAAGAAACAACAACGCTCCATCATCATCGACGTTCAGCGTTCAACGGAAGGGCAAGCCTCACTGACTGCTGACTTTATCCCAGAGTTACATGTTGACACAGAAAAAGTGAATATGAAGGGTGAATGGTCAGTGCACCTACACATGCGGGGAAAGCAAAATCAGCCAACACCCAAAGTACGCAGTGTACTTTTTAATCATCCTGATTCCATGAAAAATGAAAACAAGATCCCCACTGTTCACGGTTCACTGCCATATCCTTCAGTTTCTCCAGCCAGCTAATTGACAGACTCCAATTATGGTGGTGTAAAACACCTACGTCACCTAAGTTAACTGTGTACTTTTTTCAGTTCATGTCATCAGCTGACCTCCACATGGCTTCTTCCATTCCTTGGGAAGAACACAAAATAGGGCACGATATGGTAGACGAGTGTTCGCCATACGCAAACGTGACCCAACGAGCGTAGTCTACTAAGTTTCATACGCTGATATACGGTATTCTAAGAGCTAACACCTAGTATTAAATTCCTGACCTCCACATTACTCACCCGATCACTCCATCCAATCCTAGCCATAATACATAGACATCGGTGGTCGAAAACCTCCAATCGACGAACATCTCCCACATGCACATTCCATGTTTGGCAACCGTACAACAAAACTGAACGCACTGGGGCACAGTACACACGACCCTTCAACTTCAGTGAAATATCAGGCCGACGCGACAAGTGCTTCAGTCCAGCGCAAGCTGCTCGAGCCTTGAATATACGTGTATTTACCTCCATTCCGAACCTACCATCGTTTGGCACGCAGCTACCAAGGTACGTGAGACGGTCTACAATCGTTAATTCTTCTCCGCTCCGCACCAAGTTCGGCACTACTGTCATCCAGTCCAGAAAAGCGTCAATCTTCCGTCATCGAGCCATGTAAACTGAGTCGAGATGGAAATGTGCTAAAACAACGACAGCTGAATTAGTGATCACGGGGACCGAACCGTGTTGTTTGAATGTCATTGAATGGTTGTTGCGCTGTTAATGAGGGGGAGGCAACTACTATGTAGTGAAAAGTAGTGAAATCATCAATGACCGAACACATCGGTTTTTGCATCAATATCGCGGGGATATCGGAACAGGGGAAGGAGTACGATGAGTAACTCACCTTCTACCACATCAATGACAACAAGACCAGCCAGTGAAGGGATTGTGCGTTTATGGGCCACGTGAACGGCAACAGCACCACCCATACTGAAAAAACAAAGATATGGTTTGAAACAATCTCCCAGGAATGCCATAGGACAGATTAAGATTTGCACTAGTGGATACTCAATCGATACAAAAATCGATCAGTTTCATGACCTGGTATCGACCATTCACTACGAGCCAAAAAACTATCGGCATGTACTAAGGTGATCTGATGTGGTACGGCTTCAGTGGTCCCTACCAGTGAAAAAATAGAGCATCATTGTTATCTTGTTGCGTTGATGAAAAACCATATCTCAGGATTTATAAAAACGGTGTAACCAAATGCTGCGTGGACGAAAGCACTACTCACGACGAAGTTCGAACTCGGTTTTAGGATAAAACAAACTACATAATGTGAAAAACGAGAAGCACATCGCAAATCCGGTCACGCAAAAGTGAAACGCGAAAATGGGAGTCAACATACGCGCGACATTTTACTGAAACAGTGAACATACAGACACGTACATGCGATACAGCTGTATCGATTTATAGCTTTTCGTTGTCGGTATAATTTGCAACAATTGAGTCCGTAAGAAATGGGATTCTGTCTAATGTGTGGGAACAAGTAAAGAACGGCGACCACGTCTCTTACCTGACAGTAAAACGCAGGGACAGAAATGCTGCCTGTGCATAAGGCAGGGAAGGTTTCCGTGACTATCAGAAATCTATTGCTCGTCTGTTCGTCACAAACAGAACGATTCACAATAATTCTTAAAACCCAGGGTGTCGACGGTGGATCTTACTCGAAACAGTTGCGTTGAACTCAACATTTTCTATTATGGCAAGATCACTGGGTGAACATCACGGAGACCAGGCACAGTAGAATAGTCAATTAAAAACAACGAAATCGCAATTTCTACGGTTTATTTTTTTACCGGCAAGAGTAACCTTTGGTGCATGTTCACGGGAAAACTTAAGTGTTAAATGTGCTGTATACTCTAATAAGAGTCTATAAGACACGCTGGCTCGTTGACTAGCATTCGAGTGTCACACATTCGCTGCTCGCTGGCACTCATTTTTTCCATCCGCCATTGTGCACTACTGAAAAATAGCAAACAGACAAACATCAGTACCAGCTCATGTCAGTTACCACCAGGTTTTCGTACGCCTTAAAACTGCGATTAAATATTCACCAAGATTGGCACGGAAACAACATTCTGAACCTTATCCTCGATAGTTAATAGAATAAGGGTCCAACTGTAGAGAAACTCTAACAATTATTGATTATGTGACAAACGAACATAATTGCTCTCAAAGATACTGACAGCGTTTGAACAATATGAACAAGACCGCTTGTTCGAGGACGTGATAAGGTTATATTTTTGGTACGATGGTTTGAATCAAAGTGAAAAACATACATTGGAAACAGAGTATAAATCGTTGTTAGGATTCGTTTGGAAATTTAATCATTTTACAAGATGAAGACCCTTCCAAACGCAAACACAATGCCAGGAATACATAAGATCATGAAGATACGAAAATTATCTCGAGGAATTGACATTAATCACACGAAATCGCAGTAAAACACCACAGATCTTTGTCTCCGCGTGACACTAACCATGTGATGCACTATTGAAGCAGATGTTTCAACCAAAACGTCGGATTAATTTACAAAAGAATCAAAAGAAGGTGGAACGTGGTACAAAATACCTTTTACATTGTGAAAAAATTTTCGCCAAGTTTAGAGGGGATAAAAAGCCGTCATACAATTTCGATCGATGAGCTGTGTTCAAACTCCAAACGTCTTTTCACCAGCCAGAGTGACATGGTTAGTGTGCAAGTACAGCTGACTGATGGCCAGAAATTTATGAAAACCGTCAAATTCTTCGATTCATTGGATAGAGAAAGTGTATTTCGTACAAAAACTATATATGGACCAACCGCCTGTAGAAATTTGGTAGAAGAAAAAAAAGAATCGAAGTACTCAGTGCGCAATTGTCCCAATGCTTTCGTTTTTCGCATAGTCCCTGGAAAGTGTCATTTAATCCCCCATTGGAAGTGGAAGTGCAGTCGAATATTCGGCTTCTGAGGAGGGGAAAAAAGCAGCCGGTCCCGACGATCTTCCCTCAATTCTCTTCAAATTGCGTGGTTAAGCGCTGGTGAAATAACCTACCTCATTGCTTTGTGATGTTTGGAACGAGGAGCGTATCCCGCTATCGTGGGGTGAGTCACTGATTATACCCATCCTCAAGAAGGGTACACGGAGTGACTGCAGCAATCATCGTGGGATTAGTTTAATTCCGATAGTTCCTAAGATGTTAGCTTTGATAATGCTGCGCCGTTTGACACCGATTCGCGAGAGTAATATCCGCAAACGGTAGGCCGGATTTTGGCCAGGTCGAGGTTGCATCGACCAGATATTCACTCTTCGACAGATACTCGAAACGCGCCACACGCATCCCCGCCCTACGATCGTAGTCTTCCTCGACTTGAAAGGTGCTTTCGACTCCGTTGATCGACCAACACTACTATGTGCTATCCATCGGAAAGTTATGCCAAAGAATTTCGTAAATCTGTTGCGAGCATTGTACTCGCATATCTATGATCACGTGAGGATATACGTTGAACTATGAAGTTCATTCGAAACGATTAGTGGCGTCCGACAAGGGTTTCCCATCTCTCCATTCTTGTTCAACTTCGTCATGGACGAGGTGATAGAGGATGTTTTAGGAGGTCTCCGGATGCAGGAGGAAAGCTATGTGACCTAGATTACACAGATGACGTTGTGGGCCTTTTCGAGTCGGCAGACCATGCACAACGGGCACTAGATAGACTGTCGAGATCGGTCGCTCGGTTTCGCATGTGCTTGCATCTTCAAAGTGCAAAGTGCTGTTACAGGACTGGACGACAACAATGCCGAACTTGATGCTGAGCAGAGAAGAATTAACGATTGTAGACCGTCTCACGTACCTTGGTAGCTGCGTGCCAAACGATGGTAGGTTCGGAATGGAGGTAAATACACGTATATTCAAGGCTCGAGCAGCTTGCGCTGGACTGAAGCACTTGTCGCGTCGGCCTGATACTTCACTGAAGTTGAAGGGTCGTGTGTACTGTGCCCCAGTGCGTTCAGTTTTGTTGTACGGTTGCCAAACATGGAATGTGCATGTGGGAGATGTTCGTCGATTGGAGGTTTTCGACCACCGATGTCTATGTATTATGGCTAGGATTGGATGGAGTGATCGGGTGAGTAATGTGGAGGTCAGGAATTTAATACTAGGTGTTAGCTCTTAGAATACCGTATATCAGCGTATGAAACTTAGTAGACTACGCTCGTTGGGTCACGTTTGCGTATGGCGAACACTCGTCTACCATATCGTGCCCTATTTTGTGTTCTTCCCAAGGAATGGAAGAAGCCATGTGGAGGTCAACAGATGACGTGGTAACGTAGGATGAGAAAATGTACAGCGAAGTTAGGTAAAGTAGGTGTCTCACGCCTTCGTGGTTGGGATCCGAAAGACTCATCGACTTGCTGGCTGGAGATACTGAAGGATATGGCAGTGAACCGTGAACAGTGGCGATCGTGCTGTCATTTTCTATCGAATCAGAATGATTGAAAACACGTGCATTTGTACAGCTAGACTGTGTTTCGTGTGTTGGCTGCAGCAGCATCTTATCTTTTCCCGCCTGTGTAGGTCCACTGCCTGTTCCCCCCTTGGATATTCACTCTTAATATAAAAACGTGTAACTGTGGGGGAAAGGCAGTGGTCAGTGAGGCTTGCTTTGCTGTTTAGCGCTGAACGATGTTGATGATGATGATGATGATGATACCCAGCGTTCAGCATTTTGAATTATATGTCTGTCGGACAGTTTGGTCTCATCATCCTCCTGAATAAATAACCGAATCCGCCAGTTTTATAATTACCGGTCTCAGAAGAACAGTATGTAACCAAAAAACTATTGAACAATTTTACCAGCACATCATGAATCCTTTAGTTATGACCCACCAGAGAATATCAGCCTGCTGTTTGTGATGGCTTGAGTATATTGTACATCCTGTANAACCACCAAAACAAATTTCTACCAGAAAAAGTGTCCGTGGGGGTCTGCCCTCAAATTTTTTTTTTCTCCCGCCTGTGTAGGTCCACTGCCTGTTCCCCCCTTGGATATTCACTCTTAATATAAAAACGTGTAACTGTGGGGGAAAGGCAGTGGTCAGTGAGGCTTGCTTTGCTGTTTAGCGCTGAACGATGATGATGATGATAATCAATATAGATTAGGGAATACCTGAAACTTGGCGAAGCATCAACAGAGTTCAGTGACGAAAAAGTGCCGTTGTATTCAACGGACTGCATTGTTACTTTTACTTACTTTCAAGTTGCCTGGTTACCTAAGTGAGAGAGCTGTTGTCAATAATTGCTTCATGCACGAATAAATTAATGCAAACATCTGTAGACTACAAGTTTTTGGATACGACGTTTTGGCGTAGCTCATTCGCACGGAACTAAGAAAACTAGTTATTTCTGCTGTGAAAGTATATGCGGTTATTAAACCTTTCAGCTGTTTGTTTGGCTTCATGCATCAGCCAATGCTTCAGAAGCTTTGTGGGAATCATGAAACTATTATTTTTGCATCATGTGGATTCATTGCATAAAGGATGTCCATAAAAGACGTCCATTTGAAAGTACGACGTCTTTCAATTAGAGGGACAAAAACACTGATGGTTTCAGCTTGCGGCGGAAGCTCACAGCGCAACACGTTCTCTTTGGGCCGAACTACCACTTGGATTGTTGTACATACGCCGCGTGCTCACAACGAAAGGCGGCATACAATGAACCCAAGTCGCTTGGGCGCATAGCTGTATTTACATGAAGATCCCGGTTTGTTTTATTGTGATTGAGTTTCTTACGCGACCAGATCCGAGAATTGCATTCAGCTGGGCATTGTACGCATTTTCTTACTCCCAAATCACATACTGAATTGCTATACACCATGATACAATCGAAACAAATCCAGTCGTGCATGCTGTCTCGAAATGTCATACTTTTGAAGCTGAAATGTAGTGCGATCCAACTCTTATTTGTCGCACGACAGTTTCCAAAAGTTCAACGTGGCGAATCCTTTTCAATTTTCCGACACACTACAGACTGCTATAATTACACATACCACGCTCCCAAGGATGGGCACAACATCGGTGCTTACCAATCACTCAAGAGCCAGTAACCCGATGAGAATTCAAATGTCTACTGACGGCGTGCATGGTCCATTTTTGGCTACTTTAGGCGAGCTGGCGCATCAAGCTGTTATCACGTTCTGACTGCCTTGGTGTACGTTAGGTACTTGTTCTTCTTACCGAAATTCTGCGGGCGGTGCAACCTGTTCTGAGAGTTCGTGTTTTATGATCAAAACTACGTCTGGATCTGCCGTGCGGGTAGTAAATCACATAGACCCAACCGACTTTTACGTCAATTCCTATATCCGATTTTTGGACTGAACGTTTTGCATTCCGTTACAAACGGTACAAGATATTCGTTTTCCGTTTTATTTTCTAGGCGCTACATTTTTCTTCCACGCTGGGCAAACATACTTATGATAGTCGTCCTTTCCTTCTTAATTCCAGCCACTTGTTCTTCTTCTGTAGGCGTTAACCATATTCCGCTGTTTTCAATCCTCCCGAGGCACAACAATATCGTTATTCTTATTGCAGGAGAGGAGTGATGACGACAATTAGCTTATTCCAGTTACATTTTGCGCTTCGATATTTACATCCTCCTTCGCCCCGTAAATGATGGCCTAACTATGATCACATCGTGGAACTTGATTGCAAGGTGGCAGGAAACAAAAAGGCCTATGCAGAACCACTCTAGAAACGATGAAAACTGATTGCTTTGCGTGCAGGATTATGAGCTACAGTCAACATGCGACATCCAATTACTTCGTGGCCAAATTGGTAGTAACCAAATGACTGCCGCATTTTGTATCAGCTGTCGGATGGAGTAAGCTACTGAACGTTTTCACCTTAGAAACACAAACAAAGCAAACTTCAATGACACTGCATCCGTTAGATAAAACGGGGTGCAACGTTTAATGTCTAGCCCCAGTGTATTCATTAGTTATTAGTGATGTGAAACAACAACTGCGATACGGCCCCGAAAGGATTTCAATTTCCCACCAACCTGGAGTTCGATATACTCTTTATTTAGCTCATTCTCCTCTATTTCCAAAAAATGTATACTTCAATGAATGTGCTCTCGGCAAGGCGTCCCATTTTGAGACTAGGCATTTCAATTTTCAGGGCTCACCAATGGAGTTCTTCCTAAATTTAAAAAGCCTCTCTCGCACGACCCATATCAAAAAATCAATCTTCGCTCCGATTCGAACCGCGACCCGTTTACCCTTTCTCCCGCAACGTAACCTTCGTCAGTGGGTATTTAGATTGCACATGATTCACAAAAAACATCTTGCTAGAGGACCTGAGACTTCATATCATGTAACGAAATCCAACTACCCGTTTAAATGTTACATTTTTCTGCACCATGAGAGAAAATTATCAAGTCTTCTGTTAAAGCCAGAGAACACGCAATGACGCCAATAATCCCATATGTTTACATATGGCTGCCTTATCGGAGTTGCTCCGGAGCCGTGACTGGTACCCTAACACAGTGCACAACTTCAATCCACACTGCCTGGCCGATTCATCAAATACAGGATGTACAATATACTCAAGCCATCACAAACAGCAGGCTGATATTCTCTGGTGGGTCATAACTAAAGGATTCATGATGTGCTGGTAAAATTGTTCAATAGTTTTTTGGTTACATACTGTTCTTCTGAGACCGGTAATTATAAAACTGGCGGATTCGGTTATTTATTCAGGAGGATGATGAGACCAAACTGTCCGACAGACATATAATTCAAAATGCTGAACGCTGGGTATCATCATCATCATCATCATCAACATCGTTCAGCGCTAAACAGCAAAGCAAGCCTCACTGACCACTGCCTTTCCCCCACAGTTACACGTTTTTATATTAAGAGTGAATATCCAAGGGGGGAACAGGCAGTGGACCTACACAGGCGGGAAAAGATAAGATGCTGCTGCAGCCAACACACGAAACACAGTCTAGCTGTACAAATGCACGTGTTTTCAATCATTCTGATTCGATAGAAAATGACAGCACGATCGCCACTGTTCACGGTTCACTGCCATATCCTTCAGTATCTCCAGCCAGCAAGTCGATGAGTCTTTCGGATCCCAACCACGAAGGCGTGAGACACCTACTTTACCTAACTTCGCTGTACATTTTCTCATCCTACGTTACCACGTCATCTGTTGACCTCCACATGGCTTCTTCCATTCCTTGGGAAGAACACAAAATAGGGCACGATATGGTAGACGAGTGTTCGCCATACGCAAACGTGACCCAACGAGCGTAGTCTACTAAGTTTCATACGCTGATATACGGTATTCTAAGAGCTAACACCTAGTATTAAATTCCTGACCTCCACATTACTCACCCGATCACTCCATCCAATCCTAGCCATAATACATAGACATCGGTGGTCGAAAACCTCCAATCGACGAACATCTCCCACATGCACATTCCATGTTTGGCAACCGTACAACAAAACTGAACGCACTGGGGCACAGTACACACGACCCTTCAACTTCAGTGAAATATCAGGCCGACGCGACAAGTGCTTCAGTCCAGCGCAAGCTGCTCGAGCCTTGAATATACGTGTATTTACCTCCATTCCGAACCTACCATCGTTTGGCACGCAGCTACCAAGGTACGTGAGACGGTCTACAATCGTTAATTCTTCTCTGCTCAGCATCAAGTTCGGCATTGTTGTCGTCCAGTCCTGTAACAGCACTTTGCACTTTGAAGATGCAAGCACATGCGAAACCGAGCGACCGATCTCGACAGTCTATCTAGTGCCCGTTGTGCATGGTCTGCCGACTCGAAAAGGCCCACAACGTCATCTGTGTAATCTAGGTCACATAGCTTTCCTCCTGCATCCGGAGACCTCCTAAAACATCCTCTATCACCTCGTCCATGACGAAGTTGAACAAGAATGGAGAGATGGGAAACCCTTGTCGGACGCCACTAATCGTTTCGAATGAACTTCATAGTTCAACGTATATCCTCACGTGATCATAGATATGCGAGTACAATGCTCGCAACAGATTTACGAAATTCTTTGGCATAACTTTCCGATGGATAGCACATAGTAGTGTTGGTCGATCAACGGAGTCGAAAGCACCTTTCAAGTCGAGGAAGACTACGATCGTAGGGCGGGGATGCGTGTGGCGCGTTTCGAGTATCTGTCGAAGAGTGAATATCTGGTCGATGCAACCTCGACCTGGCCAAAATCCGGCCTACCGTTTGCGGATATTACTCTCGCGAATCGGTGTCAAACGGCGCAGCATTATCAAAGCTAACATCTTAGGAACTATCGGAATTAAACAAATCCCACGATGATTGCTGCAGTCACTCCGTGTACCCTTCTTGAGGATGGGTATAATCAGTGACTCACCCCACGATAGCGGGATACGCTCCTCGTTCCAAACATCACAAAGCAATGAGGTAGGTTATTTCACCAGCGCTTAACCACGCAATTTGAAGAGAATTGAGGGAAGATCGTCGGGACCGGCTGCTTTTTTCCCCTCCTCAGAAGCCGAATATTCGACTGCACTTCCACTTCCAATGGGGGATCAAGTAACACCTCCCAAGGATTCACAGCTCCAGACGTCGGACTAAATACGTTAGCGTGTGGCCAGCTAAACTAACCCTTGAAATGCTTTGTCCAACGGACCAGTCTCTCCTGTCTACCATGGACGAGCTCTCCATTTTTATCGCACACGACTCAACTAACCGAAGTTCGCCGCCCACTTTTCTCGCGTATAAGCTTAAACAGTCTTTGACTGTTACCTGAAGCGGCCGCTTTCTCCATCTCTTCGGCTACCTTAACCCACCAGTTTTCGCGGTCATTCCTAAGGCCAACTGGTCAACTGACGCTGCAACTGTCGACGCATCTTATTCACTTCCTTGCAGTTAGGCAGCTCGCGTTTTTGCCCCATTAGACTTAGCGACGCTTGCGAGATCCAGTGTTTTTGATGAATGCTAGATCTGGGACCGCAGGCGAAATTTGCTGCCAAATGCATAGCCTGCTTAATTTGATCCCACTGATCGTCTACATTGCTGCTGTTCGCAGTTCTTAGTTCTCCGGATAGTTTCTGTTCGNCGGTTCACTGCCATATCCTTCAGTATCTCCAGCCAGCAAGTCGATGAGTCTTTCGGATCCCAACCACGAAGGCGTGAGACACCTACTTTACCTAACTTCGCTGTACATTTTCTCATCCTACGTTACCACGTCATCTGTTGACCTCCACATGGCTTCTTCCATTCCTTGGGAAGAACACAAAATAGGGCACGATATGGTAGACGAGTGTTCGCCATACGCAAACGTGACCCAACGAGCGTAGTCTACTAAGTTTCATACGCTGATATACGGTATTCTAAGAGCTAACACCTAGTATTAAATTCCTGACCTCCACATTACTCACCCGATCACTCCATCCAATCCTAGCCATAATACATAGACATCGGTGGTCGAAAACCTCCAATCGACGAACATCTCCCACATGCACATTCCATGTTTGGCAACCGTACAACAAAACTGAACGCACTGGGGCACAGTACACACGACCCTTCAACTTCAGTGAAATATCAGGCCGACGCGACAAGTGCTTCAGTCCAGCGCAAGCTGCTCGAGCCTTGAATATACGTGTATTTACCTCCATTCCGAACCTACCATCGTTTGGCACGCAGCTACCAAGGTACGTGAGACGGTCTACAATCGTTAATTCTTCTCTGCTCAGCATCAAGTTCGGCATTGTTGTCGTCCAGTCCTGTAACAGCACTTTGCACTTTGAAGATGCAAGCACATGCGAAACCGAGCGACCGATCTCGACAGTCTATCTAGTGCCCGTTGTGCATGGTCTGCCGACTCGAAAAGGCCCACAACGTCATCTGTGTAATCTAGGTCACATAGCTTTCCTCCTGCATCCGGAGACCTCCTAAAACATCCTCTATCACCTCGTCCATGACGAAGTTGAACAAGAATGGAGAGATGGGAAACCCTTGTCGGACGCCACTAATCGTTTCGAATGAACTTCATAGTTCAACGTATATCCTCACGTGATCATAGATATGCGAGTACAATGCTCGCAACAGATTTACGAAATTCTTTGGCATAACTTTCCGATGGATAGCACATAGTAGTGTTGGTCGATCAACGGAGTCGAAAGCACCTTTCAAGTCGAGGAAGACTACGATCGTAGGGCGGGGATGCGTGTGGCGCGTTTCGAGTATCTGTCGAAGAGTGAATATCTGGTCGATGCAACCTCGACCTGGCCAAAATCCGGCCTACCGTTTGCGGATATTACTCTCGCGAATCGGTGTCAAACGGCGCAGCATTATCAAAGCTAACATCTTAGGAACTATCGGAATTAAACAAATCCCACGATGATTGCTGCAGTCACTCCGTGTACCCTTCTTGAGGATGGGTATAATCAGTGACTCACCTCACGATAGCGGGATACGCTCCTCGTTCCAAACATCACAAAGCAATGAGGTAGGTTATTTCACCAGCGCTTAACCACGCAATTTGAAGAGAATTGAGGGAAGATCGTCGGGACCGGCTGCTTTTTTCCCCTCCTCAGAAGCCGAATATTCGACTGCACTTCCACTTCCAATGGGGGATCAAGTAACACCTCCCAAGGATTCACAGCTCCAGACGTCGGACTAAATACGTTAGCGTGTGGCCAGCTAAACTAACCCTTGAAATGCTTTGTCCAACGGACCAGTCTCTCCTGTCTACCATGGACGAGCTCTCCATTTTTATCGCACACGACTCAACTAACCGAAGTTCGCCGCCCACTTTTCTCGCGTATAAGCTTAAACAGTCTTTGACTGTTACCTGAAGCGGCCGCTTTCTCCATCTCTTCGGCTACCTTAACCCACCAGTTTTCGCGGTCATTCCTAAGGCCAACTGGTCAACTGACGCTGCAACTGTCGACGCATCTTATTCACTTCCTTGCAGTTAGGCAGCTCGCGTTTTTGCCCCATTAGACTTAGCGACGCTTGCGAGATCCAGTGTTTTTGATGAATGCTAGATCTGGGACCGCAGGCGAAATTTGCTGCCAAATGCATAGCCTGCTTAATTTGATCCCACTGATCGTCTACATTGCTGCTGTTCGCAGTTCTTAGTTCTCCGGATAGTTTCTGTTCGTAGCTGTTGCGAACAACCGAATCCGACAAACGTTTGACAGCCAGTCGGGCTTGTGGCCTGCGTCGATGGCCATTCAGCTGCAGCAAAAAATTTCATCAAAACTAACGCATGGTCCGATTCGACGTACGTGGTCCAGTACGATCTACAGTTCTGGACAGAGTCGCGCCAACGGTAGCTAACTGCGATATGGTCAATCTGACTCAAAGTACCTTTCGAGTTGGAGCACCATGTCGCTGTGAGACACGAACCGTGTCGGAAATTCGTACTAGATAAGAATAAATGATTATCTGCATAGAATTGGAGAAGTCTTTCCCTGTTGTCTGTTCGCTATGCAGGCAACGCGCATCGCCCACCTAAACAGGACCCCGATGCACTAAGTTGTCCAACTTGTGCATTAAAATCACCTGCTACCACTACAATGTCAGCGTGTTTGATCTTCCGAACAAGAGTGACGAGGTTATCGTAAAGCTCGTCTTTCTCCATGTCAGTGCTGCAGTCTGTTGGAGCGTATGCCGAGATAACAAATAAACTACGCTTAACACTACTATCCTTTCGGAAGCCAACTGACCCCTGCAGTCTCATGGCACACAAGCGACTGTTGACTGGGATCCAATCTAAAAGGGCTGCTTCAGCCTTCTCACTCAAGACTATTCCTACACCACGTTGACCCACAGCTCGAGCTGCTTCGTCTCCTGAAGCGCGAAAAAATGTCTTGACGAGACGTTTGGCGCAGTTAGCTGAATTACTCTACTCTACTTGAATCCTGAATTCGTGTTTCACTCACACAGCAGACATCAATCGAAGGTGAGTCCACTGTCAGAGCCAAACACGCCTGTTGGCCAGCCTGCATTAATGTGCGCACATTGAAGGAACCCAGATGCAGAGGCTGACGAGGCTTGGGAAAATGTGAGCTAAGAGACTGAAAACCACCTACTACACTACTTAACAATAAACCGTTGCGAGTATCGGGCGTGTTGTCAATGGAGATACTATGGGTAGGCAGAGTGGGCAAACAGATTGGTTGGAGACAGAAGAGACAGGTTGAATAAAAGAGAGGAAACTCTGAGCAGTGGCATACTTATCACTATCCACCCCACTCGATGCAATGGGCAGTGCGGTCCTGATTATCCTGCGCGACGACCGATCTAGTATGGAGTTCTTTGCAGGCGTGTAACTCATGGGGATTGATGGACGGGTGTTGCTAGGGGGTCTAGCTGTTAAGCAGAAGAATGAATAGAGATCTCAACCAAAGCCTTTGGTTCTGACAAGAACCTGACTGCAAGGCAGCGAGGAATAGCTGATTGGAAGCCCATACACTTGAATTGATTATTCTTCTACTCGTTTTTTTCGACTGAGCTTATAACTCAGATCGAGCCCCGACTTGGAGGACCAGGTTGGTTGGTTGGGTAGAGATCACTCGAACCAACATCATATGTTCCATTACTAGTGTACAGGAAAAGAGCATTCGATGCGACGTCCTATATTAGAGCGGGTCCTACATCTCTCACCCTCATGCAGCCTTACTTCACTTTGTCTGTGGAGCAACACCGCCAGCAAATCGGACATTGACCTAGGGCGCCTATATGACTAACAGTCCGTGGACTCTTATTCTATCCAGAGTTCGTTTTTATTTGATCGACTCTGATCCATGGAGCAGTTAGTAAGAAGGTTCGTACAGAGTACACAGTGTATTTGGGATTACTTTGTAAAGAATCGTATTGAACCCCACAGTTGGACGCTTGGCGTTTCAGGATTGTGATACGCATAGCTCGACAACCGTCTGAAATTCGCAATAACTTCGGTTCAGAGATATCTGGACAAGCACCCAGGGCACCATTAACTACCTTCTTGGACAGCGACTTTGCCTACGATTCAAGCTTAGTCTCGTACTGTACACTTCGTACAAATCTATAGTTGCTATGTTACGGTCCAACTACGAAACTGGATGGACGACTTGCGTTAATTTACTCTTGCACAAAACCTCCCCACAATGTAAACAAATGTCTATCAAGACTCTAGTTCTTCAAATCTTCCCGTATTGCAGATATCATATGGAGATATTTACCATGCACAGTGCGATTGAAAAAACTGGAATTAATGTTAGTTTTCTACTGAGCTGCGAACAAAGACGGTAGCAATTCATTGTTAGGTGTGCGATGACGGCTGATCTTGGAGGTAAAGTGGTCGATCAACGATAGCCTTGTCTTTGGTGACGGTCCGAATAAGAACTTGAAGCTCACTATTTGCTACGGAATATCCCGAATACACCGTTTGACAATCATAACGAGATCAAAGGTAAAAAAAAAATATCACACATAAGGTTTGCATAACTTCAACCTGTGATTTAACGACTCAGATGAACAAACTTCTACATGGCCTTGGTTAATCTTTCATTTCCATTATTCGTTCTTGACGGAGCCCGACAAATAAAAAACGTGAACACTGGTTTACATCCCTTTCATCCATACACTATTCACTAAATGATCCTTCTCATATCCCAACAAACGGGAGAGAGGTTACTAACCCTCAGAGGTAGGCTACCTGAGGTCCCTATTGTATTCTAACAGGCATATAGACTGAACTTCGCCGTCATCGGCTTTATTGGAAACTGTAAGTTAGATTTGATGTGAAATGATCAGGGAGTGTACAAACCGACAAACAACTTTCTGGCTACCGACGGTTGGAGCCCTCAGTACCGTGTTGCTGCCTTGCGAATCAGGTCTTCTGATCAAGGGTTCGCGACAGCAACTGTAATGGAATCTACTTTTTCTGTTCGGGTATCCTTGTCCAAAGAGGAACCGTAGATTGTGATGAATAATCGATGATGAGTACAGAAGAGCTAAGGAGTGTGGTGAACCACAAATAAAGTGCGAACCTATTTCCTGATCTCTTTTTTCTACGTCGTTTTTCTCTTACGTCATAAATTTGATGGGACATGGCCTATATATCAGATAGTACTATATATCCGAATACTACTGATACTATATATATATATATATATAATAAAGCTATAGACCACTAGAAACAGGTCAGCTTGGCAATCTTATCTAAGTGACTTCTGAGGAACTATAGAGAGAGTCCCCTAAGAGATTTGAACTAAGGAGTATGACAGCGACAGAAAACCTCGAGGACACAGTAGACCGACAAAGCACTGAGAAACCACAAGAGCGACGACTTGTGGAGCGATGGATAATGTGAAATTCCTGAGGCAACTTCCAATCGCAACCAAAGGGTGGTGAAATACGGCAAACATTACCTGATTTTCATATAACTTCTGGTTGTCAGCCAAACAGGGAACAGTTTTTCTACGAATCAATAAGATTAAGCTCAAAGGATCCGACTCTTCCTTCTATAAACCAAGACCAGTCTTTAAGATGTACCAATGAGAATATCGAATGCCGAATTCAGAGATAAAATATAAACATTACGATGACAAAAATATGGGATCATCATATTGTTTCAAGATGAAATAGTCATTCATGACTACTGATGTCGCTTATGGGATCCCGGACGATTCGCTCAACGACAGTAACCAAATTAGTGTGCATACAGTTAGTAGAATTCAAAAGAATTGTTCACTATTATGGAAACAATTAAGACCACTTTAGCAGAACAGAAGCAATGGTAACCAAGTAAAAAGAGGAAATGGAGAATATCAGGAAAACCGGTGATTCGCTTACCTATGCCCCACAAGGACAATTGGCGGTGCCTCAGTTGGATACATGGCAAAAATGATTTTTATAACATCTCTGAAATGTTGTCAAAAAATGACGGGGTACGTTATGTACTTGGATAGGGTATCCACTGACAGATCCTCATCGTCCTGACAGCTGGTATCACCGTGGCCGCGCATATCGACAGCCAAACACTGGCATTTCACTTGCTCAGTGATTGTGGCCTACAGAAAAGAAAACCATGGTGAAATGGAACGTAAAAATTTGAAGCAAGAGACATACACTGAGTACGGCCCATGTCAAGGCCGAGAATCCACCTCCATGGATGAAAAAGAGTAACGGTCCTTCAACTCCCCGCCGGTAAATTCGAAATGTCTGGAACCAGAACTATCGTGAATGGAGAAGGGAGTTACCCCAGATTCAAGTTCGATATCATCACGAATGTTGAAATATTCATTCCACCTGACAGGTTCATATGAAACCACCTTTCCGTGATCACTGATGGGGATAAACACAAGATCATTGAATTATTCAGACTTATGAAGTTATTGGTTCTATTTGAAAAATAAGTCAGAAAAAATCTTCATGCATTTTAATGGATTTCAAAACTTTCGTCGGTTTTAGCTCAGGTTGTTGTTTTTCTCAGGGTTCTGATAGTCGAGCTTGGGCATTTGGGTCACGAAATTCTAAATACTAGTCGAAGCGACATTATTAGCACACGTGCACAACGATAATGAATCACAGATGATTAAGCGCACAGCACGAGAATGTTTTGACTGGCTCTGTGGTGATCTTACTCCATTTTATAAAGACCCATGACGGTGGTGAAGCCGTTCATATCGAGGCGTATGGACGTGGAGATCATGAATTCTACTCCCCCCCCCACTACCGATCACTTTCCCATTGGGCAGCCCTCCGATAACCGCAATCTTTTCCCTGAGATTTGTGTTTTTCGCCTGGTAAGTAAGGAATTGAGACAGGCAGCTTTGTTTGAATCTGTTACTAAGTGAAATGTTCGGAGATTTTCCGCTATATTTACGGATATTCGTGCTCGTAGAGAATCAGTTTGTCAGGTATCCCCCACGTTCTGTTAACAGATCAGGTGGAATTATGGTTAACTGGAACGAGCCCAGCCCAAAAGTATGTTATGCAAGTTATGATTGAACTTTGGGCTCAACAGCGGTAATAGAATAGTTTACTACTTTTCACTTCAGAACTATGTCAAAATACTCTGAATTGTAAAAATATGGCTAGTAAATTATGGGGTAACGGACGAATAAATGTAAACGCGTAACAAGCGTCATAATGAGATTGTATCCTAACGTAGTGTGACGCTTTTTGCGCCCCCACGACCTAACGAACTAAACAGGATGGTTTATCTGAGGCCAAAAACTCAACCATGTCTGGAAAGCCATCTAGTGGAGACGAAAAAGTCGTCTCCTGGCTTTGATTGAGAACACTGATCATCCTCCTGGTTAGCAGCCGGACTCTCTAAGAGCATCTGTTTACTACCTCCCATGAATAGTACGACTACACTACATCTGTCATCGGATGATGAAAAGTGGACTACAATTGATAGTTTCTTGCCTTTTATTCAATCATTGGCTTCTGCTTTCAGCCGCCCACACCTGATACATGCTTGTTACTCGCAACGATTGATTGTCAAATAGTATGGCAAAAGATCCTCAGTCTCGCAACTAAAATCTCAAACCTCGTCAGCCTCCGGATCTCAGTACCTCTAATGTGCACACTCGCAAGCAGGCCCATCAACAGGCGGGCTTAGTGCTCACAACGGACTTACTGCTGTTATTCGACGCGAATTCAGGATTCGGGTAGCGTGACTCAACTAGCTCATGTTGATATCTCATCAAGATGTTTTCTGCACACTAAAGAAGACAGAGGAGCTGGAAGTGTGGGTCAAAGTGGTAGAATAATGGTTTTTACTGGGAATGTTGGAACAACTTTTACATTGGATCCCAACTAATAATCGTTTACATGCAGCAAGACTGCAGCAGTCAGTGGATCTTCGAAAGAACAACCGTTTTTAGCGCAGCTAGTTCATAATCTCTACGCTCCAATTGAGATAAAGAGGGATGTTTTCTGGTTAGCTCGTCACTCTCGTTTGCAGGGAGATGATGGCTATAATGCACAGGTTGGAAAATGACAGGCGGTGTAAACCCCTTTCTGCGGAATGAGCAGCCGTGAAGTAACGCTTATCCAAACACTAACATCCGCTATTTGAAGGATTATATTAAATTCCGTTCTTTCGATGTACGACCTAGGGCGGAGGTATTTTCACCAAAGTGCGAGGAAGAGGGTGAACGCCTGATTTATCTTCGGTAATCAGTATAGGGAAGACAACTAAGCCTGTGTTCCGTGTGTTGGCTACAGCAGCATCTTATTTTTCCCACCTGTGTAGTCCCACTCCCTGTCCCCATTGGATATTCACTCTTTTATGGACCTGTGTAACCCTGGGGAAAAGGCAGCGGTCAGTGAGGCTTGCCTTGCTGTTTAGCGCTGAACGTTGATGATGATGATGACTAAACCTTGATTTCAAACCAACCACGGGTGGCGTACGATGCATACAGCTGGATGCTCACCGGCACTGTACTGGCTACTCACGATGTTTGGCCCATCCGAAGGGCGCAAAACGTCACCACTCAGTCAAGGGCTTAGAAGACCTAAATTTTTTCTATTGCCATGTGGCTTAAACCGTTGAGTTCAGGCTCAGACCAGGGTTCCGTGAGTCAACCCCTACTTCGGTTTAGATAACTAAATAGTAACCAGCCAACCGAGGTATCACGCACGCCGATGCATAGTTGGTGCAGTGGAGTTCGAGAATAGAAATGCTATCATGTGGCGAACTGTACACACTATTCCTCTGTTCTGTTTCACGATCACTATTTTCATCTTTTCACATGAAACTAACGACACATGATGCGCACAAAGATGTATGCAAAATATATAGAACACCTGAAAAATGATAAAGAAAATTGAGACTTGTTAGATCTGGTTGGCAGAAAAAGCAAAATTTCAATAACCACATCAACTACACCGTGAAGTCTAATTGTTCGCTTGGCTTAGCTGCCGTCAATGTCCGCAGGCCCATCGAGACTGGACAACAAGCTGTTTTAACTAGGGCTCTTGAAACGTTCAAAATAAATGTATTCTGTTTCCTCGAAATACATATGCTCCAAGGCCCAGATATAGCCTCGTTCTCACTTTACTCCTCAGACGTTAGATGGTCTGGATTCAAGTACTCCTAGTCATGTTGGCGTGTGGATCACTCTGAGCATCCGAGTCGAATGTGTGCACTGTTAGACTGGATCCCAGTCAACGGTCAACCGTGTGCAGTTTGGTTGAAAGGTTTTGTACGTATCGACAGCAGCTGACTGTCAGTTCCTCCTATGTTTTTATGCGTCCTCTGATTACGGCTTTCCTAAGGCCAGGGACGAGTTCTACCGGAAGTTACCGCGATTACTTCGAGAAATGCGTTCGCAAGATGTTGTGGTCGTTGCTGATGATTTTAACGCCCAAATTAACTATTTAAGAGAGGTCGAACGGTGATTTTTGTCCCCGTTGATCGAACTAATAACGGTGATTGTCTCATATAGCTTTGTTCAGAATAGAGACTACTTCTGGAAAACTATTTTTGTCATAAAGAGTGATATCGGCTTACCTGGCATTCTCTTCTGCCTTCACAGCAAAGTGGCAAAGTGGAATGAGGAAATGTACAGCGAACTTAGGTAAAGTATGTACCTCGCGTCTTCGTGGTTGGGGTCCGAAAGACCCGTCAACTGGGTGGCTGGAGACACTAAAGGATATGACAATGAAACGTGAACAGTGGCGACCGTGCTGTTATTTTCCATCGAATCAGAATGATTGAAATTGTATTTGTACCGTGTGTTGGCTGCGGAAGCGTCTTATCTTTTCCCGCCTTCGTATGTCCACTCCCTGTTCCCCTTGGATATTCACTCTTAATATAAAAACGTGTAACTGTGGGGGAAAAGTTGGGGCCAGTGAGGCTTGTCTTGCTGTTAAACGCTGACCGATGATGATAATGATAAACGTTGAAGCCGATCGCGACTATATCGAAGAGGAATATGCGAATTTGAAAAGCTCAAATTCTCTGACTGAGGTCAGGGCTTCCTGGCGGGCTGCAGCTTTATGCACAATCGTCAAAGACCGGACGGAAACAACCGAATGAGGGCCGACGTATGGACCGCGTTTACCCATATAGACTTGAGTGATTGACAATCTTCAACTGATTCATTTCACCAGTAACCGACGGCAGTGTGATCAATCTGAGTACAATACCGTGAAGTCATTATTATGATCGTTCAGCGTTAAATGATAAAACAAGCCTCACTGACCGCTGCCTTTCCCCCACAGTTACACGTTTCTATAAAGAGTGAATATCCAAGGTGAACACGGAGTGGACATACAAAGGTGGGAAAAGATAAGATGCTGCTGCAGCCAACAAACGAAACACAGCCTAACTGTACAAACGCACGTGTTTTCAATCATTCTGATTCGACAGAAAATGACAGCACGATCGCCACTGTTCGCGGTTCACTGCCATATCCTTCAGTATCTCCAGCCAGCAAGTCGATGAGTCTTTCGGATCCCAACCACGAAGGCGTGAGACACCTACTTTACCTAACTTCGCTGTACATTTTCTCATCCTACGTTACCACGTCATCTGTTGACCTCCACATGGCTTCTTCCATTCCTTGGGAAGAACACAAAATAGGGCACGATATGGTAGACGAGTGTTCGTCATACGCAAACGTGACCCAACGAGCGTAGTCTACTAAGTTTCATACGCTGATATACGGTATTCTAAGAGCTAACACCTAGTATTAAATTCCTGACCTCCACATTACTCACCCGATCACTCCATCCAATCCTAGCCATAATACATAGACATCGGTGGTCGAAAACCTCCAATCGACGAACATCTCCCACATGCACATTCCATGTTTGGCAACCGTACAACAAAACTGAACGCACTGGGGCACAGTACACACGACCCTTCAACTTCAGTGAAATATCAGGCCGACGCGACAAGTGCTTCAGTCCAGCGCAAGCTGCTCGAGCCTTGAATATACGTGTATTTACCTCCATTCCGAACCTACCATCGTTTGGCACGCAGCTACCAAGGTACGTGAGACGGTCTACAATCGTTAATTCTTCTCTGCTCAGCATCAAGTTCGGCATTGTTGTCGTCCAGTCCTGTAACAGCACTTTGCACTTTGAAGATGCAAGCACATGCGAAACCGAGCGACCGATCTCGACAGTCTATCTAGTGCCCGTTGTGCATGGTCTGCCGACTCGAAAAGGCCCACAACGTCATCTGTGTAATCTAGGTCACATAGCTTTCCTCCTGCATCCGGAGACCTCCTAAAACATCCTCTATCACCTCGTCCATGACGAAGTTGAACAAGAATGGAGAGATGGGAAACCCTTGTCGGACGCCACTAATCGTTTCGAATGAACTTCATAGTTCAACGTATATCCTCACGTGATCATAGATATGCGAGTACAATGCTCGCAACAGATTTACGAAATTCTTTGGCATAACTTTCCGATGGATAGCACATAGTAGTGTTGGTCGATCAACGGAGTCGAAAGCACCTTTCAAGTCGAGGAAGACTACGATCGTAGGGCGGGGATGCGTGTGGCGCGTTTCGAGTATCTGTCGAAGAGTGAATATCTGGTCGATGCAACCTCGACCTGGCCAAAATCCGGCCTACCGTTTGCGGATATTACTCTCGCGAATCGGTGTCAAACGGCGCAGCATTATCAAAGCTAACATCTTAGGAACTATCGGAATTAAACAAATCCCACGATGATTGCTGCAGTCACTCCGTGTACCCTTCTTGAGGATGGGTATAATCAGTGACTCACCCCACGATAGCGGGATACGCTCCTCGTTCCAAACATCACAAAGCAATGAGGTAGGTTATTTCACCAGCGCTTAACCACGCAATTTGAAGAGAATTGAGGGAAGATCGTCGGGACCGGCTGCTTTTTTCCCCTCCTCAGAAGCCGAATATTCGACTGCACTTCCACTTCCAATGGGGGATCAAGTAACACCTCCCAAGGATTCACAGCTCCAGACGTCGGACTAAATACGTTAGCGTGTGGCCAGCTAAACTAACCCTTGAAATGCTTTGTCCAACGGACCAGTCTCTCCTGTCTACCATGGACGAGCTCTCCATTTTTATCGCACACGACTCAACTAACCGAAGTTCGCCGCCCACTTTTCTCGCGTATAAGCTTAAACAGTCTTTGACTGTTACCTGAAGCGGCCGCTTTCTCCATCTCTTCGGCTACCTTAACCCACCAGTTTTCGCGGTCATTCCTAAGGCCAACTGGTCAACTGACGCTGCAACTGTCGACGCATCTTATTCACTTCCTTGCAGTTAGGCAGCTCGCGTTTTTGCCCCATTAGACTTAGCGACGCTTGCGAGATCCAGTGTTTTTGATGAATGCTAGATCTGGGACCGCAGGCGAAATTTGCTGCCAAATGCATAGCCTGCTTAATTTGATCCCACTGATCGTCTACATTGCTGCTGTTCGCAGTTCTTAGTTCTCCGGATAGTTTCTGTTCGTAGCTGTTGCGAACAACCGAATCCGACAAACGTTTGACAGCCAGTCGGGCTTGTGGCCTGCGTCGATGGCCATTCAGCTGCAGCAAAAAATTTCATCAAAACTAACGCATGGTCCGATTCGACGTACGTGGTCCAGTACGATCTACAGTTCTGGACAGAGTCGCGCCAACGGTAGCTAACTGCGATATGGTCAATCTGACTCAAAGTACCTTTCGAGTTGGAGCACCATGTCGCTGTGAGACACGAACCGTGTCGGAAATTCGTACTAGATAAGAATAAATGATTATCTGCATAGAATTGGAGAAGTCTTTCCCTGTTGTCTGTTCGCTATGCAGGCAACGCGCATCGCCCACCTAAACAGGACCCCGATGCACTAAGTTGTCCAACTTGTGCATTAAAATCACCTGCTACCACTACAATGTCAGCGTGTTTGATCTTCCGAACAAGAGTGACGAGGTTATCGTAAAGCTCGTCTTTCTCCATGTCAGTGCTGCAGTCTGTTGGAGCGTATGCCGAGATAACAAATAAACTACGCTTAACACTACTATCCTTTCGGAAGCCAACTGACCCCTGCAGTCTCATGGCACACAAGCGACTGTTGACTGGGATCCAATCTAAAAGGGCTGCTTCAGCCTTCTCACTCAAGACTATTCCTACACCACGTTGACCCACAGCTCGAGCTGCTTCGTCTCCTGAAGCGCGAAAAAATGTCTTGACGAGACGTTTGGCGCAGTTAGCTGAATTACTCTACTCTACTTGAATCCTGAATTCGTGTTTCACTCACACAGCAGACATCAATCGAAGGTGAGTCCACTGTCAGAGCCAAACACGCCTGTTGGCCAGCCTGCATTAATGTGCGCACATTGAAGGAACCCAGATGCAGAGGCTGACGAGGCTTGGGAAAATGTGAGCTAAGAGACTGAAAACCACCTACTACACTACTTAACAATAAACCGTTGCGAGTATCGGGCGTGTTGTCAATGGAGATACTATGGGTAGGCAGAGTGGGCAAACAGATTGGTTGGAGACAGAAGAGACAGGTTGAATAAAAGAGAGGAAACTCTGAGCAGTGGCATACTTATCACTATCCACCCCACTCGATGCAATGGGCAGTGCGGTCCTGATTATCCTGCGCGACGACCGATCTAGTATGGAGTTCTTTGCAGGCGTGTAACTCATGGGGATTGATGGACGGGTGTTGCTAGGGGGTCTAGCTGTTAAGCAGAAGAATGAATAGAGATCTCAACCAAAGCCTTTGGTTCTGACAAGAACCTGACTGCAAGGCAGCGAGGAATAGCTGATTGGAGGCCCATACACTTGAATTGATTATTCTTCTACTCGTTTTTTTCGACTGAGCTGCTAACTCAGATCAAGCCCCGACTTGGAGGATCAGGAGACTACTCCGTTAGGCCTCTACCGATTGAACTTCTAGTTATGATTGGATCTTCGGCCTGAGATAAGCCGTCCTGTATGGCTCGTCGGATCATGGAGGCACGCACACCACGTCAAGATGCAATCTCGTTCTGACTAATTCATCTTTGTTACGAACCACTACCAGTGTATACGCAAGGAGTTGTAACTGTCTGTACAGATTACCAACAACTTCCTTTTTCCTCCTGGGTTTTTTGTGCTAGTTCCTGTCGGGATTTACCTTCACGAAGACTAGGAATTTAGTCCGGGCTGGCCATAGCCACAAGTAACTAAGAACACTGCATCTCAACGACTGATGAGCATGCGACAGCCTGTAAAATAATCCTGATTTGTTTTCAAATGAGGGGGGAAGTACGTCGTATGGTAACCTTTAAATGCCAAAAGCTCTCCCCGGGGGCATTTTTACGTTACCGGTAGCCATTCGTTAACCTTAGCCACAAGTCATCAGTAATATATCAGCTTTTGATGAGCATGGTACCGGCACGGAAAGTGGCGAATCGCTACCGAGGAGGAGCCCGACTACTACAGCGAATGTGATTATATTTATAAGTGAAATGAGGTCGGTTTCACTGCATTGAATACTTTCTTCGGTATTATTTGCGTCTGGTCATTGTTTTATGAAAATGACCGCTGTAAATATGTTCAGAATGTAGTTAGGCATAGTACATTCAATTCCGTATGCAAAAACCTAACAGGACGGAGTTCTCTTGCCAACCTATAATCAGCGTTAGTAACGCTGATGTCTGTGTTAAGCTAAGAGCTTCTATTGCAAATATATGACAAGTGAACAGGTGTCACGTAGATTGGCATGCAAAATTCCACTAACCGGTTATATTATTGGATTTCCGTTTGCGGGTGTTTTTGAATCCCGTAGACCAGCAAGCGAAACTTTGGTAAAACGGAGAGAAACAACACGCTGACTGCAGTAGCTATTACTTCAGGTATGATGCTAACTTTCAGGCTTCGTCTGTCTTTTTAAGTGAGATATTGTTTCAATCAGTCGTTCTACTCACTAAACGGTTGTGGTTTGTACTTATTTCTTTCGCATGAGTAAGAGCTGCATTTCTGCGCATTTGAACGTTCGACAAACACACTGAAGCGCTACACTATATATGGGGTTTTCGTCTATAGTCACCGAAAAGCATGAGGAACCAAAAGGTTGTTCGTAGAATTGCATCAAATTAATTTACTCACTTTTGGGATTTCTTACCAGAACTGGTTGTTTTAGAAAATGACGGCAACGTGGCCATAATCAGTTCGTATAGTCAGGATGGGCCCCACCCTGGTTATTACAAGCTGGTAAACACCGAGACACAGGTCGTTGAAAACGTGTAGAACTACGGCCTAGGGATACGTATGCGTCCGAACAGTGGTTCTGTTCAATTTAGTTTTCGCAAGCCAAATTTCGTCCGGCGCCATTAGAGTGTCAAGAATTTTTCTATTCGCATGCACTACGGTTGGTAATCCATCTCCTTCGGGCACATTTCAGTGTGTCTTCTTAAAAGAACTAAAAAGCTGTTCATCGTCTCACTCTGACGGTGAGAGATATTCCGAGTCGTGAACGTTCGCAGACCAAATCAAGATGTAGAAAGAACAATGGAAAGCCCACCAGACTTTGTCCTACTGCCTTTCCTCTGGACACATCGCATCCTAACTTCGGTCCAACGCTTGCTTAACGGAACCACGCTCTGCCAAGTCCCCAAGCTGTCAGTTTCACATATTTAGATGCGTGTTGCTTAAGTTGTGCGACCTAGATAACGGTCTAGGCTGTTATTTGCAGGCCTTCTGTCGTGTCCACGTGTGCAATAAACTAAAATTGCCGTCCTCGACGAGGCCTGACAAGCCGGTTACTTGCTTAATACAAACCTTCAAGATCATTAAGTTTCTGGCCGAGATACGGGGTCTCCGGGGAGCCTTATTCCAGATAAGAGAGAATGATACACTAAGAAGGTTCGGGAAAACAATTTTGCGGAATTACGTAACCACCGGGTTCAGGGGCAAGTCGTTTGCCATACCAGTGTTGAATGATTGGAATAATTTACCTTAGGCAGTGGTCGAGGTGGGATCAGTGCGCGAACTCAAAATCAGCCTAGACAGTGCCTAGCCAGCTTTATTTGAAGAGAACAGTGTGAGTTGTGGGTCCGAGGATGTGGTCGAGAGAAAGAAATCACTTTAAGTGTTTCCCCATCGTATGAATTGAAGAGGGTTTCCATCCTGCTGTTGTCGAAGCATCGTCAGGTCCATGGAACTCTCGGTGAAAGAACCTGGAAGATCAAGCATCTCGCCGTGTACTCCTGTAATCTAACTGGAACTGGAACTGAAATATAAATAGTCTCCATCGGGTCCCTGCAGTCTTTCTCTGTCTCACGAGAACATGTCTAATTCGAATGGTCGTTGACCGTGTGACTTTCCATCAAGATCCTCAGCCAATTTTGTAGCTACTAGCCACACCTTTTCAATGTAGCCAGTATCTCGTTTGAGGAAGGGAGATCAAATGTGCGCAGTGTTGCAAGTGAGTTCTAACTTTGGCCTCGTACGGGTACATGAATACCTCCGAATTACGGTAAGACAAGGCTGACTCTAGCCTAAATGTTTGCCCTATGGCTTTTTGGACTGAGTGGCGTGATGGTTACCCCCAGGCCTTTCACTCTGCCAACGGCATCTATGGGCAACAGCACCTGGTCATCTGATACCATGAGACAGTCAGTGCTTCTGGGTGACCAACGACTTGCCAGAAGGTCCCACTTATCGGCGTAATCCAGGACGATCGCCGTATCACCACTAAGGTCCGCTCTGCCCGCTGGACTTACCATCTTGTCTTGGTCGGCGAAGAAAATCTGGTTATTTAGGAGCCCGGGGCTAGCTCATTTATGAAGAGCAGTTGCACCAGTGGCCATAACACCAACGCTTGCGGATAGCCGCAAATTACATCAGGATTTTCTGGGCACCCGTTCTTTACATTGAGAAGAAATGTACTCCCGGTTTGAAAAGTCTTTTACCACTGACTTACCGGGCCGGGTACCCAATGATATTAAATTGGTTAGGAGTAGGCGATGATTCACTTGATCGAATACCCTATATAACGTTCTTCAGCCTGCCTACCCTCATCCATTCTTCGAGTTGTTTCGTCGAAGTAGCACACGAGGCTGGTGATTCAAGACCTATTTTCATGTAGCCGTGCTGAGCTGCTCCGAGCACTGAGTACTCAGCCCCAGTTAACTTTATCGGCACCTCGCACAGAATGCTGGTGTTACTGACTGGCCTGAAGTCTTCCATGACGGAACTCGGGCCTCCCCTATGTGTAGCTGCGATCGCTGTGGCCGCTGCACCGATCCGCTCCCATGATATTTCTCCTTTTTTATACTGACTTGGAATACGATGAACGTGGGCAATAAGTTATGACGGCTAATGACTTGGCAATGGCCGGGGGACATTAGCGCTCGTTTTGACTCTTTGTGGTTGCGTATTTAGGGATCTTTTGTAATTGTGTGATGAGCAACTCCATTATCCAATATCTTGTAAATTGCCAGTGAATTGCGTTTTGGATTTAATATTTGTCGTTGGTTATGAAATGCGCAAACGCTGCTTAAAACGCTCAAATTGTTCATCATGGAAAGAGACTTTTTGAACTACCTGGAAAACCGTCACAACTGCAACTTTACGAGAAGGTAACCAAGAAATTTCCTGACCAAATTTTGGGCGGCGCGATTAAGTTATTCCGCTAGATCTGATCTCGTCAGTGCCAACTCGTACTATCGGCAATGAGTGTAATATATGGGGTTCATGGGCACAGGGGGGCACTTGGCTGCAGCAAAAGAGCAAGTCGAGATAAATAATCAGCACAAAAGACGAAACGACTTTCTTTTAAAGATGAGCGTGAGGCCCTAAACCGAATAGGCCAAACGCCTAGTTTCTTCTGATCAGTCATCATTTGACATGCCCACTGCAGTTTTACCGACAGTACCCCGTTCCATGGAGCAGCACTAGATGTTCATGAATCAATGGGAATGCAAAGTACTGGATCCAAGGCAGAGGCTATTGTATCTCACACAGTGTTGTTGGGTACGAGCAAGGACGGCTATTTGTGATCGCCCTACGCTGGCCGAAGGATGAGCTAGAGCAAAGAAAATACTGGAGAGGCTTTTTGGGTAACTTCTCAAAATTGCCGGAAATCAGATTGACGGCGTGATTTTCGAGGCAAGGCTTGTCAAATGAGACGTTGCGCGATGTCAGATGTAGGAATAAGGGTGCAGAACTGCATCATAGCCTTCGGCCACCTGGGCTACAGGTCTGACCTGGAGGCAGTGTCTAGATCTGGAATTATCGTCCTTTATCTGCCGTCGCAACCACAGAGTCGCTGGGAGGAAGAGGCGGAAGCTATAAGCCGGGGTGACTGCGAGGCCAACTTAGAGGAGCTAGCGGATTACTTAGACTGGGGGCGGGAATGACCGACAGAAGTTTCGGTCGACTAGCCCGGGGCAGTAGCAGATCAGCGAAACCGTCTACTTGTAAACTGCAATATGTCGCAAAGATCACGGCCGAGCGCACTCTTGTACAGGTGCACATACCATTTCGCTTGATGGTGAGGCCCCTTCGGAGTACAAATCGCATGGCATCAAAGACGGATTACTCATCAGTCCGAATTTCCTAAGGGCCTCTTGGCGAGGCGCTGTAGAATAGCAAAAATTGAAAGAGCCTGTATTATTTGGCTGAACAATTCTCACCGTGCAACGACCTGCCGGATAAAATCCCGCTGAGACAAAGAGGGTGGCCTAGGATGGCACCAAAAATTGCTTTTCCGACCGAGTACGAGTCCCCGTTGGCACTTGAAAGACCAACGCGGTTTCCTCAATCTCACAGACCACCTAAGAACCAGTTTGCCTGGGCGTGGACGCTGTGGGAGTAGTCACCTCTGCCGGGTTGTTAAAGGCTCTTCTCGGTGGGGTAGCTACAAATCTGATGAACTAACTGTCTGAAAGCACCAACTTTCAAAGTTGTAGAACGGATTACCCTACCGCGAAGCTCGTATCACATTTGCTGGCCTCTAGCCTTTGTGACCACTTATGCGCCATTCTTACTCGGCTCTGTACGATTTCAACACTAGAAACCCTGACACTTGACCGATACATCGACAAGACAGTCGGGAGCAGTAGCAGGTCGAGTATATTTTGAGAGCGCCGTGCGAGCGAAGCGTGCGTGAATTACGCACAAAGGGTGACCTCGCTCAGCGGCCAACTTTCAGTTAAACAAGATATCTGGAGAAAAAATCCAAGTTCCGCTACAGGAACCTCCTCCTAGAAGACCGTCGGAGAAGAGTTTCGATTGGGACCATGCGGAACAAGCCTGAAACTGACGGATGTCTTGGGACTCGGCATTGATCGCCAACCGGAAAAGTTGCCGTTCTGCTGGTGGTCCCGTGGGTATTAGGTGTTGGGAGCTGACCGTTTACCGGACACCCAACCTGTAAAATACCATAGAAGGTGAACACATGATGTGGGGTCCCCCGGTTTAGCTGCACCCGCACACCGCTGCAGCCGAGCTGCCCGCTCGATGTGCGTCGGTCAGATCGGTGGATCTGACTGCGTCCCACACCCACGGGCCTCACCGTCTTCCAGAATTCTTACCTGGCGGGGTTGAATATCAGTGTTTGACCTCGGGTTCTGTTCGTCCTTTGGCACGTGCTTGATGTCGATCATGAGGCCGATGACTGTCGTGCCGGAGTCCGTGGAATGGCTTTGGCCCTGGGCTTCTTCTGAGAGAGAGAGTAAGACAAAGACAAACTGGTGGAAGCGGCGCTCGTGAGCACCGGTGGATGTTCGACTTGGTGGCGGGCGCCTAACATCTGTTGGTGCTGGCCTTGTCGGTTTAACATAGGGCGCCATGTCCATCCGCGTATAAATTACCGCAACACGCATGTCATCCTATTAAGTACAGATATGCACTTACGACAGGAGAGTATTCAACCATCTGATGTAAAACTGGTAACAAAATCAAAGAAACGAACGAGTTGCCTTACCTTGCGGCCGCTACGGCTATTTCGCATACCCGGAACTTCGGGTGTGATTGGTGGTGTTGTGGTTTCAGCCCCACCAGCAGTCTCAACGGGCGGCGCTGGTAGGGACTTGGCTCGACCAGGCTGACGGGACTCATCAAATAAAAGGAGTCCGTCGTTAGATCAGCATTCCATGATGGCAGATTTAATACGATCGATAGATACCGTGTCTTGTCGACCGGAAAAATCCAAAATGAACATTTTAGGACCGCGTCTTACCACGCGGAACGGACCGGCATACGGTAGTTGAAGCGGTGGGCGGACACCATCAACACACACGAAATCGCGAATTAAAGTACTCAATACGATTGGAATGTAGCCCGAAGGTCTTTGGTCCCTCGGTGGATTGGCGCGAAGCGTTCGCATGTTTTGTGCGAGACGTTTCGCATAGTCGCCGTAATTGAAGCTTGCGGGCCTCGATGGGGACACCAGCCCTCCTGGAAGGCGGAGTGTGCGACCAAACACAACCCCATTTGGTTTGGTGCGAATTTGTTCCTTAACAGAACTATGGGGGCTTAAAGGAGCCAAAGGCAGTATTTCGCTTCAAAGCGAAATGGCTCCGGCTCGCAGAGCAGCCATTAGCTGCCAGCGAAATCTTTCCACCAGACCGTCAGCTTTTGGGTGGTAGGCGGTTGTTCTAATGTGCTTACGCTGAAGTGTTTTAGTCATATTTGAAAATATCCCGTCGAAATGTGAGCCACGGTCGGTGGTCACTACAGCGGGGCAACTAAATGTGCTTACCCAACCAGACAAGAAGGCATTCGTGGCCCCTTCTGACGTAGAGCAGGGAATTGGTGTGGCCTGTGGCCAGCAAGTAAAGCGGTCTACACAAGTAAGGATGTAGACATGGCCTTGAGACGACGGGAGGGGGCCTAAGAGATCAACATGTACGTGATGGAAACGTGTCTCTGGTTGTGAGAAATTAGCCAACGGGGCTCTGGCATGCCGATGGACTTTCGCTCTCTCTTACTTTGGAGGCAGGGGCGCACGTCACGTTTGACGGTGAACCATGCAAAAAATCTCTACTACTAGCCTCACCAAAGCAGCCACACTCGGTATACCAGCGGTTTGTGGGCCGTGAACACCTTGAAGGGGCGACCTACTAATGCGTGCCTGAAATGGCAGACAGCTGGGTAAAAGATAAAGAATTCCTTGCCGAACGCGTTATATCTACACTCTGCAGGCTGGACACACTGTAAAAGAATGCTAAAAGCTTCCAAGAACCGTCGGCGAAGTGCTGAAGTACAGCTCCGACAGAAGCGTTTGAGGCATCGGTTATCAGAGGTAAGCTTTAGCGATATTTTGGTGTTGGTGCCCTTAATGGAAATGAGCTTTTGTTTCGCAAACTCTGGGGATGCGAAATCACGCTTAACTCCCCGTAACAGATCTGTAAAGGGGGCGATGGATTCGACACAGTTAGGAACAAAACGCCAACAGAAGTTAAACAGGCCGACAAATTGCCATAACTGCTGATAATAATGAGGCTGTGGGTTGCCCTTAATAGCCGTGACATTATCCGGAACGGGAGCTAAACTCGAGGACCAAACGATATGTTGTGACAGTATGACGCCGGGCCTTCCAAGCTCAATTTTTTAAGTGTTAACCATTGCGCCATGTTTGCTGAGGCGGTCCAAAAGAGCGCGTAGGTGAGCTGAGTGTTGCTCCTCCGAGTGGCTAGCTGCTAGGATATCGTCTAGGTACGCATACGCATTCTCTAACCCGCGTGTGACCTCGTGCATAAACCTTTGGAAGGTTTGAGCTGCATTGCTGAGCCCGAAGGGAATCCTCATGAGCTCGAACAGTTCGGAAGGTGTGGCCACCGCCGTTTTTGGTATGTCTCTCCCTTGTACGGGGATCTGATGGTGTACTCAAACTGAATCTATGCAGCTGAAAGTCTTGCAACGGGGCAGCGTCGAAGTTAGGTCCTGTTTGTGGGGAATCGGGAACCTATCGGGAACGGTGACCCTGTTCAGTGCCCTGCAGCCACCACATGATCGCCAGTCGCCATTGGCCTTATGGATCATGTGAAGCGGAGAGGCCCAAGGACTACTGGAAAGTCGAATGATGCCTAGTTCCAACATGTGGTCACATTCCGCCTTGGCCAAGCGGAATTTGTCAGGAGCTAGGCGACGAGACCTGCTAAATGTTGGGGGTCTTGTGATCTCTATATGGTGAGTTACCTTAGTATTGACGGCGGGAAGTGGGCCGGCGTTCCGCAGTATATCCGGGTAGTCGCGGAGAGACCACTGTATGGCTGTTGGGCTGGTTGTTCAGCATACTGAGGGGTAATTTGGTTGAAAACGGCTTACGAGCCGGTTACGGTGAGCAACGTTGGACGATCCACTATTTTCCTGTGACGAACGTCGACTAGTAGGTTGAAATGCTGGATGAAGTGTATGCCAAAACTAGGGTATGGGACGTCATCGACGATGAACACCCAACGAAGTTTACGATTCAGGCCTAGATCGAGGGTGAAGGAACAACGTCCAAACATGTGTATATCGGTGCCGTTCGCAGCCCGTAGCTTCTCTGCCTGTGCAGCGGTCAAACTAATCGAGTCTCGGGGGATCACGCTAACCTCGGCACCTGTGTCCACCAGCCTGTTAGCCGTCAAGTCTTTGACGCTGAGGAGGCGACAGTTAGTAGCTAGCCCGGTGCCGCGACGACGAACCTGGAGCCTTGTTTCCCTGTTTCTTGCCCGGAAATGTGCAATCGGGGTCACAACGTTTTTCTAAGCTTCCAAAGCGTTTATGATACTTGCAGTAGCCTTCCGCGGATGGCAGGAAGGGTCGCTTGGTGGGGAGCTACCGCGCCTGTCGCGAAGTGGTCTGAACCAATCTGGACTCCGTTCTATATCGACTGTGAGTCGTTTTAGCGATGCGTCGATCCTCGTCAGAATGGCTGTAAATTCTTCCTGTGAAGATGAAGATGCGGTTCTGGGGGGTAAAAAGATATTCAATGTTGATGCACCTGGGCTATAAGGCGACATAATGTCGCCAACAATTTTGGCAATATCTTCAAATGAATATCTGCGGGCAGTAATAAACAAGACAGATGAATGTGGTGGAAGGTGCTGAAGCCACAGCTCTCTTAGTATCGGGTCGTCGCCGATCGTTGAGCATCAAAGATGCCGCATTTCCTGCGATGGTTCTGAGGGCTTCCTATTTACGAGCTCGATCTCTTGAAGCGATTTTCGGGTGCGTTGATCTTCCCGAGAGGCAGTCCGAGGCATAACCGCCTCTTTCAACGCATGGTAACTATGCAAAGGCACGATGACGTTCCCGACCTGAAGGGTTACATCTGGAGGAAGACGGACAGCCACCCATCTAAAGCGGCTGGTATCGTTAGTTATTCTGCAACTCTCGAACTCCAATTCAACTAAAGTGAACCAGAGTTGAGGTTCAGACGACATGAAAGACGGTATGTGGAGAGTTATGGAACCTACTTTTGTGTCTGGCGACGGTTTTCGCTCTGTGGACATTGCATCGTATTTAATCTCCAAAGAAGCGGCCTGAACAAAACGTGCCAAAAACTATTTATAGAAAACTGCAGCCAGTAAGTATCAACATGTAAAGGCGATTTGCAAACAGCAAAAATTGCGGTGATATTCAGCCTTACAGAAAAATAAATAAAAGGCGAACAGGGCGTCAGCAAAACGGACTAGATACTCACGAGACCAGTCAATCGAGTCGGACTCATTAATTTGTAAAACGGGCTGCCCTACCGCGAATCTCGTATTACGTTTGCTGGCCCCTAACCTTTGTGACCACTTATGCGCCACTCTTACTCGGCTCTGTACGATTTCAATACTGGCAACCCTGACACTTGACCGGTACAAGGATAAGACAGTCGGGAGCAGTAGCAGGTCAAGTATTTTTTGAGAGCAGCGTGCGAGCGGAGCGTGCGTGAATTACGCGCAAATGGCGACCTCGCTTGGCGGTGGACGCTCCGCTAAACAATCCATCCAAATAAATAAATCCATGTTCCGCTACAGTTGGAGATAATGTTTGCACTCTAGTAAAAACTGTCTGTTATTCTCCATCCCGATAGTCTTTTCCTGAGAAAACCTGATGCTTCTGACTTAGCAAAACATCAATCCCGTGAAAATTGTCGCCAAGACACCGGCTAAACTCAAATCACTTGTTTTTTCTGGAAATTTATTCGTGCAGGACTGATTGCCTAAATTAAAGACGCAGGCTGCAAAATGTGATTGCGTTACTAAGTTAGAAGATAAGTTTTGGGATTGGCTGACAGCAGGAACCGCCTTGGCAGATTTGCAGAATAGGATACCGATTCAAGGAAATCAAATAACATCTCTCGGAAACCCCAGGATATAGATCCTGTAACGTCTACCATCGAGCCGGTCCTATGTAACTCAGCCAAGAATCAAAAAGGAAGGATCAAGGGACATACAAAACTAGTCATACCGCCAACTCATCATCCGGATAGCATGAGAAGAAAAGAGGGCATTGGAAGACCGGGCCCTCAATTCTCCAAATTCGGTGAGCAATTAACGATGCCATTTATCTTCACTCTTTTAATGCCGATATAACTAGTCCGCTACCTTTTTCCTGTCGCAGACTGGGTCTAGCAAAAGTTGCATGGAGAATTATACCAACTGGCAGTACGATCCACCCGTTGCCAGTAAAGAGACACAATTTTCACTCACTATCTTTATCTGTTTTATTGCATAAGATGTCGCTTATGACACGCAAACTGTTAGGCCCTCAGCACCACTGACATACTTTTATTGTCGAAAGGACCAACGACTATTCCAAAATTTCACTAAAAACCCTGGAAGTTATTTTTCTATGGCGAAAATGCTTCCAACAACTATTATTGTCCAGTGTATCGTTTCAATTCCTGGATCTTTCATTAGTCTTATTCATCTTTGCAATCCAAAGACGGCAACTTGTGAGATTTTGATCTGGGATTTAAAAGTTCTTCGTCAGTTACAAATCAACGCCTCATTTTTAAATTCGATTCTTGATTGCTGCCAGTCGCGACAACTTCATTAGAAATGTGGCATCAATTTTCTCGAAATCAAACTTGAATTATCAAGTGATCCATTATTTTTGAAACGCAAAGTAGATTTGTTTACGGCGCCCATTCCTCAAGCTCCTTAGTCGTTGTATGAGAAGGGTTCTATCAATCCGGTAGGGAAATTACATTGGACAGTACCATCTGGAACAACACTGAAAGGCGATGCATAAACTGCAGATATTAGGAGCTATTTGTTTGAATTTGAACAACTGCTTATGTCAGGTCACTCCTCAAACTGAAGAGCTTGAAGATGTCTCTAGTCGTCTAGCAGTTTCGAAACGCAACCCGAACGTAACTTCTATCGGGCGCTGAAGCCGAGTCGATAGAATGGAGAGGACCCAAGCTGACAATCAGATGGGAGAGCTGCTCGGTAGGCATCGTGGCACCGACGTTGCAGGGGTAGGACAATGGACAAGACTGCAAACTGCAGCAGAGAGTGTGGAGCAGTCGGCGCGGTTTGAAAGCGAGCACTCTTGAAAAGTACAGCATGAGCGGAAGCGAATAAATCTCGTGTGCGAAAAAGCAAACACAACCGAAAAATGTCAGACATAGGCTCTAAATAACTTCCGTGAAATGAAATATATCTCGCACACTTTGTCTAGAAGTGACTGCTCTAAATGGTTCCAGTAGACTGGCTAACCGCCTAGATAAAGCGTGATACGGTTAATATACACGTCCAGAATAGGCCTCATCGGAGCTCCATCTTTATGCACCTTGATAGGCCGTACAATTTGGGAATTGATGTATCTGTGGGTCGTTTCCGCTCAAAAGTGAAAGCATCCATCATTCCATTCTGTTTTAGGACTCGTAACCTCATAGAAATTGATTTTTATATTTAAGTTGTTCTATCCTTTTCAGTTGGAGCCTTTGGGGATTCTGACTCGTTACTCAGTATTCTGTTCATTTTCTCAATGTGGTCCAACTTGTTGATGACAACAATACCGGCTCCTTCATCTGGTTTGGTCAACATTATTTCGCCGTTTGTTTATAGTTATTTTCGACGTTTTAAATGCTCAAGCGTTACCAATCCCCTTTTACTCATCTGTGGTCTCGATATTGGTAACATGAATTGACGAGACAGTATTTAAGTTTCTCTGAATCCTCCGGAGAGGACGGCCTCAGATCTGACAGCTGACTAAACAGATTTTCAAATCCAACCTCCGCAACTAGTTGTTCGGTGTTTTTGAATGGGCAACAGACACACACATTTTTAGAGTTATTAACTGATGTGACTGCAACCCGACAATTTCCCTTGCTCCATCTCCAAACATATTTAATTTTATGTACTGGCATAGTTACGAATAACAAAAAACGAGCCTGTTTGTATTGTTATATTGTTCTTTATGCACTTTACTTTTTCCTTTAAACCACCTATTTAAGTTCTTGGTGTGCCTGAACTTTTCCTCTTTGGGTGCGCTTTGACCGTACCAGGTTATGTTGCGCATCATAAGCTTCTAGCTCTATTCTCCCACTAATTCACCCACAAAGTTATATTGATTGCTTTTCGTTCCCGGTGCTACTTATTACTATTCTGATTTTATTCCTCACTTCCCTGGGCAAGCTGATTTTTCACTTTGATATTTTTTCAATTGTTTCATTTGTTTTGACTCCATTTTATAGACGGTTTAAACATCAAAGAAATGCAACCAGAAATATCTTTCTTTCCTAGGATGAGGCATTTCGTTTGTTTCTTTTAGCGAGACCCACCAGACTGAGCCTGGGATGCATGGATGATGAACGTCGGAAGGATTCTGTACTGTCGAATAATGGGAGTCAAAACCTGTCTTGTGAACTGAACTAAACTTGGAATACCGTTGTTTCATCTGCATACTGAACGTTTTTTCTAACCACTTTCTCCTGATGACCATTCAATCCTTACCACTGATGCATCACCAACTGGTATAGGTGCCATTCCAGCGTGAAAGGCCAGTCATCGGTAGTTCTAGACGGCCTATGATAGCTGAAAATGATACATGTTCCCACTTATTTGATTTGCATTCAATAGTCAAGGCCGAACGCATGCTGCGAATGCCCCTTTATCCAGCCAAGTCCTTGGTGTAAACCGGCTAGACAGACAATGCAGCCCTAAGAAAACCTGTTAAGCAAATTCGAACCAATTTAGTCGTATTCATTTTCTGGTATTTTCTCGCCATAGGAGCAGAATTATGAAGAACCTGTACGTAGCCCCTTTTTGCACACAGACTGTTATTTCATATTTTTCTGTTGGTTTCTGCCCTATTGCTTCACTCACAATAAAGTTCGTAGGAAGGTGGAGGTAACACTTCTCTTACTTGCTGGATTCCCAAAAAGTCAGATTCATTTCATCTCTGACCTCACAGGAAGTAAATCGAATCGACTCGTTTTATGCAAGCCAACTCCAAACCAGCTGCAACAGCAGACCTCCCTCGAAAGGAGTTGGACTTTTGTGTGGAAGGAAAATGAAACCAGAAACCCTACTGCAGATGTACAAAGCATCAACCGATAGCATATTTATCCACGTAATGACTTTGCAGTTTTACGGTTTCCGGATAAATCCACGGATGTGACAATCCTTTCTAAGGAAGAAGTGTTCAAATCGTTCAAATGACCAAAAGTATAGGTCCTGATGGTATGTTTTCAACTCTTAAATTACAGTGCACATTTACTCACCGATACTTTTACTTCCCTTTCTAAATTCTCTTTATTCAAACATTCCAATTCCGATTGTTGTAGGCCAGTCATTATTGCGTCCATTTCGAAATCTAGTAATCAAGTATTTCAGCAAGCGTTTTCGTCCTAACGCTCTCACATCATGAGGACTTAACCCTGAGTCGTCTAACTTCTGTTAGTGTACAGATGGTCCCCTTCAATTTGCGTACAATCCAAACAGGTCCACTTTGAATGAAGTGGATCCCCAGGTTCATGACCCAACCAAATGCGTGAGTATATCCACGAAATCTTTTCGATAAGCTTTCCGAGATTCTTTCCATGCATTCGACCATGTTCCAAGGTCTTTACTTCTTCGCCTCTTAGCACGGGTAGAGACAGAGCTAAGTGCACAAGAGTAGGAAGAAACAGATTTACGAAGTTGGTTACTTATTCTGGATCCCTTTAAGGAGCTGACAATTCGCCTTGATTGATTCCAACATGCATCGAATATCTCCATGCTAGTTCCATTAGGGAAGACGCTGCTGTTTGTCAGTCTGTAAAGGTAACCAAAGATTTCCGTAATATATAAAGCCATTTGTTTCTCAATAATAATTCGAATATCGAACCGAAAAATAGAAATATGAATAAGTATGTAATTATAGATATAAATAGAGTAAAGACAAAAGATCCGCAAGAAGAGAACCAGGGATTCGGTCAGATTTCGTCAAGTAGCAGGGAAAACAGAGTAGAAAGAGAATGACAGTTTTCATGAAATAATTCCCCATGTGATATCATCGCCCAACTCACCATAAAGAAACGATGGAAGCACTGTACAGCTGTTTCATCCTTGTTAGGAATCATGAGCAGTGCATATCCACCGCGCCCGAACTGGGACACGAACCCGAACAGGGACGAACGATTCTG
>LUCM01008725.1:86482-148134 GCA_008360955.1 Fasciolopsis buskii | reverse complement strand
CTTTAGCCATTACGCTACGGGCAGTGCTCTGACGGTTTGTTGAAATTCACCACACGATGTGCACATATCCGTCATGATTTGCACGCTACTCTCCCGCTACTCACAGCGATTCGACTCCTACTGGGATTAGATGATTCTGTGCAGGTAGCCGAAGTACGACGAAGGCTTTGGATATGACCTACAGAGCTCAGAATCGTTCGTCCCTGTTCGGGTTCGTGTCCCAGTTCGGGCGCGGTGGATATGCACTGCTCATGATTCCTAACAAGGATGAAACAGCTGTACAGTGCTTCCATCGTTTCTTTATGGTGAGTTGGGCGATGATATCACATGGTAAATTATTTCATGAAATAATTTACCATGTGATATCATCGCCCAACTCACCATAAAGAAACGATGGAAGCACTGTACAGCTGTTTCATCCTTGTTAGGAATCATGAGCAGTGCATATCCACCGCGCCCGAACTGGGACGCGAACCCGAACAGGGACGAACGATTCTGAGTCGAACTCCTTCGCCATTTCTTTACCGTTCATTCTCTGCTTCGATCTCAATTTTGCTGTTTTTTTATTCCGTTGCCGCAGGTTCCGATTGCCCCGCCTGCATATAATAGCGAAATCTCCATTCGACAACCGCATAGGTCCAATTATCGTTATATTCCATAGTGCCAATTAACACCGTTATTTTAGTGCACGAGACTGCACACCTTGGCGGAGGAATGCTGGTTTACCGGAGCCATTTTAACGCGACGACTCGTAAGAAGTGCAGCGTGAGCAAAACCTATAGATCGCGTGTGCAATTGGGCAAATACAAGCAATCAAATTTCATTATAGTAATATCAAACGTCTAAGATCTTGAAGCAAATGATTTCCGATAATAATCAATTATTTTCTGAAATATGGATGCCATTCCAAACACTCGAATTCATTTGGGTACTATTTTTCGGAACACGGTAAATATATCCTACCTCATTTCTGGCCAAGTTTTTGACTATATTGTTCTGGCTATATGCCCGATTTATTCGGAAACATGAACTTTTCGGCCCACTGTGGTTGTTTACAGATTCTCCGCAAGACAAATATCCCATAAAATGTTTGCGCATTCTCCATTATGCCCTTCTTCACAGTCTTTCAGAATTATCCATATCCGGCAAGAGTTTAACAGAGAATCGTGATGTGTCGACTTTTATCGAAGAGTTTAAATGAATTGTGGATAACTCTTCCAAAATCCATGACTTTTGTCACACACCAAGTGACTGATTTGGTATCTGCAGTTCTTCGGGGTCTTATGGTGGTAATTATCTCACGATTGATGACATAAGCCGTGGCGTACAAGGTGGCCTAACATGGCATATCTATGTACACTTAATAATGTAAATGTATATGTATGGATATTTGTGCGAGCACACATATGCGGTTTGTCATGTTTTAGAATGAAATGCACTGAATAACACTCAATATAAATGTAAGTTTTTCACCCTTTCAGACGGACAACGTAAATCTGCACTGAAGTATTCCTGCATACTGTATCTGTTTCCTTGCAAACATCGACGCATTTTCCGTCGAACATTTTGCTTAGTAGAATGTTTGCATTCCTCGGGGTAGATTAAGTCTGAAAATAATTAGAAAAAATGACTCAGTGTATTTTGGACTACTGTGAACGATTTTCTTCCGGTTAGTGGAATTCTTCTGTGTGTTCTTTCTATGCTTATCTTTTCAAGAAAAGTTGTCATCAGCTGCTTCTTTTCTTCAGGCATCCAGTCACCGTACATGTCACCGAGCGTGTGCAAAAATGGTATCTGATTGCTTGTTAGTCTATGAACCTCTTGACACCATTTGTTCAAAGTGTGTTCCGTGTTCAAGGGGTTTATTGGTTTGTTGGGATCTATTTTGCTGTTCACAAGGATACTCCGTTCGATATATTCGGTTTATGTTTACTCTGAAATTTGTTACTGGAAGATGCGTAACCAACACTTAATCTACAACGACGGTTTCAGTATAGAGGGCGAGGCACTTGCTAACCGCGACGTTTTTACTGCCCAGCTTTGCTCACGACTGACTGCAGCAGTTTACTGCTTTGGCTGTTGGTTCCAGGTATGCAGCTGACACCCTCGGCAACTGCGAAGTATTAAAGTCACAGCAAAAAGAATTTACTGACCCGGTACACTAGCAATTTGAAATGTCCATGGACGTCGAGGTGGATGTCTAAAACTTAAGGCCAATTTGCAAAATATTTTAATTGAAAGACTGGTACTAGTGACGCTAGAGTTCAATATCTGCACTGGTGACCGCAACACGAAAGGTGACGACACGTAGTTCCAGTGGTTCAGGAAGCAGCTACGAGGCTTGCCCAGTTACAATAACATTGCTTTAGGCGTTTCCGCAACCTGTAAAAACAACGGGCATTCTGATACACAAAATACGGCTGTACAAATAACACACTGGTCACATGTCCAAACAGTTTAAAACCTCTGGCCCGTCCGAGGAAGGTAGACTCGAGATTTCCCCAGGAGATGTTTCCAGTTTGATAATTTAATTGTAGCCATCAGAAAACACTTGTTAGAAAGTAGGGGACATTATCATACCAAGAAATTGACGTCGTTTTTTGCTGTAATCGGTAGATGTGCAAAATCGCTCACTAGCTTCTCAATGCCGGGCTCGATGGAGGTCATCCCAGAAGTACAATCATTATCCCTTGTCCATAAATCATTCACAAGGAAATTTTCCCCAAGAAAAGTGAAACATCTATCAGAAAGTTGCTGTGCACAAAAATAATAACTTTTTATGAAAACCAACTGAAAACAACGACGCAAAACACTGCTGCGTTGGGGCGAAGCAACAGTAAACTAGTGCAATGCGTGTCGCTTGTCAAGCACGTTTCGATGGCATAGAATACCCAGTGACATAAATAAAGTCGTAATTGTGACCAGAAGCAAGACGGAACTCGTCTAGTATTTGTGGAAGAGGGGATACGTGAATTAAAGTTCTTACAAAGCCAGCAGTGCCTGCGAAGCTGTAATTTCCTGATTTTCCACTTATTGCCCGTTTACGAAAGGGAATACTCAGTTAACTTTCAGTAGTGGATCTAAATGCCCTCAATCGCAGCCAAAAACGGTGTTCCCAAACTCACCCTGCCAAAAGATTGGTCACTGTACAAAGATTCCCTAATAACGAATATAATGGTGCATCTCCAGCAATGTCTTCGATTACAGCAAGGAATGTTACGAGAAAAATCGCTGAGAGATCTTTGTGCTTTTTATTGTCGCCAGAACTATGGACATAAACAGAAAGCGAAAGTAAGGAAGAAGCTAATTTTGATGACGTCATCGGGTAGCCGGTAGACTATAGACAAAAATGACCCGTTAAACTCGGTTTCCTCAAGGAAAGTGTGCTTCGAGGACAGAATCACGAACTGAATTCGGTAAGACAAACATCGGTAGAAAATGGTGATTGGGAAAGATTGATTAAAAATAATGTCATAAAAAACAGCTTGTTTTCCGCTCTGAGGTATTGTAAGTGACTTTCTATACTTCGCCATCTTATGGTGAATACAAACGACTTCCACGCTTTTGGCTAAACCCGACCACATTGCTAATCAGAAAGCTTGGAACCCCCCTCAAAGGAATGCGAGCACCGTGTGCCCTACACAGCGAGTGCGGCTGCCCTTTAGGAGAAGTTCGTGTCCGAACTCATTACACGATTGCGGTGAGTTTACGCGCAAGTCACGAGATGCAGTACGATGCAGCTTCATGTTTGACAGGCAACCAATGGGAACCGTGATGACAAGTGGTCGTGGTCGTTATTCCGTGAAGTCGATTGTACGGAACTTATTCCGCCAGCCGGAATATTACCAAATTTATGCATAAATCCATGAGTTGTAAACCGAACTAGAACTTATTTCTATTCAGCTGTGATCTTGTTGACTCAGTATGCGTAGATTGGGTCGAAGCCAAGTCCGTACTTACTGGTAATTAATATCCGCTCGTTACGGTAACTGACCAAATTCCTTCTACTAATTACGGGTCCAAATACTGCCAGCTTTGATGCACGTTCACTGGTTGTGCTTTGAGAAAACTTTAACAGGTGAACGATAATCACCTTGAATCTAAAGACAAACTGTTCATCCTAACAGAAGCCTTGATCACTGCTTTCTTTGTCTGATCATTTTTGGCAATTTATGTATGCCATAAAGCAAGGCGATGTTCGGAGCGCGTTCAGGAGCACAAGCCGGCATGGTTAAAGCGTTTAACCTTAAAGATTCCCCAGTGTAATCCTAAAGCGTGGTGTTAATTCGGGAAACCAAACGGATAACGATGTTTCCAAAGTGATTTGTAGGGACCATAAAATGTGTCGAAGAGACTTCGTTGTCGACAAACAGGGATAGAAAAACCATTCGGAGGGATTTTGATTTAACATTTAAAATAAACAGACTCTAAAACCTTTGGACTGCAGACTGTCAAGGAACTGATGTCTCCAGACCCAAAGGAAACAACAAAATTTACCAGAAATTTTATCTGTTATTTTAATAATATTGACAATTTCTGAAGTTAAATATGCTTACTAATAAGTCCCGCCAGGCGACTGAAGACTGTTTGTTTGTGTTAAGTCTAGAAAACCAATTAAGCAGTATAAAATATCGATGGGTGCATTTCGGGTCCATGAGTAAAACTGACCTCCGGGGAGGGAGGGGTCTGTTTCTGGTGCTTCGGAAATGCAAACAAACACCAAACAGCCTTCGGGATTTTCCCCACAGGTCTACCTGATGCTTAAGTTGGCATAATCTTAGTGTCGGTCTAGCAGCATCCTATTGCCTATTTGAAGTTTTCCTGGCGCGTGGGCTTACAATCTGCTTGCTTCCCGGAGATGGTAACATTATTTACTAATCTGAGATTTTCCCACATTTTGGGCAGATTTTTATGGTCTGGTATTGAGACAAGCGTTTAGCAGTACCTTCGCATTGTTTTAAGACTTCGGCAGTATGACAGCCTGCAAATAACTTATCTAGAAAAATGACAAAAATTTGCAAAAATTGTCTGTTAAATTTCATTACGCAAAATGCACGTTTGTGATATGGTCATGATGGTTGCATAATAACTATTCACCATTTTGAATAAGGACTTAGTGAAATTTCCAACTTAATAAGGCTTTTTAGCAGTTTGCTAATAGGAAATCAAGTCTCCAGGAGCATGTGAAATGTATTGAGTCAAACAATGAGAGAATGAAAATATGCAGAGAAAAATGATAAAAGTTGCCAGGTGATTCGGGGGAATAGCCCAACGTTGATAATGGAAAAATGTAAGTTTTGACGGACATCAATGACAGAAATTCTTAGAGAAAAAATCATCAGTGCATTACAGCTTGCATATGTCACTGGGGCAAAAGGTTTCGTTTTCACACTTCACCAGCACTTGACAAAATGAACAGGAAAGCTTCTCCCGGTACCTCTTCTGTTTACACTGGTGGTTGTGTTCCAACAACTTCAAAACAACCTTTCGAGAAATAGTGCCGAAAAGAGAAATAGTAAAGTTGAATAAAAAACTGTGGGCTGAATTTTAGAAAAGGGCATCGCAAAATTGGTCGAGCTAATACGTGGCAAGCTGGATGCGACAATGGACGACAGTGGTGACTAATCGGCCATCTGACGTTAGTCCAGGCCAGGAATGTCCAAATTACAAATCGAATCATCAGTCAGTTGGTCGGCCGTCTCCATGTGAAACGCGTCACTTATCACTCAAAGCGGTTATAATGTCTATTCCCGAAATGTGAGTTGCAGTTTTCCACTTATACTTTACAGTTTTTATCTCAAGAACTTTGCCTCAGCTTGGGATAGAATGGCGTAAAAGTGAAAGAGATATGAAACGCTTGGTGCCCTTTAGCCAGTGCGACCATATCCAGGTGTACTGGCAGTAAAAAGCTGATTAGAATAACCCAACGACCGTGATGCAATTATGGCAAAATGTTTTTCGTCATTCATCATTCTTGATATGTACGTGAACAGCTTTCACAATCACTATGTTCAAAGAACTACGTCGTACAAGACCACAAACACTACTGACCAAGTTTCCACTATAAATCCGTGAGAAGGTCATACCGTGTGAACTTTGCTGAAAAGTCCACCTATTCGAATTTCAAAAAGTTTCAGTTATTAGTATTTATTTCTCAAATGACTCGTGATACGTTCTACTTGTCGCTGAAAATTGTAGAAGCACTGCACAGCTGCTCCAGCCTCAATAGAAATCAGCAATGCCCATTCATCACACTGGAACGTGACACAAGCCCAGGACGAACGATAGTGAGCCGATATAATCATTTGGAAATAATCAATAAATATTCTACCAGTGCAAACTATCTGTGGTTGTCTTTGCCTCCTACATATAAACTCATCGTCATCCGGGAGTCGTTGATCTAATGCATCTAAAGTTCTGTCTCATGTAAAATCCAGTCACGAATATGGGTGCTATATCACGCAGCGGTGACGTTCGAAGGGCCGTTGACAATCAGCCTGGCCGGATTAATGGCCAAAGCGTTCGACCCAAAATCGTTCTTCCCGCTTTCGCTGAGCGGTGGATGTCCACTCCTGATGAACCCCTAGCAGGGATGAAACAGCCGCATAGAACTTCCGTAATTTACAGTGACAAGTTGGACGCTGACAGTACAAGATAAATCGTCTCGGGGTTCACACGAGAACTCCTAATTCTGCAAACTGCCATTGGTACTCCATAAGACGAAAAGCTGTATTACCTGGTAAGCTGCGGAATATTCCTCAATAAAAATTCACCAACTTCAACAGTTTTTACATCAGACGAGGATGGAAATGGGCTTGTTAAAATATTACAATTGGCATGTTGGTTGACATACCAGGTCAGCTGCGATTGCCAACTTCCTATGCTCCATAAGGAGTAGCGGAACTGAGAGGCGCAATGTCTTGACGAAATCCACTCCGTTAGCGGTGTGCTTGCGACACACGTAAGTGAAACTTTGTGATGTGTTTGGGGCATATTCCATTTGTTAACTGCATATGCTTGGTGTACGACCGGTGAAGAAACTGTTTAGCCCTTAATCACCAGAAATCCGCATCACTAAATTACACTTGCATGCCGTTCACTAACAAAAAACAAGACGAGCCAGTGGGGATATTTTAGCTGAAGTCGACGGTACGGAAACCGGCAAAAGCTGAATGCAAACTGGTCGGTTTCTTTCACTCTTGCCGGATGTAGAGAACTTCACGTGAAGCGAGTGCAGTCGTTCAACTTATGTCGGCGCATATTCAAATGGGACATGTGATTTATTGTATCATTAGCAATCGGAGGACACCTGGAAAACTTAACGTCGAACAAACCGACAAACAAAAACGTTATTGCACGTACGCAGAGTAACATAGTTTGAAAAACTAAACGGACATTGGAATTAATGTGAAATATTACTGAACAAAGAATCCAAGCACACTGCGTCCACTCCGCGCTGATCTGAATCAAAAATGTCTGTAATTTCTCACTGGTAAAGCACAAATTAGTTTTATATCATCCCATGTTTGCCTGTTCCGGCATGGTGCTATATCCTCGGTCATTTAATTGGTACTTGTTATCTGGGCACAGACGCCAGAATGTCCCTGCTCAGCAAGGGGTTCTTGATTAACACTGAACCTGCCACGTAAAATAGCTTTCCAGCCCAACATGATAATGATACTGGTTCTTGTGCGCTACAAAAGGTTTTACTAGCGGCAAATTGTGTTTTCTGACATGATTAACGTGGACATTGATAATCCAATCAAAGATGTTTCTTGGTAAGCATCATTTGGATATCCGTGAAGGACTTTTACTGGTGAAAGAATATGCATGGCTTAGGCTTTGCTTGCGACTACCTTTAAAAAATAAAGGAGGAAAACTAGTATGAATTACATGGTGAATTGTACTAGCAGAAACTTTTGTAAGCTCAATGAATTTTGAGCAATGAGGGTAGTGCCCATATGATTGCGGTCACTACTTTTCAACTACAAGTCTAAGACATTACCGGTGAAAAGGAATACCATTGATTATACCTGGCATTGACGAAATACCTTCTCAGATGAAGCCTTTTCTAGGTTATGTTTGAGGCGATTCACCTGTAAATAATGATCCAGAAATATACTTTTCGCCAGTATGAAAACGCAACGAAGGAATGATCTTCACCTCAGTGCGATTCACAATGGTTAGCAAGCAGTCGTTACCGCCGTAAAAAGTTATACGGAAAGCAACCACTAAGTATGACCTTGATCTAGTTTCGATAAGAATACCAGCAAATTCTACAGAGCTTCTAGGTCAGAACAGACAACAGTCGGATGGATTGTACACTTGGAAGTTTCTTACATGCATCGAAGTATCGAATTAGTGGCGATAACGGAGTTGACAAAAATTGCATCAACAGCAATACGTGCAGAGTGGTATACGGATCACGAATGACAGGTAAAAACGAACCAAAGCCGTATTATTTAATGAAAGGAAACTAACCAAAAAATATCATAAGCAATCGGCACGAAATTAGATTACAGAAAATATGGTGTTTAGGAACAATATATTCTCGCCGAAAGATTGAAACTACCGCGGCCAATTGTCCCGGTACGTGATTCTAACTGAATGGTGAAGTTCCCGTGAAGACAACAAATACTACCAGCACTGACATTCTTATCAAAAATTTGGATCAGGTATTAACACTGAAATTCTTTAATCATCAAACGTTTGATTTGAAAAGTTATATGTAACGGCTAGTAAAGTGTTTAGATTTCACAATGGAAGTTTGGAGTGAAAAGAATCTGAAACGTTTGGACATCTTCTGAGAAGTAACCACCAAACACACTTTGAATGGATTCTTTGTTTACTAGACAATTCCATCATTACAATTGTAAGGCCACAACTAACAGAGTTTAAAGGCATTGGAGCACGATAAAGATGAAAAGCAAGAAACTTATATTCCGATAATGTTTCCGAGAAGAGAATTTGTGAAAGAGTTTATTTAAAGTTCATTTAAAGGAGAGAATGAAAGAAGCAACGGATCGAAAAGATTGTTTTGCCACATATTGTGCATATGTCTGAAAAAGCATTATTCTTTCAGGTTGTCTTCAATCCACCTATTGCCATGAAATATCTCGTGTGAATGAGAAAAGGGTCAGTAAAACTCCGAAGGGGGGATATAAGTCATATTAAGGTCAGATTTGTGGACCGTATCAAATTTCACGTCGAATAAACCGAAAGAAAGGATGATACTGATATACGTAAAGACAGGCTGACCAGTACAAAATAACTCGTAGTTTAGCTCACAGCAATCAAACTGCGTGTATTCGGGCAAATTCAGTTATAAACGCAACAACCATGAGACATTTAAAAGAGAACTTTAATGCCTGAAATTTGCTGCAATGGTCTAGGGGTAGGCACGTATTACTAGGCCAGATGCACCGCTCGACCGAGAACAACGAACGCATTAACCCGAGACGCACAGAGAGAAATTTGGGAAGATTTCGACATCAGACTCCACCTGCTGAGAGTGCTGTCGGTAGCTACAGTCTTCGCTGAACATTGAACCATCCCCAAGACCGTTATAATACTACAGTGAAAACAATTCATACGCTCAGGGAGTCACAAAAGCAACTGGACCAAACCAAACAAACGCAAATGCACAAACCCATGGGTGTGCTGAGAACAGAATGCTGTTGCTTGAGTGCAGCTTCATTGCGGTCAAACAAACAGATTGACACAGTGACTCATTCTATTTAAGCTAGGATGTGTGTGCTAATCCGAATGAAGACCGACGATAGTGTATTGAGACCAACAATTCAACTAAGCAAGCAAGCACGCACGCGCACACGCCATCGTATTCGTTCTTGTTTTCGATGTCATAATGGCTGCTCGGATAGCGCATGCACCCACAAACTGACTAAGGCAAGCGGAATGAAGAAATTTCTGTTATAAACTGTCGGTGTTGTGCAACTGAATCACTGGTTAGCAAAGAACTTCAGACATCACGGCATGATAAGCCGATCATCATTTGTGTATGAGGTCGAGTGCCAATACCTCAGACTAAACCAACAAGCGAACCCTTAGGCCAAGCCCAAGAAATGGGTATGGGTCGATTGGGGATGTCAAATAAATGCGCAGATTTGGCATAAGCGAGAGAAACAAGCGTATCCACCTTAATTGGTCAGAGTCAGTGCGCGCTTGCAGTGGAGAGGTTCATCGCAAGGAGATGCAACGGACCAAGCAATACGGTTAGCTCAGGCGCAAACTACATATGCGAACCGTCTGGTGCCCGTTTGCATCGGCTATAAAACGTCATTTTGGTAAGTCAAGGAATCAGGAGGAGGAATTCCGGTCGACCAAAGGGGATAAGCACCAAAGCTGCACCCTAACACGAATTGGAAAATACTTTAATTCACCTATGGGAATCAGAGACATTTTATTTGACCGTGAAGGCTGCACAAGTCATCATGAACTACGGCTGCCGCAAATTTTCGGGGTGAGAAATCCTAAAATCTACCCAGACTTTTAAAAATTACCATGGGATGATATTTTATCATTACATTGTGGAAATTCAGTACATGTACCATACGTTTAAACTCGTCATTTGCGAAAATTAGACATCACGACCCGCCAAATAAATAGTATGGTCTTGTTTTGGAGTTTCGTTAATTTGTGTCAGATTTAATAACAACTTGTCGGCAGTTTTATGAGACACTAGCAGAATATTGATTTTTGCCCAAGTCGTTCAAAATAGGTTGGCCGGGGCGACAACCAAAAAAAGGCTTGTTTCTATGTAGACTTCGACCAAGCAGATCGCTGGCAAATGGTTCGAATGTGAAACCAGCCATTTTGCCTACCGACTGGATCAAAACGGTGGAGAAAAGCATGACCGAGATCGAGTACAAAATTGCATCACAATCATGATACATCGAAAATTAACGGATTTAACGGCGAATATATGCGATTTATTTCCTGTTAATGTCCATAACCCACTCAGGAGCAAATTCCAACAACAACGCATACCCACTAATAACTATTACTGGAAATCGATTCCATGGAGGAGGGGTTTCAAGTAGGTAATATCTAAGATAAACTCAAAACAATGCTTTCATTTTCTATGTATCGTTAGGATTAATCCTCACTTTTTCCATCACTGCGATGACAGTTGATTTGTAAACAAATTTCCACTTAAAAGTGGTGATCTTCCCTAGAGAATAAACTAGCCAAAATCTGAATTGCTCTAGCCAACGTTTCTTTTTTCGGGTTAATGCGAAATAGAACAGACAATACATAGTTGGGTGGGTAGAAATTTTGGTGCGTCGTTCTATGGCAAATCCAGTTGTCGGGATATATGACGGAGATGATTGCTTCAGACCGATTTGGTGAAACATTGCAGAAACTACAATTGGAAAATGTTGCCGAACCCTAAAGATCCAAAAATTAATTTCATCTGTAGGAAGTCGTTCAACTGGTGAGTAAAACACGTTGTATTTTGCCAGTCTTGAAGCGCCGAAAACAAGCTTGTATGCAACTGTATTTTTTCAATGAATGAATGAGTAACAACGAATGCCACAGTTTTGAGTTGAAGAGGTCTTCTGCTTCAGGAACTGAAGTTGAATGACGCCATTTTTCACTCAGAACGTCAAATGATAACACGATTGCCATGACAAGTGACTCATCAGGAAGAGCAATCGATAAAATAACAACATCGGAATATTACACATTTTTGGAGGAATGAAACGTTCTGATTGTTCTGTGTGTTGCTGAAGAATTTTAAACTTTTCAGTTTGTCCATCAGCATGTCCTATTTAAAATGTCATCACGTTCTAGTCTTATGAAATTTAGAACTGTTTGACATGAACCTCACTCGCTTGAAACTGATTATATTTGCTTCGCTGACAGAAAGACGACTTTTATGAATGGTAAACTAAGACGAAATAAGTTTTGGACCTAACTTATTGCTTCCCAAAACAAACGAAGGAAATACCGCCTATTGGTTAAAGCTGTATGATCCAGTTTGGAACTCAAGTCCTCTAAGGGTAAAAAAGAAGATAGGAGAGAACACTCAGCATTGGGCGGTTCAGAGAAGTGATCCAATTCCTTGTTTTGTGAAAGTAAACAAGAGGTATTTACCTCATGCCATGGTTCTGTAAACGCAATTGCATTTCGTGAATGAAGACAGTAGAACGGGCATCAATGTGGTATATAAAAAATGTCCATGTGAGCTGAAATTGTAGAAATCATTTGATTCAATTCAGTGGAGTTAGCTTTGATTTGGATTGTGAAGCAAATCTAACAAGTAACTGGCAGATTTCTCACCGCGAAACTGATCGTGTGCTTCCGGGCAAATTTTGTTCATCCATCCTTAGGCGCAGTACACTACTGAAAAAAATCAATGGCTGACAGAATCTTTAGAAAAACTGAAATATTTCGGGAATACAAATTTACAAACTTGGGTAATACGCAAAAGCAAATGAATGTTAATTTCTGATGTTGATTTCTGAAAATTGTCAGGCGATGTTATTGAAAGCCAAGGTGACTTTATGAAGCGTGTTCTTGATGATAAGATGCTGAATTCCTATTTTAGGAATATATTACAGTCTCTGTATAAATAATCGTCATCCGTAGCCTTTGAACCTAGTAATTTTCCGACGGTGATTGACAAGCGTGTTGGTTTAGGACACTTGGACCACAGCTTGTGACAGTAGTGTTGACGTTCAGGTGTAAGAATGTGGCCAAGTATGACTGAAACCCAATTTCCTCCAGCAGCACAGACAATGAATTTGTAGCCACATTCAAAAAGGTAACCATTCACACACACACAACACTGAGAGGTCCTTTGGCTTTTAACTCATAAGCACTTGATTTTGAAACGTGTTCTGGGAAAGATTACCCATGGTAATCGACAAGTCGAAAAAAATTATACGGCAATGAAATGTTCTGATAGCAAGAACCCTGCCACTAATCTACATCATTTGGATTCTCAGCTATTGACCAGAGCAGTGAAATTATGAGAAATGCTAAAATACTTACATGCAGTAAAGGCTAAAACTTTTTGAAAAGAAACAGACCTAACCAAATCGAAGTTGTAGTAATCAAATAACTGACACTGCCTTTGCGGAGCAGAATCTTCGAACCACCAAGTTTTCGACATTTGTAAATCCGTCAGCTGGTGAACGACGATTCATTTCAAGGGTTTTTAGTTTCAGAATTTGTTTCATTTTACAAATCTGTTCCTCTTTTTGTGTCTTACTGCACATAATGAGTTTCAGTTAAGTAGCAATATGCACCAACAATGAAATGTAACTCACTCAGCATTTTGTCTTTGAATACTAGGATGCGATCTGAGTGCATTTTAGTGGAGTTTTTTCAATTTCTAAGACTGATAGGACAAGTGAGAATGAGCTGTCGGGATTACAGTGACAGTAAGATATGCCGAAGTTAGGCGACTGGAATTCAACCTCTATGTGAAATTCACTGCGACTGTGAACAAGTCTGACGCTGAGCTCCTTAATTGCGACTCCAAGGAAACAATGTAATGGAGCAGTAAAGGGCGATGGGGAAACTCTTTGTTGTAGCCATTCAGCCGAAATTTATTCGTTGAACACCAGTGAAAGTGCAAAAATGAACAAAAAACGTAATGCTGAATATGAGTGACATGGCAGCTTTTTGGAGGCTCTCCGTCCGAAATTAGCATAAGGGCTAACTGAGGAACAGAAGAATTTTCACAGAGTTCAATGGATGAGGAGATAAATGGAAAATCAGTGTTAGTTCTTGGGTAGTAGCGACAGAGTAATTCCTGAACAGCTTTCACGCATGCCTCGACGTTATTATCAAACCACTTGGAGGTTTGCGCCTCAGTAGGAATAGAAGAAACTGTTGATTACGATGTGATGTAGGACTTCGAAATCTTACACTAGAAGCCCAAGGAATTTTCCGACTGAAAAATAAAAGGGTCGGGCGGACACAATTCGAACATATTTCAAAATGATAGGTTATTGTGATGAATCCACGTTCAAGTCATGTGATGAGGTTCGGTACGGCTTCGCGCTAGCCTGCACAGACAAGCAACCAAGAACAGCCTTGTTCTCAAGCGTTCGTGAAGTCAAAACACTTCTCGAAGGCCATTAGACGGGATGCACTTCACCAAGTGGGATATCTTCAACTTTGTATGTAAACTCATCAATCATAGATAAAATTCTCACACATTTCCCAGATGCCGCATTATTCTCGTTGTCTTCATTTGTGGAGATTGAATGAAATGCAATTCAGTGTCAACTGCTAATTCGTGTCCGTTCGATACTGCAACTGATCGAATTCTGTATACAAATTTCAAGTCCATACACCAAAGTTATGTAGTTCTGAAAGTGTCAGAGGTTGCGAGTGTCGAAAAACAACCTCCCCATTTTAGCAACAGGTAGCTGCACTAGGGAATAGTCCACCTCCTTTTTCAGTTAAGTCTCCTAAACATAAGCCACTATGTAATTGGAAGATGGGAGCCGAATCCGACTTTTTGACGTTGACGAAGGAAACTTGGACATGGTCAACTAGAAAACAGGTTCAGCTAAGACCAATCTGGAAGGCAGCAAGTTCTCGGTTTGTAGTCCAAACTAATCTTGTGTAATTCATCAGACTGATATACTGGTAACGGAAACTGCCTATTGCAATTAGATTATGTAAATCCGTGATTATGAGCAACCTGACAATATGGAATTATTGGTTTGTTGACAAATATCCATGGGACACATCTTATGAAATGCCTATTCAGTCTCGTTGTTTAAACTCATTATCACTGACCTACAACCATTCTATTATTTTTACTGTTTACCAAAGGTTTTGCAGAACACTCTAGTGGCATCATTTTAGCTCATAAAATGCAGCATCTACAAACGAACAAATCCTCACCCTCGAATCTATTAAATCCTTTTAATTTACCTGCTTTCAGATTTTACATAGAATGGAAAAAACCATTTAAATATTGGGGATCCAGAATTGAACACCAGTGGCAGGAATCATAACGGTAGTTCAATGGTAAAGTTCTTAAGTACCTGGTCATGCAAAGGTGAAATATCCGATCCTACTTTGAATGAAAACTTCACGTGAAATAATTTCTGTTTTGTTCAACATAATTTTATTTCACTAGAAATCAATTGTTTCCAGCAGCGAGTGGAAATGTTTTTAAAATTCCAGTTTGCTCAAGTTTCTAGGTCATTCGACTATTTTTGTGTGCGTCAAGATTGCTGAAGGGCTGCTGATCTGTGATTAAGACGGGCTTAAAATTGAATTATATATTTTGAAAGTGTCCGGCACTCGGGATTATTGGTGCCACTAAAAAAACCAAGCCTCGAAAAGAATTTCTTCTTTATCCGCTTCCAGTGGCAAATGCCCCCAATGACGTACTCAGTTCAATCTACATACGACATAAAGAACACTCCAGACTTCCTCTAAAACCTTGATGCTTGAAAGGAATCCGGCTTAATCCAAATCCAGACACATCCTTTTGCTGCAACATCATTGATTAGATCACATTATATTTGTGTATGCATAAATAAACATATACAGTCTATAAATAATTCTTCTGACAATTTGACAGGTGGGACGTTATGTTTGCCACTTCGTGGGCACTAAATTGGTTGTGTGCTTCTCTAGGAACAAACTTAATCAGAACTGCAAGATAATGAACAGAATTTCAAAACATTGAACACTCTCTGACCTGTGTGAATCAAACTCGGTATCACCTAAAATGTATTTCCGTCGGTGAGAAATCAAATGACAACCAGATTAGGAGCACGAGCTGGTCCGTGACGTCAGTTTTACAAGCAAGTCAACAGAAAGCTGGAAGGGTCGTTCGTCTATTCATGTATTTTCCTTAAGGAAAATAATTAGCAACATTATTGTTAACTTACAACCTCGAATTCCTGTCTGCGCAATCTGAATTTATATAAAACAGTCTTATTAGGTCTGAGCTCAAGTGATGTTTGGCAGTGCACATGCCGGTGGACAGCTGCGGTGCTGGTTGCAATCCACCAATCGGAATGGTCGACCGTGAGCAGAATAGCACCGGAAGAGTTTGAAACTACTCATGATGCATCTTCATCTCTCAGCTCATCGTTAACAAATCATGAAAGGACAGTTTAGTTGTCCTTGTTTGGAATCACCAGTGGTGTCACCGAAGGCACGATTCCGTTGAATAAGTGGTTCTTTGCCATAAAATAAAATCACTAAATAACCGCAATCTTTGAGCTGGGAGGAAACGATTACTTTTTAAAACTGAGTTGTTTCTTTTCAGCAATCCTACTTAATGATAAAAGTGCTTTAAGGTAAGTCAAAAGTTTTCGGTGGTTGAAAATATGTTTTACTTTTTAGTGCAATATCATGACTGCAAAATAGGAAAACTGATGGACAACTACTATAAACTGTTTACAAGTTTTCACTTTGTATTGATGACTAGGTCTGGACTTTCAAAGATAACCCATGATAATCATTTCGTTAATGGATGGTATATAGTATTGCTGCGTGGTTAACTGACGAATGAATTCCATTAAGGAAGAACAAAATAGCCAAGAATTAAAGTAACGCCTTACAATATATGACGGTCTTTGATCGATAATTTGCTGGGTAGTTATTAACGATACGTGTCAAGCTTCACTGTGTGACATGAAAGCCAATTTTCCTCGCGGAAAATTGATTCACAGTAACTGCTACTAAAGTAGATCATACTTATTCTGTACTTTACGCATTCCCCATATCAATTGGAACTTGAACTGTGTATGCGAAGTCCAAAGTCCCGATCCATCTGCTTTCCGGTTTTGGTTTTATGCTTAACAGTTACATTTTTCTGTTTGCTAAACCAATCTCTAATCTTTCCAATTTTGCCACTGCTTGACTCTCATCTCCCGTTGAACCCTGTTGAGCGTGTTTTCGTTGGATTGAAAGTGTCCGCTTTTCCGGAAATTTCAACTGTCGTTACCAACATTAACAACTACCCTTACCTTTGCATTTTTGTACCAACCTACTTCTTAGTTATATAAAACGTGTTACCGTATTTCGGTCTTACTAATGGATTATCAGTGACTTATGGACTTTGAACTCTGGACTAAATGGTTACCGCAGTTTACAACTTCTTCTCTTTTGAATTTTCATTGTTTATACCTTAGGATCGGTAAGACATCGTTTGACCTTAGATCTGTTCGGTTTTATCAACTTTAATTGAGTTGTACTTAGCCACGAATGACAGCTCAACATACCGGCCAGCTTCTTCTATCCCAACGGATGCATGGTTGAGGATAGTTGACAGACTTTGACGAACTTTGTTCCCTGTGTTGGCGTGTACAGAAAAATAGTTTCCATCCACCTGTGTCGATAAGTTTGCATCCATTTCTTAATTAACGGTCGATAATCATCGGCGATTAACCAAGGGCCTCATGCACACAAGCAGAAATGTACGTATTCAGTCCTTGTTTTCACTCAGTGAATCTGCACAGGGTCCACAATTGGTAACGTTTTGCGTTATAGACGCACTCTTAGGTCAGAAACATCGAAGTCAAGTACTGTATGTCACACACTTAGTGCACCGTCAAGTGTGACGATTTGCGTGTCTCCATAACCGAACGAGCTACATGATATGACTTATCTCAAGCAGAAAACTCATTCATGCCTGCTTTTTTAGTGGATAGGGAAAGAAGCAACCCGTTGGTCCTCCATGATTTGAACTGACTATTCAGTCAGAAAAACGAATGGAGAGGACTTCGACCCAAGTAGATGGGCTTCCGCTTAGGCACTCCCAGTTGTGTTGCGAATAGGTCCTTGTTGACACTAGAGACATTGGTTGAGAACCTTAGTTGTTTTTCTGCTTAGCGGCTGGAAGCCCTAGTAGTACTGGTCGACCACCAGGAATGAGTCGCATGTTTGCAAGTATATGTATACAATTCCATACTGCATTAGTCGTCGCAAAGGATAAGCAGGACCGCATCCAGCAGGGCGGGTAGTGTTAAGTGTGGACATGCTTGGAGTTACCACTCTTTTGTTCTACCTGTCTTCTCTCTCCAACCGTCTCCTTTTGTCACATTTGCCTACCCATAATGCTCCAAACTGATAACACGACCCTTACTTGCAACGGTTCATTGTCAGATGGTGTCGTAATTAACGTCCAGTTTACTAGATTACACTTTCTCAATCCTCGTAAGTCTTTGGTTTTCGGTTCCTTCAGCCTCCGTAATTTCATACAGACCGAGCAGGCTTGGTATACACAGAGCACTCACTTCTGATTGATGTCTACTGATTCCGCCAAACAAATTTCCTATTCCAGTCAGGTAGTTCAAATAACTATGCCTAATATCTCATCAAGGTATTTCTTGCCCACGTCAGTAGACGAAGCACGTACTGCGGGGCAACGTAGGCGAAAGCGACCATTTTAGACTGGGTCTCGGGTAATGTGTACCTTAAAACTCCAAAGGCCTATTAGCTTTCGAAAGGAAAGGTCAGTTAAGTACGTTTCATTTGTCATCTTGGCATATGCTGTAACAGACAGTAGAATTGACACAAATAAAGGTGAGTTTCATGACGAATTTGATACTCTAGTTTTCAAGGGTCAGAGGCTGCTTCATTGCACTGGTAGCATGTGACTTTACTGCAACAATTAGAAAGCGTACTGCATCAGAAGTTTATTTAGATTGGCGTTGCGCTTTGCCCGTTCAGTATAAAGATAACAGAGAGAGATTACTCCATTTTTGTACAGATTATGAAGTTATTCCTGTCTTATAGGAGTTTACAGTACTGTTTGTATAACAGTGACCGGTGCTTCACCTTCACCAAAACTCTGGGCCATACCGACCATATCACGTTAAGCTGCCGATGGTGGTGCTCTGTTCGAAATCGCGGACATTACCAGTTCACATAAGCCAAATCGGACCATGCGCTAGTTTTAATTAGAATTTCATTGTAGTCAGGCGGTCATCGCCCCAAACCGCAAGCACGGTTAGTCGAAGAACTTCTGTTTGATTTGGCTGTTCGCAGCAATTACGAGCAGAAACTATCGGACGAGCTGAGATCTCCGACAAACAGCGATGTAAATGAGCGCTGGGATCAAATTAAATCTTGTATGCACCTGAGAGTGGGTCCTTAATCTACTATTCACTAGAAATAGTGGACTTCTCATCCTCCGTTGAGTCTAATGGAGCAAAACTGCCAACTTCCCAACTGCAAAGAAGTGAATAGGTTAGGACGAATTCTGGACTTAGTGGCCATAAGCCTTAGGAGGGACTGTGAAAAGTGGTTGGCTAAATTTGCTGAAGACATAAAAGTACCCAATATTTCAGTCCTCTCTTTCTATTCCTGATCGATGAAGTGAGAGCACATGCTGTAAGGAGTTTTAAGGATGTAAGCCTCCAGCTAACAGATGGGGAAGTTGTGTGATATAGATTACGTCCACGACGTTCTCACTGTTCACACCAGCAGAACATGTGCAACGTGCGCTGGACAGATTGGCAAGAGCCGTAGCTCCATCCGATGTGTTTTGAACCTTCAAAATATAAGGTATTGCTACAACCCGATGCTCGGAGGAGGAAAAACAAGTCACTGTTGATCGCTTAATTTATCTTGGCAAATTCTTTACTACGGATGACAATGGAGTACTGAAGGTGAGCACTCATATATCCAAGAATTAAGTGGCGTGGGCTGGGCTGAAACATTTTTGACGCTAACCGAATATTTCTTTGAAATTGGAAGATCGCGTGTGCTGTTTCGCAGTACGGTCAGTGCTAATGTACGGTTGTGAGACATGGAGTTTGTGCCGAAGATGTTTGTCGTTTCGTGATTTTTATCACCGAAGTTTGCGCAGAATCCTTGACGTTGTATGGAGTGACCGCGTGAGCAGTTTGCAGGTTAAGAATATAGTATTGGGCAGGGGGTCGGAAATTTTCCGACATGGTTTATCTAACTTAGTACACTACGTTATTTGGGTCAAGTGTCGGGAATAGCAAACACTCGTCTGTTATACTGCGCTCAGTTTTTTCCCATGGAGTGGAAGAACCCATGTGGAGGTCAACAGATTACGTGGCAACGTGGAATGGGAAAACGTATAATGAACTTGGATGAAGCAAGTGTCTTACTCCTCTGTGGTTAGGATCCAACTGACCCGCCAACCATTTGGATGGAGATACTGAAGGATATAGTAGTGAATCGCGAGCAGTAGATAGCGTGTTGACGCTTTATGTCGAATCGGAGATTGAAACTGAGTGTTCGTACAGCTTGATTGTATTCCGTGTGCTGACTAGTAGGGCATTCATTTCCTAAGCAGCCCTGGCAGGTCAACTGCTTATCCACCTGGCAGGTCCATAGATTCTATTACATAATTTTATGTGTTGGGAAGAACAGCGATCCGCGGGGCCAGCTGCGGTGTATAAAGCTGATCGACGATGACGTTACCTGCGTTAGTATGACCGGTAGCGAGAAACCTGTTCCATCCAGGACGGAAAATTTTTAAGTGAACTCTTGTCACGTACACAAGGATAAAGCTTTCGATCAGCTTAGCAAGTAATTCACACCAAGTCACTTCTTCAACTAGTAATCTCCCTAAATCTTAGACTGCGTCTCACATGAAAATGGGTTATTTCAATCCGATTACACTACAATAAACGTGTCATAAATCTATACTTTTTAAGGAGTAATCTTGGGCTGTAGTTCGTTTCTATACCTTCTCCTTTACTAAGAGTGAACCTGACAGATTCACTAATTCTCTCAGGGTGCTTGGTAGGTTTGGCAGTGTTGTTGAGTAAAACCTGATGGTTGAAGTAGTGTTTGATGTCACCAGAAGTCGGGGACACTGGCATCATTAAGGTCAAATCTTCTGTTTTCGTTGGCTGGTATGATGGATCGTTTAGTACTCCCAAATCAAAACAAGAAGATGAAATTCGTTCCATAAATTCAGTACTGCTTCAAATGTGTTCACATCCATGTATGGAATCTCTTCTCTGAAAATTAAATCACTGATTGCGGCGAAATCGTTGCTTGCTCCGGAAAAGTCAAAGAACATTTGTACGTCAATTATCGTGTCTCAGTTTGATTTTTGCGCTTTGAAAGGCCTTCATTAAGAACATAGTTCTGTTCAGTGCTGCCAAAATGCCAGATGTGTTCATTAACTTCAGTTCTATCTATTTTTCAATACCATCCAATGTAGCCAAGAAGCATTGCTTGCAAAATTTACTTGGGAAATCAAATTACTCATTTCATCGCAATTCATTTTGCACTCATTTGCAGAACCTATCAGATGAGTCCCAGTCGGTACTTAAGACGAAGAAAATCGATGATCAGTCACGAATCACAGAATTTGGTCGATTCAAGGTGAGTGAAAACAAGGCATGCCATCGTGTAATGATGCCTGTCACTGAGCTGTTGACAGTCAATTCGGACAGCCAAGTGGTTGAATTTTTATTTCTCAATTATTTTGTTACACAGAATCTTTCCCTAATCCGGGGATTTTTGTACCTCCTCATACCAATGAAGGGAGGCTTCAGCAATACTAATCGCAGACAAGTCCCTGTTGATCACATCAGACACGCAAAAACCAAACATTCCTCATTTTCGCCCGATGGGGTCACATTTGGGTTTTTTTCATTGTTCAATAGATGTAATCTGAGCGCTTATACTGGATTATAAATCATTTCACAAAAAATAAGGGTGTCAGTGTTGCTTACCTCTGCAATGGAAACACTGCAAATCAACCAGTTGATCACTTCATTATTCTGTCAAGACACTGGTAACTCAATCCAGCTGTTAGCACATCAGGTAGTCAGATGATGTTCGTTTCGTCGGGCGCTCGACAACTGTCAAACGGAATACCAAAGGGTGACATTTGTGTCTGCTTGTCTTGCAGATTTGATAGTGCCTGATATTCACTGTCCATGGGGCATAACTTTTTACATTTTTGTCAGGATCATAATAACCTATAGAAATAACGCTACGTCTGACAACTCCGCTGTGGATAGTTGTCATCAATATCTATGAATATCAGGACTAAAAAAGCAAGCATCGTACTAAGAAATCAAAGCGTCATGTATCGCTTTTTTATTTCGAATGCCATATTATCAACCACAGTTGTTTAAAATCCAGATTCAAGCTGATCGCCTCTTTTAGATGGCTACGGAAAGCCAACATTGTTCTTGTTGGTCTGGTACCTGGGAAACAAGCTGGAACAGGATTAGTAATTCTGAGGGCTATCCACAAGAGATCCACTAGATACGTTTAACCATTAAAAAGGGAAATACCCAGTTGCAGAATGATTTTATCAGGTTAACCATCTGATGCGTTTGGAAAATCGTTTCCCAATCAAAACTATGTACAGTAATTTCTGTCTGCCAATAAACGTGTACCGCTCTATGAATAATCTGTGAATATTCGCCGTCCGAAATTGAAAATGTGTGGTAGAAAATATCGGAATTTCGATTACACGACGATATCTTTTGATTTTTGTTCTCGTTTTATTGATTGCAAACAATGAAAAACTGCTTCGCGATTCCCCAATGTGACAACCGAAATAAGTGGACTCAACAAGCTGTTTGAGGTCAATAGTGAGAATTTAGTGTTTCATAGTTCAAGCGCTGGTTGAAAAAAAAAGAATTAAAACGGAGATAGTGCGCGCTAGCCTTTTTTGACGAATGACAAGGGAACCAAACGACTAGTGAGTTGAAACCGACAAAAAATATTTTGAGAAACTGACGACACGGCGGCTGATCAGCCTATCAACGCTAATCTACACGTGACTCTTGGACTTGGAGACACTTAGAAAACCAAACCGTGAGCACCGTTTCAGTCCTATGGAAATCTTTATTCATAAGTCTGAAAATGAGAGCGTAAAGTCGCGCTGTTGCTAACTAGACCTCATGTTTTGTTAGCCTCGGATATACAATAGGCTTAAAGGTAAACCCAGCCATTTATTTTGAAGTGTTTCAATCTGCAAGTAAAAGATTTCTGACTTAGTTGTCTTCAGCATTTTCAGAGAAATGTTTCTTCGCCGCCATGACTGCACTTGAACTTGGCAAATGAGCTTTGATGCACGTTGTGTATGATAAACTTGACTGGGGGTAAACGAGCAATCAGAAACACATGACATCAACTCAAAGGTGGTGGATTCGAATCTTTAAAAGGCCGCGCAGCTTTCCCATGTGACAGTCGTCAGGTGATCGCAAACCACGTTTCTAAAAAATGGTGTTTCTTTTCACACCATTCTTATTTGAAGGTTAGAAGTGAAAGGAGAGAAAGCTTTAATATCTCAGTTCGTTTAATTTTTCTGCTGAATTCAAATAGGCGCCTATAGGTATAGAGTGGTTCGTCACTAACAGTTCGAACAGAATGCTTTTAATATGATTTCAATTAGTGACTCTACTTTGTATTTGGTTCACTTTGTAGACCAGTTATCTTTGCACTAGAGTGCTTTATTTTTTGGTTGCTACCACGCGGATTTGAGTAGCAGTGAAATGAAAGCCAAAAGATCATGAGACAAGGAGTTTGAAGACGTGGCATTATTTCCAATACAAAGATGACATTGACTGCGGCCTCTAGCCCTATTGCCTAAAGTCTACAGTTATCGTGCTGTAAGATATCCTGGACCACAACCATGCAACCTAACTCGACAAACACTAGGCTATTTATTATTTGGAGCTTTCATACCTCCCCAAAGTTATGGACTAGTCTTGGGTAGAAAAATGCAATCTGAAGTCACTGGTTCCATCGAACATAATCAAAAACTCTGATAATTCTCAAATTTTGAAGAATTTTCACATTATTTCAGAGTCTCCTAAACAATCTGCTTTATTTTGCAAGCAAACGTATATGTTAATGTAACTATCCGTAGTGAACTTAGTGACTTCCTCAATTTATTTATCGCCGTCATGTCATACTCTGTCTCCTTCAAGTCTTGGGGTAGATCGAGTAATTCTCACAGACGAAGATGGCAGACACCTTGCTTCAGCCATTTCCTATGAAAATGTTAGCCTTCTAACCATCGGGACCTTAAATGAGCTCTGTGGTTCTTCATGTGTTTTGTTGCATCATTTTTGCAAGTATGTATTTACAATCAGCAAAGAATGACTGAGTTCGCAGGACTGTCTGTATCGCGTTTTTGGCTAAATGGTTAAGATCAATGTCCAACTGAGACCAAAGGTCAGTTTTCGATCGTGCCAAGGGCATTGCCTTACCTCGAAGAACCACTTCTTAGTAAAAACTAATTGGTTTATGTGCTTAAATCACACAGCATTTCGGTTTCTTACGTAATGGTTCCATGCTGAGGCTAGTGAGTCCAGAAGGGTTTCGCCGTTCACCCCTCATCTGGTATTAGTCAGATTAACCTCAGTCTGTTTATTATATACCGTTCTTACCAGATAAATTTGTGCTTTTTGATTTCCGGAGATAGTTACCGTACCGCTTTAGCTACATTTATTCTTGTTTATAGAAGAATGAACTAATGTATGAACACCTAGAAGACAATTCCATAATGCATATCCGTGCACTATGAACTGATGGACTGGCGAAATGGATTTTCGGTGTAGTAGCTGGTGTAATACTGTCTGTCGTATTTTCATGAAGCACCAATTCAGGAGACTGGTGCGAGGGAAAACAAGTAGTTTATCTAAGCAGGCGAGTTTAGACGAAGCATAAATCATGTGGCGGATTGCAAATGTTTCCGTCTTTATCGTGTCAGACCCGTTTCCTAATGTTATCTTTGAACTAGTGAGGTCGTTTCTGAACTCTCGGCTACGTCGCACTCATGTACCGTGAGAAGTTTCGCTGCAGAACAGCAATTTCATGTGGTTTATTGTGCTCCTAGAATCAAATGATATGTAAAGTCTTCACGTTCCTCCAAGCTAGTGGTTAATTTCCGTGATTATTCGGGCCAGAATAAAACTGACAGGTAGACTAACCCTGACCCTAACCATGAACCTTTGGGCGAAATTGGAAACAGATAATCCTATAAATTGTCTCTGTTTTTGTAGTCTTTTGATAATTACAAAAGAAACTACATTCATCTGTCAATATTTCTCCCACCAACTGTTTGAAGATTCAGCCGCATTTTGCGTGTAGATGTTTACGGTTTGTGGTTTCTCTTTTCTGTGGTTTTTACGGTGTCATCCACGGCCGGTATTACCGAAAACAGTTTATTCCCCATGTGTATTTTTGTGCATATGGTTCACTGTTACTGGTCAGTTAACAGACCGCTTTCCTTTCCCGACATTCGTTTCTGTTGTCAACATTATTTTGGGGCTGTTCTGACGTGTCTACAGAAGAATATCGAACCTCGATAGGTTTTACGGTCCAGAGTGGACTGTTCTGGCCTCCCTAAGAATTCAGCTAGCGTATCGTGAGCCCAAATTCAATTCCGATCATTTGCGAGCGAAGCACATTTGGTTCCTTCCGCAAACAAAATACTCAAACTGCCTGAGATATGAGCAGTCAGCAGGTATCAGACTGTGACAATATGAAATAATAAAACAAGCGACTTTCATTTAAAGATAATTATTTTTGTGGCCACATTTTCTGTTCCATTCACCAAGTTATACCCTTTCACAAAATCATCCAAGCTGTTCTGGTCATTTTCATACAGAATTGTGACTCATTTAATAACTGCACGATCATGTCCGGAAGGATAACGTACTATCATTTTAAATGAGGAAGCGGTATAAACCAACGGAATGTTGCTTGTGTTTCAACTGATTTGTTTGAAGTTGTTGCCACCGGCTTAGACGAAACCCGTGTAAACGAAAAAAGGGATCAAAATTTTCCTGAAATTATCTTTGCCTTTTGGACGTATGATTATTCAATTACTTAAATCTGCTGAGCCAATCAAAATGATTTGTGATCAAACTTCAGGTGAATGATTTACATACTTCGTTGTACATCCACTTTCGCGCAAATGATGCCGCTCTGGTTTGGGACGATTTCAAACAATCGGAACAATATCTAAATCATGTGATGGGCCGAAGAATGCGCAAGCCACCTGACCACCCACAATTTGCTGTCTAGTTTTCGGATGCATTTCATCCTGGGGAACCATGAAACTTCATATCCAAGGAGCTTTAGACCAGAGAATTAAAGAAGTTTAAAATTGTTAGTTTAACCGTTTGACTTTGTTTTAACAGGCAAACAGATTTGTGTCGAGATGTACAGACACTGTTCCACAAGGAAAATGAAAAGTTTATCGATTTTATAATTCGGATTTCTTCTAGGAAAGCCGAATTTCAGTGTGAGTAGCGTCTGCTATCAACGGATCAAAAACCGGAACTAACCTGAAACGAAGACAACTCAATTATGCACTAGTTAACAAATGGAAAATGAAGGCTGTGCTGGTAATTCAATGGTAAAAAATACTTCATAATGAAATAATTTGTTGGCCACTTTCATTTTAGATAGACAAAAGCGTTTCCTACTAGACCCGAAGTTTGCCTATTTTTTCTTGATAATTGGTGTTATTTTTAGTGTAAGGAACGTTTTTTTTTATCTTCGCCAGTTCGAATAAAGGGTGAACAGATATTGTAGAACTTTGAAAAGTAATACTGTGCTGGGTAATATGTTGGGCTTAAAATTAGACTCAAAATAGTGACATTCCGCGTGCCGCAGCCCAAAGGGATAGCAGTTCAAATTATACTTGTCTTGTCAACCTATTATGTTCTTGATATCAAGCGGTTGTTATTGTTTCTCAACATGGACTGGGATCACGCACTGTTGTACCTAAAAGATCTTCCTACCCATCTAGAAGAGGCACTCGTGCTGGTTGACAGGCTGCTCTTAAATACACCCTTCCGGCCAAGATGTTCATTCCGGCATTGCTGAGCACCAATATCCGCTCTCTGTTTACGAAAATGTCGAATCTGTCCCTCGCACTTCAATCATCGATCCACGTTCAAACGCGCGTCATCTGTATACAAGAATCATGGCTGAACCCGGATATCACCGGTTCACCCGTGTCGATAGAGAGCTTCAGACTCCATAGGCAGGACAGAGTCTCGAACAAGAAGTAGACTGGAGGCAATGTGGCAATACATAAACTTCTTCTGGTCCGAAGTTATACATACGTGCTCCCTAAACGGAATTGACTGTCTCGTGACACAGTGTCATCCTAAGTTTTCCCGCCATACCAGTACAAACATGACGAACTTAAGTATTGCCCCGTTTTGCTCGCAACGCAGCGTTGCACAATTTTTTCGACCCTTGTCTAGTATTTTTGTTCTATTTCTTGAGAATGGTCTGCATATTATTGTGGGTGATTTCTGTCATGCATCAACCCTGCCACTGACTGTGTTTGATTTGAATGATCTCTGCTTTTCTCCCAACAGAGGTGGTTCCATTTTAGGTAGTTATTACCAATCACCCTGATTTCTGTTCCCTGAAACTGCGTGCTGTAATTTCAAGTAGTGATCATGGTCTGCTTTTGTAAAGTCCCAAGGTTTACTCCCAAACGGCCTTCCATTCCTTCAAGCCAATAAATCGAATTCAAGTTTGCCTCCGTAACTTTTCATACAACAACCTTACTCTTCTTCAGAAATCCCTTTCGCACATATCTGCTTGTTCCTGCCATGAACTCATGTCAAATAACAATGTCAGACTCTTCACAGAGACTGCCAACGCAATTCGATATCTGCTGTCCCTTAGAAACACTATTCATCTCAGATGGCCGTACCTCCCCAAGATACTGAAATCTCTAAGGCAACACAAGGAACAATGCGACAAATCCCGCAGTAACTCAAGTTTGTGTTATATTTCTATCTTAATAAAAGCTGAAATCAAGCACATCGACACGAAGTTCATTACCCAACTTTTGAATGGTAACAAAAACCGATTCCTATGAAAAGAAGTTTGGCCTTTGTGTGGGAAGAAAAAGAGACGCGAAATGTTCTGTAGATGTTGAACGCATTAATCATGCTTTCATCCATCATTCCGCTTATATCCCAGTCTTATCTGGACAGGGTGACGATGTGACAGTTACAGGTTTTTCTGGAGAAGAGCTGTTCGACCTTCTCCGCACCACTAAAATTACCACAGGGCTTGGTCCTGACAGTCTGACCTCAGCTCTTTTAAGGTGCGGTACTGTGGCTCTGACCGATGCACTCATGTTTTTAATTAACACGTCATTAAGTTCGTCTGTTATCCCTGAATGCTGGGAACCCTTCACTATTCTTCCCATACCATAAGCTAGAAGTTCTACTACTTTAACAAACTCTTTGACACCTGATCTTAAACTGAAAGGTAGCATATTACTTAAACGCCCGCATTCCATGTATTCTCTTGACGACTATTTTCAGTTTGCCAGTAAATCTAACAGGTCCACTTTGGATATTGTCACCTCTCTTATCCATCTCACTTTTGAGTACTTAAGGGTGTTGATTAAATCTGTGCGTCGCACTTTCCTGGACTATTCCTCAGCCGTTGATTCGGTCCCACGGCCTCTTCTACTTCACAAACTGCAAATATTTGGTTGTTCCAGGCTTTTATTAGAATGGTTGCCTGATGAATTTCTTAACCGAACTCCGCGTACACATTAAAACTTCAAAACCGATGATTAACATTTCAGGCGTGCTTCAGGGTGCTGTTCTTTCACTGTTTCTCTTCTTTGCTTACATCAGCGACTTATCAACTAGCTCTCCCTGTCATCTGCTTAAGTATCCTAATAATTTTGCCCTCTCTCAAGCCGCTTCGAGCAACGATGATTTTCAAAGTTCTTCCAACAACCTGTCTTCTGTTTACGATTTCTTTGCACGAGCTGGTTTAAATCTCAACACATCTAAATGCTTCGAATGTCTGTTTTCCCTCTCGGCCAGAATGGCCCTCTGAAACGTCTTTTGTCAACTCAGAAACGCTTGCCAGAGTTGATTCTGCGAAAGATCTAGGAGTTAATATTGATAAAAATCTGAAGTGGACTATTCACATTTCTACCTGTGTAAAGAGTCTCCGAAGGTTGTCATTTCAAATCAGGAAGCTTCGACTCCACAAGGTGAAACAAAGCACAATCTCCCAATTTGTATACCAAAATGTTTTTCCAGTCTTTCTTTACTGCTCTCCAGTTATGTATCCAGGTTTACTTAAAAAAGACTAAAATTCTTTGTCAGAGGCTATCAGTTATTAACCGTGTGTCCCTCGTACCACTAACTGACTTGTCCCTCAATTTATGCGATCAGCATTTATCAGCATGAGAGAAATTGCTTGCAAAATTCTTTCTAATTCCACGCATCCTCTGCACAACCACCTTTCAGAGCGTCGCTCTCATATGTCTATACTATCCGCTTCTCTTTCTATACTCTCTGGAATTAATATCTATATGAAATTCACTCTCTGATATTTAGCACACATCTTGACAAACTGTGACCATTTTTCAGCCGATTTGCTGAGCAACCCATTGTAATGTGATCTGATAATTCTTCGATGAGTTCTTTTCACTTTTACAATGTGATGAGTACAACCTTTTTCCTGTTCCTTCCTCACATTTTGACTGAAATGCAACATTTTTGTGCACAAAAGTCTGCACAATACAGTACAGTGCACAGCTGTTACTGACTGGGTTAAGCCAGCTTGTCTATGGTTAAAGGATGAAACACTTGGGGTCTCGGGCACCATGTTCCATTAAATATCCACATTACTACAAATGAAGCGAAAGACAGACTGTCTGCACCAATTTCTCCTGTTCACGCATTTTTGATTGCGCTGTACCGCTATCAGGTGGTCTTCTGGCATCCAAATATTCAACTGTTGGAGCATCAAAGGAAACATTTGAGAGAGAAACTGAAATTATGCGCATCCGGTTCACTGCTTAGTTATTAGCCGTTCTCCTTGATAAATTGAGACATTCGGAAATTCTGATTACTGGAAAACGTATGATTTCCTTGATTTTAAAACAAATTGCCATACACCAGTTTCGACGGACTGCCCATACAGTAACCCTCCGTTAGTTTCGAGAAGAAAAAGCCAATTCATTAAGACAAGATTGTTGGTGTTATCTAACCTGCAAAAATTACAAATTCCTATTTGACCGAAAATAACAAAACTGGACGTGTTTGGGTTGCCATAAGATCAGCTATTGTTACGTCACGAATGCCTGATAAGTTCATTTGCTTGTTTGCATTTCAACCCTAGAGGAGAAGGAGAAATACAAGGTGACCACACTTAGGAGTATGCTGGCTAGTATTGGTTAGTCTCTGTTGTTGTTGCTGTTGGTGTTGTTGCTGTTGTTGTTGTCGTTGATATTTTTGCAGTCTGTACTGTTGCTGTTGATTTTGGGACTGGCAGTATTGGACGCTCTGGGGGACGTTCAGGCAAAACCATAAGCCCATGAGATTGAAAGAAGGGCACCGCTGGTGCATTTCTAATCAGATCACTTTGCTGTTTATGCCAACTGCCAGGGTTATGAGGAGACCGTTGGATAGGCATAAATTATTCCATTCTCGTTTGCTTGGACTCAACCAAGGCAGTTAGCTGAACCTATTTTACCGTGTGAACAAATGTTTACCAGCTCAATCTGATACGGGGTACCTGTTTGACCATGTTGGTCGAATGTAAATTTCGATACATGCGTAAATGAGTGCTACCGTGCGAGTTTATTGTTGGTCTTTTTCTTCTTTTAAAACTATGGCAAATCTTTTTGTTTTCTAATATGACACCAAACACTAACCGATCAAATAAATTTGCCTCCGACTACACACTACTAGAAGACTTAAAGATGGGTTGAAGTGAGAGTCCGCGCAGAGCATAGTTTCAGTGCAACTCTTCGCAGCAACCCTAATCCTTATGGTATGCCTTGAGTGCTCGGTGGCCTGTTACTAGTCTTTTTTACATTCGCAATCGGACTACAATGCATGTTCCGCACCCAGGACATTTTTCACCTTATGTAGAAAATGAAGATATTTGGATCAAAACATCGATGCGGATGCTTGAAATCCGATTTTGATTCTTTTACAACCGACGCCCCAAACACCATTTATTGTCTGGTTAGTCTAGGTGGTCCGGGTGAAACCTAATCTGCAGAAGCACAACAAAATCACTGCGGATATTTTTTCTACCCCTTTTCCCTCTAGTCGCAACTAGTTTTCAAGCCGCTATCATTTCTATCAATCATAGGAACTTACACCTCAATGCTCCCTTGTAGTATAATTTCCTTAAGAAAAATCGATGCCAAAAAGTTTTATTTTTATCGACACGACGCCGAAATATTATTCTCGTCGGTTTCGCCATCATAAATGACGGGTCTATTCTCATTCTGTTAGTTTTGATTCGGGAGTTTTTTGAACGGTAAACCTAGAGGTGTTGCTGCTAAAATGGGTAGGATTTTCAAGTTCTTTCGAGTTGGCCGGCACTACAAACTTCAAATCTGTTCCCTAATAATTCTTCACCACACCAGTTCAAAATTTCCATGCAACATTACTCACTATTTTCTGCAACCATGCGCCAAATGAATCTAAATTCCTTCCGTGTAATAATCAAATGATTCGCAGAATTTATGCAGGCTACCCAGTGCCATTATTTTACACTTGTATGGGCAAAATAGTACACAAGTTGCATTCCGTCCAGGGAAGAGTAGCATTTTGCTATTCCTTGGGCTTTCTCTGTTTGAGTGGATGATGGTCCGAGTTAGCAACTTTGGTGCAAGGTTAGTGGTTGTGCCATCTGAACTGAACTGAACTCTAGTGGAGTAATTAGCTCTAGACCTCGGCTAGGTGCACTGACATGAGTAGCCTAAACGTTTGTAGAAAACGAGTCATTACACATTTGTCATTTTACTTTTGAAATCTTCCCAACGATGATATCACTATACACAGCTTTTGTCAGGAAGGAGATTCTTCCCAATAAAAGGCAGTGGAGGGAAAATGTAACTAACGGTTTGGAGACTCAAATCCACAAAGTACATGTCGAAAGGATGGCATTGATGCATTGACCACCATCGACTGCGAACAGCACGGTACCTACCCTTATTTAAAACGGAAATCACTAAAATACATCCCCGAATGCTAACAATTACAGCTTATTGTGGCAGATAAGGTAGCTTCGGATGATTTGATTTGTCAGGTTATGGACTTTTCAGCTTACTTGTCAGAAAAATTGTAAAACAGTCGCAATGTCGTGTTCGTTATTAACTCCATACTTGTGTCTGTTCTTTATCTGCTCGCAATTCGTGTCGGTTTAATTTACGCGTGACCTTCGGGCTAGCTTTGCTCTATTGTCCTGCACATCATTAATTCCCTAAAACGTTCGACACATACAAGTAAAAGGCTAAACTATTGCATGAAACATATTTTTAGTGTGGCGGAAATAATCTGCCATCTGATAAGATCCCGGTTTCCACGGGAAATCTCTGAAAATTCAGTCTTGCATAAGGTTCTTCAGGATAATCAAAACGTCAGCAGTGCAGCAGTTTTTCGGCCGTATTTGAGCACTAAACAATAAGTTGTACGCATGGCAACATTTCACGAGAAATACTAAACATTTCTGATAAACTCCGAAGTGGACAGAAATCCGATGTACCAGGCTTATTGCGTTTGCCGCAGCGGCCATAATGCGGGGAAACATTAAATCTTAGTTCAAAATCGTTTGGAACCAATGACCAGTGGGATTTTGTTAACAAGCAAAGACACTTTTCAGTCAAAGATTCAGTTCATCTTTTGACAGTGAGATTCAGATCAACAAATGCTGTTTACCCTAACAACGACAGGTTTGCCCGAAATTCGACTGCCTACGAGTAAATTTCGATAAGCTACAGTTTCAGCACATTGGTCTTGAAGGGCTAATGAACTATAAAGGTGATAACACGAACCCATGGTAACTGTGGAGTTTGTCGTTAGAGTTGGCACGACTATTCACCCCTTTGATGGGCTATCTGCGATTGCTGATGGGGTTATTGTGGCTTTTATTAGGTAGACACCCTTGCAGATTTTTACCAAATTAGTCCATCAGTTTGGTGTAACGCTGCTCTCTGTGGTCGACCAATTGACTGCATCTAACTTACCAATTTCTGAAAGGTTGACGTGAATGGATTTCGGAATTTTAGCCTCCCCATACTCATTATGACAGGAGGAGCTTAATAATCCAAATATCTGTCTTTCTGTGCAAATTAGGGTGAAAACAGGAACTGTTTACTTTCACGGCAACTCTTACTAGCCTTTCGTCCCACCCGTATGTTCACGTGACATCTAATTTTCAGTCACAATCGGCCTTAAGATTCAAGAGAAATCGATGGAGATCCCAGCTCCCAAACTGTGGCACGAAATCACGACCTGGGGGTACTGCGTGTGCGCTACCGGAAGAACTACTAAGAAACATCAAAAGAGTGTTGGCTTTTCAAACGTGACTGGAATTCACTCAACCAGGCTAGCATACCGCATAGTTTGCAAAAGCTAACATTTCTGCGATTGGTCTATGTATCGTGGCTCACAAAGGCACTCCCGACAGCTGAACGAAATAAGTTTCCATCTGGCTTTTACTTTTTTATTGTCGGATTGTGCTAAATTAAAGGGTTTTCTGTACTACAGAAGCATGGCTGATTAGTGCGACTGATAGAACTAAGCACGTTGCATTCACAGAGTAAGAACAGAAGACTGCCTGTTCGGTTTTTTCTCTAGAGATTTGGCCTGACTCTTGACACCGCAGCGGCAGCGAAACATTGCGGAATTAAGTCATTCTAGTCACGTCAAATAGTTGTTTTATGTATGCAACTGGCTAGAGATTCAGCGACACATACAGAGCTAGAAGCTGAACTAGTGATAAAGTGTAACTAAGGAATGTGCCAAAAATCTGTGCTTTTCATGCCAACCGTAACTTAATAGTGCTGCTCAGACTATATAGAAAAAGGGAAGGAGCCGAAGTACTCATGTAAATCATTTCGCATCTGCCGCGCCTGAAGAATGAGAAAATACGGTTAGTGATATTCTTTTGGAGCGATTTGTTGTGGCCAGTAAGCAATCTACTCGAGAGATTTTGGCAGGCTTTGTTGTGGTGCGGTGCAAAGAAATACTTTAGGGTTTCCGAGGGTAATAATAATAAAGGCAATGACACAACCCATATATTAGTAGGCAATCAAAAACGAAACACATGATCAGATTCAAGAATAAGCACATTAGGTAGCAAAACGATCAACTGACTTCAGTGGGGAGAGCAACGGGAATGACAAGGTTAGCAAAAAATGAGGCTTATTGCAGTGCCCAATTGGTACAAGGCTGCCGGGTTGTGACAGTATTTCCAAAGTTGATGTCTGCAATAGATTCGGTTACATTTTCAGCATTCGGGAATACGGTGGCGACTTTTGATCTTCTAACAAGATCCGATAGGGCTGACCGAAAGGAAGAGTAGGCGCTAATATGAGAATGGGGCAGACCAGCGGCACCATAGTCAGTATACTTTATGGTAAATGAACTGTCAGTAACCGGCAAAGCGGAAATTTAAGGGGAGAATAAAAGGGTGATAGAATTGCATCTTGCAGAAAAACCTTGGATGGAAAGAGAAAAGGAAGACGTCTTACTTATTAATCGTCTAGGCTACTGTCTATTTGAAATATATCCGGGTAAAAGCACATTGGAAGATGAGTGAACATCAAGATTTCGAAAATTTCAAGATTCTCTCTGTAGACGCTGTTGATTGCCACAGCAAAATCTATGAAACTGAGTGGGATACACGTTGACTTCACGTCCAGCAAAAACAACCTAATGAGTTAAGGAGGCAATGACCTCCGGGGCGGAGAAACGCCAGAAGGAGGCAAAGTGAGGGACCATTCAGTGCAGAACTATCAGAGAGGTCCTGGACTGAGAGCTCACGAAGATCTTTTAAGTTACGGAAGTGCACGCAATCGGCCTCAGTTTTGTTATGCTCTTTTCGACACTGACTTAATTTTTTCCTAAAGTATAATGCTAGGAATCCATTAGAAAAATTATATTCCCTAAAATGTTCAAGTTATCTGTAAATCACATGGATTTGGGATAGTCGGTGATTTATTCTCCTGCTGATGATTGCGGTTTTACCAGTTCACAGACTTCTGGCAGATACGCCTAAAAGGTTATCGGCTGTGCCAAATAAGAACCAGGAGCAGCACATTGAACGTGTCATCTGATTGTTGCGAAGAACAACACAAAGGATGTCTTGCTACAATCATATTTACCGTCTTGTCCTATTTATGCCTGTGATGAAATGCGTGAACGGCTGCTTTCCATCTGCTTGACTTACCATATGGAGTTAAAAAATTGAGCCCTGTTTTTTACTATTCATAAGATATGGAAACAGTAAACGAACGGGTCCCGTGTTTTTACCTTTTCTTTTTATTAAACGGGGAACTGTTATTGAAACTACGTTGAAGCATATTAGGATTTATAGAAATTGGTGGCTAAACAGTGGTGATTGTCGGTTTCAAATTGAATTGCATGAGCATAAGACTTCCCTACTTTTGTTTCTTCCCAATTTCAGAAGCTTTTCAGTGGTCATGTCTTCCTTCCTGAAAACTGTGCACAGTTTTACTTAACAATAAAACAAAACTGAAGGATAATCTACATGGGAAAGCTATTACCAATTTAGCTTTCATGCATGCCGGCTACTACTTCCCACATAAGCTTTGAGGAGAAAGCAGTGCAGCCATCACGTAACTGGTGGAAAAGTGGTGGGTAATGCTAGGGAGTCCAGTCGCTAAGCAGGCGACAGTTAGGGTTCTTAAATTATTTGGTTCGAACAACAAGCTGCCCTTAAGGTGGAGGGATAAAGGATGAATTGAATTTCACCTATTCGGAGCAATTATTCTTCCATTCAATTTCAGCACTGAGCTGCCAGCTCCAGTCATTCTCAAACCTGAAGGATTAGGAGCCTACTTTATGAGACCTCTATCCATTGACTTTCCAGCCATGACTAGATCATCGACTTGAAATAGGCTATCATGTACAGCTCGCTTTTTCCTGAAGATAAGCAAGCCATCGTACCAAGTCAGAGTGAAGTCTCATTGCAAACTTTTAATATTGCAAGAAACAGTGCTGTCAGTCGGGCTTACCCAAACCCAACATCATAAAAGCAGGTGCTACATTTAGAATTCGTCGTCATAAACTGACATAAAAAACTGCATTGTAGTGATTTTTTAGTCCGGCAACTGTTGACTTTATAATCGTTTAAAATCTCACTAATTCCGAGCATAAGCAGAAGGCTATCCCTGCAAATTCTGTTTCTACCTGTCGCATTGCCAATTTCGTTTGCTTTTTTCTTTCCAATAACAGCCCGTCTACGAGAATTCCTGCGGCCATCTCTATTGTCTCTTTCTTACAATTTTAACATTTTCGAGCACAGTAAAAAACTAGCCTTGTTGTAATGGCCTCTCCACTTTTTTAAAAGTTTTATTGAACAGATGTGGTTTATATTAGCAATGACCCCATTTATTCTGGTTCTGATTAGATAGGAAGTAACTACTTTTCTGTTATCTTTCTTATTCGCACTACCCTCCATAAACATTATATATTCACATGTTCATATCAGTATAGATTTGTTACCATTAAGCTGACATTCACTTGCCCTTGTTCTGGCTGTTACTTGACAACACCATCTATTTGAAAATGAAAAGACGATCAGAAATAAAGACTAGTTGTAAAACTTTGTAAAACAGGAAAGGTTCGGAGTGTAAGAACGCCAGTGACTGCAGCATCGCGGCAGATCACTTATTGCCTTCAACCGTCTTTTCGAGGGTTCTTGGGGATGCCAACTTGACAGGCTACATGGACTTTCACGAGTCGTTCGGGTGGACAAATTCGAATATTTTCGTAAGCAAACATTCATACTGTAGTTATAAGTACTGAACTAGTTCAAATTAAGTTTTCTCAAGAAATTCTGCTGATAGTTACGTGATATCCTGCATAATTCTTGATTCTTTACTAACAGTACTGCTGCGATCACACTAAGACTAAAAATGATGATAATGCATATAGTAACAGCAGCAGTGACTTATGCAGAAGGTTTTGACTGACCCAGTGAGGTGACAGAGATTGAAAGTTTCTCAATAGGACAAACACTGACGGACTGCCAGTTTTATTCATTCCAAAGTAGTATTTGGTTTTGGAAAGGGGAATTCAGTAAAAGGTTTCAGTTCGTACCCGGGGGATTATGTTCAAATGGAGGCATGATAATTCCCGGTGGATACTTCCTCTGGAAGGCATTTTAATCTCTTATCCGACTAGTAATTAGGATAGGTTGGCGTTCTCTCTAGTTATATATTTCATCATTTCAGTGTGTACTTGGTGTTGATGTAGTTTGTCTTTCCATTGGCATTCGTTCTATATATTATTTCAATTACGTTTTTATCCTTCAAACTTTAGCAATTTACTTGATCCTATGGCTGCAGTCCTAATCGCCGGTATCATTCATATGAACGTTACAAATTGTTTTTAATAAAACCAAACTGATCGATTTACGTAGCCGGGTCTTTTTCGTATTCCTGTAACTGTTTTCGATAAACCGCGATCAGACAAAAATCGAAAAGCACAGATTTAGAGCAGCTAAACTAACAAAAGTGGTAACGAAACTCGAAAACAAACACTGACATTGATATTTATTGAGAGAATAATTAACGACTGAAACCACTCAAGTAATTCTACTGCTATCTGAGGTCATATTCTGCAAATGTAGAGCTTAAAAATATGGAATTTATGTGCTGTTTATGTTAACTTAATGGAAATCATATTAAGGCCACCCTAATGAGAAAAGCAGATGCGATTTTAAATGAATTGTACCGGATGTGTGAAAACGAGCTTGCAGAGATGCTAAGGAGCACTTGCAGGAACACTGCCCTTCTAGCAAAAGTCCATGTAGTCGAAGATAGATCCTAAGCTAAATGCACCGGAGGACTGGAGAGGGAAAGTTACTTTACTTTGGTCAAGCATATTACCAATTATGGTTGATAAAACAAGCTCATAATCTGGACCGTGCGACACACTAAAGATCTGAAATATGCAAAAGTTACTATGAAACGGTTCGAGACTGAACTGTTGAAATCTTTATTTGTCCCAAACGATAGGTAAATTCCGAAAGGTATCCAAATTTTGCAATCACGCCTCAATACTGTTGGACAGAAAGCTTCCGGGACGAAAATAAGACATTATCTGTGATTTATTCCAGAATTATAGCCCGCGCAAAGTCGAAGACTGATAGACAGAAATAAAACAGTTTCAGTAAAAATCTAAACCCCGGGGAGATTTGCTCCGTTTTTTCCGTTCATGGTAGGTAACAATGTAAACCGGAGTTATTCAGGCAAATTTATGAAAATCACCAAAAATTGTCCGCAATAAACGATCGCCAACGTAAGCTTTTGCGTAAGGGTGCCATTACCTTTGTACTTTGATAGTGCTCTCAAGCACGATAAGTTCCAAAACAATAGGCAGTGGTACCCAGTCATGCAAACAGGTACTTTGGTGGTTTCATTCAGATTAACCCAGTCGGTTAACTACTAATGACGGGAAAGATTCATATGAATGAGAACGTGAAACTAATGAAACATTTGTTTATTTTAGAGATAACTCCTCGTGATCTAAATTTATCGGTCAATTATCACATTTGGAAATCCCTAGGTAACATGCATTAGCTTTTGAATTTCGTCCAGCTAGGAATTTCTCATAGTTGACAGGCAATCCCAGAGGATGGGGCCTTCAAATCAATAAAAAAGCAGCTGCAAATCATTGGCAATTTAATTGTGGTGTTTTGCCTTTCACGGCAGCAGCAGAACACTTTTGCAGTTAACAATGGGTGCACAGTAGGCGATCCGTGACTGGTTTGATCGCAGCTCAAATACAAGTTCAGTTTAACTTTTATGCCCCAAAAGATTTCGAAATTTTGTGATCTCTCTAATCAGCACAACCTACACCACAGCTTGTCTTAACACATCGTGTCCCAAGTGCTTCCATCTACCTAGTGGATTTAGCAATAAGTAGATATGGTACAGTCAATACACATTTTCCCATAAAGTCTTCCACGATGGTCTAGGTTAATAGGATCCAATCCAACAGAAAACCGGTAGCACGATGTTTGAAATATTTGACTGCACACAAAGTGAAAAAAGCGTTCACAGTTCATGGTAAAATGATACTGGTGGTGCAAAGCATTTGCTGCAGTAATGCAATGCAAACCAGAAAAGATTGATCCGTAACACGGGCGTGACCGGACATTTGCTCACTTGTATTTAACCACGGTGATACCTGAGAGAATTACTGTAGAGGCTAATTCCAGAGGGTACAATGCAGAAAAGTGGTCTAGTTCTTGGGTCTGAACGACGTTTGCAGATCGTGGAAGGGACTTTCAGGTATCTTGAAGGGGACTTTTTCATGGTCACTTATGTGTACAACACCTATGTCGACGAACAGATTAGATAGCAGGCTGGAAAAGACCGCAGTTTGTCGGTCTAAAACCTTTCTGAAATTCCGAGAAGGTTGCAGGAGGACAGAGTTTGGTAGGCAAAAAGCACTGAGAAGCAAAAGGCAGGTATAACATTAGGCGGGTTTGACAGAGTCGCTAATCTGCGAAGACAAACAAATATCGGGAACAAAATGAGCCCAAGTTATTTAACAGACTGAATTCTCGGAAGAAGATTGCGAAGGTTGCAAGGCAGATCGGTAAGGAAAATAGAACAATACAGGGGGAAGATAAATTCAGGACACTCGAATGAGTTGCGTGAGAAACCACTCAGTTCTACGAAGCTTACCATGTCTTGAGGGATCAAAGATAAGAATTCTAGTTTATCATCAATTGGTTGAAAGTGACATATGTGACGTATGTGACCACAGATCTCGATGAACTATTTGAACGATTACTTACGTAAATGGGAAAAAGGGAGATAGGACGACAGTTCGAAAAACCCCAATTACTGGCTGTTGTTTTCGAGCAAACCAAAATGGGGTATAAATTTAGGGAATCATTAAACTGAAAGTCTGTGAATTCGGATAAAACGTGGCACTATATTTTGAGACACAAGGATATGAATCATTTGGCTTAGCTGTGATTGCGATCTCGATAATTTTAAGCAATTAGAAAACCTGATCCATTTTTTAGACCCGATGTCGGTGCAGTCAACGAAGGGATGCAGCGAACGAATAAATTTGGCAGGATTAATGAATACGAGAATAAAGATAATGAGTTTGAATGAACAAGTAGGAAATATTTCCTCCTGACCACAAAGCATCCGGATTCGTTTACGTGAAAGTTTTGCATCTCTACTGATTAGGCGCAAGTCAGCAAAGGTATATCCGATAGGTCTGGTCCAGTATTTTGATGAGAAGAGGCAGATCCTTAAGAATTTGCATCGCTGGCTTTGTACGCCTGTTCTTTCACTAGTGGCACTTTATTTATAGAAGGGATGCCACCCGCAGAATCTACAGAAAAATAACATCCACGGCGACATAAAGTAAAAAATTGTTCAGAGTCAGGGCAGAAAGTTCTGCAGGGTCAAAAAATTAAAAAAATAGTGAATGAAAGATTTAACAAAGACGTTTGGGGTAAACCGCTATGAATTTTCAGTATTGCAAGGCTGAAACAGTAGTCGTCAGTGGAGATAAATGGATGTACTTTAAATGAAAAATATTGGATTGATTAAAAAAGACTGTCAGGATCACAGTCAAGGTAACTAAAGTGACTTCACAAAACAAAGGATTCAGTAATCTGATTGATGTTGTTCCTGCTGTTCCCAGATGAAGCTGACTGACGGCTTTCAGTGAATTATCCGGTACCTCGCAAATTGCTTTAGACACCTCTTCATTCAGCTAGTGTCTGGGAGGCGCACTGTAATCATTATAGTCACAGATTTTCTGGTTCCCGTTTTCAGTCAGTTGCGCTCATAGTTCTCTAAGGAAAACTAGATGCTCAGCGTACATCTGGTTGCAATTCTTTTACACAAGCTACTGGGATGCAAAGATTTATTTCTTTTGATTTATTGTTTTGGCATAAGTAGTTGACCGATGGAGAAAGTGCAATACGCAATTCACATTCAAATTATGCCTTCTTACAATAAGAAGACTGAATTCTTACCGTCCAAAGTGGCATTTTTGCGATGAATTTCGTCACAATAAAATTTTTCATGCTGTGATTATTGCTGCAGTTGAGTGATCCAAACACAATCGGTGAGTTCGAGGACTCTAGAAGTAAATAACGAAACACTTCCGATTGAATGTTACACTGGATGTGCGGTTTCCCTGTTGAGAGTTGAAGATACATGAGCGTTGACTAGATGTTTGATTTTCTCTAATCAGGAGGGTCGTATTTAGTGACCGAGTCCACCTGGCTGTCGTCGTAAGCGATATGGTGACTTGTCGCTTGAACAAGTGTGTCCGGTTATCCGGTAGAAAACAAAACCTTCAAAAATGTGCGCTTGAGTTTTAGTTTGAGTGACCTGTGATATTTGTTTCAGACGGCAAACAGCGAATATTTCCAAGCCTAAAATCCGTCCACACATACGTACACACTTTGGCGGATTAGGAGGATTTAATAAAAGTCTATCGATCAAAAATCAATTCGGATAGGTGTTTAATTACTGATTCATCAGGTCAAAGCGGTAGAAAAAATTGACGAAGTCAATGCTTACCTGTTTTTGCCTCGAAAACATCCAGCACGCGGGGCTGGTAAATTCAGTTGAGTTCAAAGATTAGAAAGTCATACGTTTGTCTTGGTTTCATCCAATCAGATGGACAGATGAACAACACGTGATTTTCTGAGGGATTAATTAGTACAAAGACCAAAATCTATGGTTTGCCTTTGCTATCAAATTTTTCTCCCCACGCATGCATTTGTACACAGGCTTGCATTAAGAAGAGAAAAACTGCTGACATTTGGTGGAAAATACGAATTCCTTTCTGTTGTCACTTCGAAAATTGTCTGTCGAATCTAACGTTTGTCCTTGCTGACACCAGGAAGAACATTAGGGTAAACCCACTAAACAATTCACTTTTTTAATGAAAGCCTTCCCCATTCATTAGAATTTCAAACACCAGCCAGATCTTTTGCTATATCACCGGTTTCCTTCGACTCGGTTCTTGACTGACCGGCCTTGTCGGCTAGTTTTCATTCGAATTTGTCTCTTTTCGTTTCCAGAAGGTCGAAGGTCATTGGTTTTGTTTGTGGCTCGGTTGCACCAATTTTTCTTTGCCCTGAATTGGAAAATGGTGGCACGGCAGAAGTGCCCAGAATAGTATTCATCACCGAGTTTCAATATCGGTCTGTCTTTGTCTGATGTCTTCAAAAAGATGATTCTTCTTGGTTTAGCCTCTGCATTAATAAGTCGAAAGAAACAGTTTTAAACATGGTTTCAAATTTGATCTGACCCGATGAAAAAGCGGATCCCAGAACTAACCGTTATTTCTGAAATACTCGAGTCTACCTGTCCAACTATATGATCGGACTTTGCCCCTGGGGACTCGATTCCCAAGACGGTATCCGTGGTGGGTCATTCTGTGTTTAACGTGAAGGCACGAGGTACATGTTTGAAGCCAAGTTTAGTTATGATTGTCTGTCAGCCAGAATTGTCAATGAACTTGGCTGAGTTGGTCCGGATAAAGGCAATCCTTGGTCAGCTAATTACTCTCTAGAGAGTTAGTGGTCATAAATGATCCAATAGACCCATAATTCCACTTACAACATATTGTGGGCCAACATGTACTCGATGAATCATCCGCGGGCAGTTACAGCCCAATTTATTGAATACGGTGATAAAAGTTAGAAGAACGATTAGTGTGCCATTCAGTCTGGTCCTCATTCTCTCTTCTGACCAACCAGTCTAGTGGTCGATAAAATGGAGGGGGAAAAGGTTGGTGAATGTCATGCGTAACAGTCGGTAACCTGGATGGACAAAGCGATGCTAATGGCATCCTGGTAACTTTTGGCCTGGGAAGTTCCAAGGCAGGCACTGGTTTCTTTTACTCGCACAGCTCAGTTTTGACGACTCATATTGATGTATTTCGCCGTCCCTAAAGTTCCGGATCTCACCGTCTTCGAACAGTAACGATACAGTGGAGTTGTCTATTCTTATGAAAGCACTGAATTGATTAAAAGGGCTATGATCAAGCTACAGACAGAGCCGTTCTCCTGGAGATAAAGCCAAACTTACTAAAGCTTTTTGATGTGCTTCGATTAATCCCTCGCCGTTCGACCGAAGTAGACAACGGCCAGCGAGCTTGAAATGACAATAATTTAATCGAGGTGCTCACGTCTAATAAGAAGTGAAGTTGAGAACTGAAATTCGATTTCAGCTTCGCTGTGTGTGACTATGAATGCAGCCGTTGAAACTACAAATCCTGTCAACTGCTGTCTCCCCTGTAATGAGAAAACTAACGAGCAGATTCGGAACAGGGGTGCCACTCACTGTGACACCTCTGTGGCTCGTGCTGCAATTTTTAAATTTATCCTAGTATCTGTGAGCCGAGAGGGCGATGTGGACCATCTGCAGTTCTGCTGTGCATGTGACGTAGGAGCACCCTGAGATTTCCTTCTTGATTCTTAAGCACAGGACGTAAAGCACTTGTGATCTGCCCATTCCCAGGTCGCTTTTCAAAAATCACGCCCTTGGACTGAATAGTCTGGGCGTCTCGCTGGACGTACGATTAGAAAAAGTTAAGCGGTTATTACTTCCTAGCTCATCTAAGAATTGTGTCGTCAGAATACCTTCGTTGAACTTTGTCATAATACCGTTGACATTGTCAGCATATCGAGAGTAGCGAAACAATCCAGATATTGTTGACTTCAGTACGTCTGGTTCCAATTTGGTTATGGAACTTCGTGCTAGGAGCAGAATAAAGAGAGAACTGCATGGTGACTTCGTTCTCCTATGGATAAAATTGGTTTGTGTAAAAAACTGTACAATAAGTAAATAGTCCAGCAACAACTGTTTGAGATTTCTCTTTGAAGTTCCTGTCTGAAGGTTTTTGTCGTCAGACAGTGGCACTTTAGTAAAAAGAGGAGACTTCGTTTGATGGGGACATATTTGCTTCTCGAATAGTCCCAAGAGGTTGAAAGCCATCATGAGGCATATGTTTGACGATTTCTTTCAGTTCCAAGTTTAAGTACTCCTACAAATAATCGTACTGTGGCATGGTGCTTTGAGGATACACCGGTTCCTTGGATCCCGGGTAATCTATAATGTATCGGTATATGGCTGATCCTAGGGCTTTTGTTTTTAGCTAGACGGTGTACATGTTACCTTTGCGTTGTAGGGTCTTTATTGACTTTACAGTTTATTTCTTCGAGCACCTCGCTTGGTCTTTGGCAGGACGTCCGTTGCAGATGGATTTGGTCACCTTCCTAACTTCAAGACTATCACGACAATGTGATATGACAATCTCACTACCCTTACCAGATCGACCCAAAATTGGCTAATCGCTTTCTTTTTGAACCTGACCGGCGGGGTTAAGCGAATTCGGATGTGAAGTTTGGACGTGAAGGTCGCGAGTTTGAATCCTTCAATCGCCGGTCGAATTCTCTACTTGGTAGCCCTTTGTTGGTCGCGGCCCCCTTCCTGAAAAATGATGTACATTGTTATTTCATTAATAAAGGAAGGAAAAAAATAAAAAATCTGTTAAAAATAAAGTGTATTTTACAGTTAACTCGCCTTGTTTTCTGACCTGGCATAAAGGATGCGGATATTACGTTTTTACAAGTAAGCTCTTTAGGCCCTTTCAGTCCGTTAATGAATGGGCATTCATTAAATCACATGAAGGCCTCAAAAGTGAATGCTTTCTAATCCTTTTGCCCTTGCTTTTCGGACAGGAAAACTGTCGCTACAGTTTTCAGGCTCACTCCACTGTTTTGCTGAATAATTGACATAACAAGTTTTCCCCCTAAACATTATCCCCTATTTAAGACATTAGTTTGTAACGGCATTAAATTGATTGTTTGCCCACATTATTTATTTCCGTCTAAATAAAAGATTAGCTCATGAGTTCTGCTGTATCAATCCACAGTCGGATTTTTATGCCTGGTTACTTTTGGGTAGTTCAGAGTGAACACTATTGCAGTACGGAATGAAAGCGAGAGTTGTTGAAATGCTCTAATGTGTTCTTAAAGAGTGGCCATAGTTTTAAGCTGAACTGAAGAGATGTTAGACAATAATTATTTTCCGTATCTTGTTGACGATACAATTTATTCTTGGAGATGTATCCTTTTTTCAAATGAGTGGTGTCAGAATGGATGGGACAAAACATCATTGTTTCACACCGAATGGACAAGTCACAGCAACAAAGAGAAATAGGACTTCTTACGGAAATCCCTTCCATATGATCATACGAATAAGATCACCTGGATAAGTTAACAAAATCAGCTAAATCACCTCGCATTGCCACCAGCAAGAACGTCTCAAAACAGGATAGAGTAAACATGTTTTGAATCCGGTGTTCATTTCAGGTTCCAAATTAAAATGGAAATCGTTCATTCAGCACTCGTGCCAAGCATCATAAATTTCTCGTTATATGCTAGCCGTTGGGTTATCTTTTAGAAAATGATCAACTGAAAATTTAGATTAATTTTCTTTGGTGTACACGGGAATATACGAACTTCGGATAATAGTGAAATTAGTGCAGAAAATTTAAAAAAATAGAGCATGGATTCACTTTATTGCACATTCTTAAATCGGATGTTTTTGGGCTCAATGGGGACACTACATCAACGGAGCCAGTTTTCTGTAGGATCCTTCTCGTCTGTCCTCAGAAAATGTTCACATTAACTGACCATCGAAATTCTATTTCAGATCAATGCGTGACGTAAATGAAGTAAAATTCCATTTTCACCAATGATCCAATTTCGTTGTATGAATTCTAAGGAATTGTATAGGTGTGGAGTCACGAATAATTTGAAACACCAAAGAAAACCCAATGCTGCTTAGATGTAAAGAGCATTCCACTACCGTAAAAAGTAGTCAGGCCTTGCGTGGTATCAATATTTCGTTCCTGTTAGACACGTGCGAAAAACTATCCAAAATGTTTAGGACATTCAGTTAAGAATCGAAAATCACTGGTCGGCTGAAACTTGGGAAACAGAGAGTACGGAAATTCTAGACACGTTGATGGACTCAACTCCAAGCAGGACGAACTGATTTCGTCAGTGTGATTTTCGTGCTGAAAGTTGGGCCACTTGATCTGATAAGCGATTCATGACTGAGGGCTACGTATTTTCAATTGGGATTTAGGAACAATGGCTTGAAGCACGCTACCGTATCAATTCCGTATTTGATTTCCATAATGGGTTTGCTATTGTAGAATGTGTTCCTACTTTTTTGGATATCGGGAAACACTCGATTCAACGCTGGACAGATATCTCTTTTGAGGATCATCTGTTCTTTCGGTCGACCAATAAGTTGCCGCAACAGCATACGAACTGATGAACTACATTTGCGGCAGGATTTGCCTAGTGGCGATTTTCGTGTTTGTCCCAGTTCAGCTTCGGAGTGCCTCATAAAAGCGTTTTTTCTCCGCAAGAAACGTTTGATTTAAGACTGAGCTAAGCCTGTGATTTATTTTATCCATACGGTTCCCCCTTGGTAGGCCACTCTAATACATAATTTTTTCCGAGGCTCCACATATCGGACCGCACTTTGGTTTATTGAGAAAAAATCAACATTAAATTAGTTGTTTCTAGTGAGATCACTTAATTCATTTCTATACGCGCAAATGATACTGATGACAAATACTTATCCTGCACTCAGTGGACTGCGTTTTTGTGACTAGGATTTCCCAAATCTCTACTTTGTCCAGAATTGTCTATTCACCAATTTTGTTTTGACCACCAGTGTTAGATTGTTTTACACACGCGATCGACAGGAGTAGAACAAAATGCTGACTTCCAACAGAATATGTCCATTTCCTTTCTCGATAAGTTGGACAAAGAAAATATTTTTTTTGAATTCCCTCACGAGCTTTCTTCGACCTTTGTTCATTAGGACTTAAAGGGTCATGGGTTGGTTGCTGCGCCAGTTTATTTTCTAGACAAATACATGCTGCCTTATTTGAAAGCATCCTTGTTGGCGCGCGTATACGATTCAGCGCTTGTATTATCATTCGGTCGTTTGTAAGAACCGCGTTTGTCGTTGAGCAACTTGCTATGGATTGCACGGGATTCACGTCACCAAATGTCTGTGGATATCAAGTCATGGATAGCGGTTAACTAGTCAATGGTTTATGCACTTACAATTAAGCATCACGGTTCGCGTAAACGTCAGAGTACTTACTGATCGGTTAGCGAAATCCGAAGCAATCGTAAATCAACATCTAGAAAATGTAAAGGGTTTATTTCTTAAGAAACTGAAAACTGATGAACCACAATGTCGATTTTTGAATATTCCCATACTTCCCTTTGTTGGCCTTAAAGAAATAACACGACTTTATAAAGTACAGTTCTGGTAAATTTAAGTTTGACTGAATTCTGAGATTTATTGTAGTCACAGTCGTTGTGTTCAATGTTATGGAAGTGCTGTTCTTAAGGGGAGGAATAGTTCCCTGAGACAGTATGCTTAGCACGGACCAATAAGTGGCCAGTTCCAACAGATCTCAATATGGAACTTCGTAGGACCACAAGTACTTTCTACGCGATTTCCCGCTGAAGTCTTCCATTTGACTAAACCTTACTCGACATAAAATGCGAAATTTGTTGAGTAGTTGAAAGTTTAAAAAACAACTGAGAAAACTGAAAGCTTTTTCTGACTTTGTGGGTGTCCCTTCAAACCAGTTTTATTAGTCCATAAAGTACTTTACAAAATCTTCTAAACTGCAGCCGATAAGAGAATTCCACTAGTTGGCTCCGTGTTAAATGACCACAGGCGTTAAATTTGTCAGAACCTATTTAGCCATAGAAATCGACAAGCGCATATTTGAGAGTCTTCACAATAGGTGTTCTTTTAACTTGCAACTTTGACGGTTAAGCAAACGTTACCTGTTAAGGAAAGCACCAGAAACGAGCAAAATTTGACTCAGCATTCACAATAAATGCCCAATTCAGTACCTGTGGTATAAATTATACTCCTATTTAACCACATGACCACCGACACGTGCGTGCACATATGTATATATATATATATATTTATCGGTGAGTATACGAAAGTACACATCCGTACACGTGCAACCAGCACAACGTGAATACACATCAACCCATTTAGGCACAAACACCTGTGTGATATTTGTACCCAACTCGAATTAGCATAGATTTTGCGCTCATACTGGCCAAGAGCATGCGTAAATCCGTGCAAATGAGAAGGCTAGTGGAATGTGCTTTCACGCTGGTTTAGATACGACAGGCCAATAATATTGTTATCCAACACCCTTTGATGCATTGCGGACACACATGAGTTGTGTGAAAGGAAAAGATCAGTATGTTCACAACACAGAGCACAGTACAGACGGACGCATTGCCCCAGTAGTGGCAGTGCCATCGGCAGCAGGGCAGCAGCACATATGCACGATCTTGATAGGGCGCATATCTTCAAACAATATTAGCAGGTTTGTACATTCACTCTTATTATTTACCACCTGAAGCAGTGGTGCTTGTAATCGTTGGCATTTGAAGTCATTTTGTTGGGCAACATTCATTCATTCGAAAAAAGCACGAAGTTGCACGCGGAATTTCAATCTGGTTATAATTGATGGAGTGGAACTATAAGCTGTCAGTTACGGTTCCGTTTCTTTTTCGCATTGGATTTATAGAACATAAATAACCGCGTGAAATTCCCCATTTGGTAAGTTTTTCCAAGCCTTCGAAGTTATCTGTCGTACTCACGTGACTCACAAAACATAATAAGCAGTACCCATACTATCCCTAGCCTTGATATGTACTAGATAGACTAGGATACACTTTTTGTACCTTACTTTACAGTTTGATTTATTACTTTCATGATTAGGTAAGGGAGAATGTCGCTTAATTTCTGGTATCTGTGCCTTCGGACAACTTCATCGAATCCATCTGGCAGCCTGTTGATTTTGTACTAATAACTTGGAACACTCAATATTGAATAAGATAGAGGTAAGTCCTCGCCGCCGCCATTGGGAAGAAAGATAGTGAACCCGTATTTCACTTTTACAGCATACTGTGTATATCCAGTGGGTGGATGCTAAAATAACTTCCTAAATAACGATTTCATAAAAACGGTGCAAATAACCCCAACTGTATCTTCAGTCGCCTAAAGAAATTTTGGATTAGAAGAAAAACAGGTTCACCAAGTGATACTGATATTCTGTATCTAAGCAAAGTGATAAGGTGACAAGTTTTTCAACTAAAAAGTGAACTCCGGGTCTTGCCTTCATTACACAACAATTCCGATCTGTTTACGACTAAACCAGAGAGCAAACAAGATAAGGAATTTTGTCAAACTGATTTGAAATGGTCTTATATTGGACAAAAATATTCACGCTAAGATTATTCTATCATTGACTCTATTGGGTCGACGAATGAGACAAGTTCCACTCAAGCAAATTCTATTATGTCCCTTTTGTTAAGGAAGTTTTGTCAGAAATGCGTAAAACAGCTATGGTTTGTTGCCACCAGGATTTTAGTTCGCCTCATCTTATTCCTAACGCTTTGATTTTCGGGTACATTTTTCCAGTTTAGTTTTGAAATGGGAATGATGAAACCAGTGTCGGAAACATTCGGAAGAAGACAGATTTGCGAGCATCTTCGTTTAAAGATATTAATACTCACTCCTGTACAAAACAGTGAATATAACTAGGCAAATGACGCATGCAATAAAGAAAGTGGGTGCTAGGATTGGGGGGGGGGGGAATTAAGAAAACTTAGTCAAAGTTTCCACTTCGAGTATGCGGTCCCGGGTTGGCTACTCAAACTCGTTACATGTCGTAACTGGAATAAAGCAGAGGGCCTCAACACCCATCATTACGATCCACTTTGTATACTAGAACATTAGCTCAGCATTGATTTGCTTACCATTTCACTGACTAGCCAGAATCACGAAGTTTGTTGACACCATGACTATCCGATTACCCATTCAAATCGGGCTTCCGGGTGCGTCGATGCAACAACACGTGAAATCCTCAATCCCGAAACACAAATTTCTTTAGGCATAGTCCGCATGCATGTCACCTTATCCATTACATTGCAATGCCATGAATATAAATTACTGAAAACGTGTTTATTTGCCAATCTATACTTGTGTAGTTTACTCTCTGTGGGATTTTCCAACAGCAGAAGCATTTCCAAGGTCTAATTAGGTTAGGGTGGTACATGTAGTATTGACTGCTTCACTTCTATGATAGTTTCAGTTACGGCCGGACTTTGTCTCGAAAATCTATCGGTTCTAAAATAGTTTCTAACAGAACAAACACGCGGCATTACTACCACATAGCCACTATCAAAACTCATTCGGTACAGGTCTGTGAAATTCGGTTCTCGTGTGAATGTTCCGACTGTTTCCTTAACGGATTAGCCAGTTGGTCAAGTCTCATAAGACTCGGTGTGGTCAGTGACATTTACTTGGTACTCAAGGTTAAAACTGACCATTCGTTTGTTCGTCTCTGTGTGTGTATGTGAATTAATTCCATCGAACTGTGAATGATATATTGTTAATAACACAGCGTTGTTGGTAGATGTAATGCGCCAACGTTCCGACTACCGTGGGTAGTCTTTCTCCAGACAAGTTTTACAATAAAAAGGTTGGTGCATTGCGTCTACCACCAACGCTGTGTTATTAATAATATATCATTCACAATTAAAACCAATACACGGCGCATCGATTTTTCGATACACTCCTTACATAATTTGGTCCTGAAATTAGATCGATAATGAGAATATTTTATCATGGCTAAAAATGGCTAACAAATTATTTGAAAGACTGGCTAGTTATTTAAATTGCCTCATGAAGTTAATGCAAAAATGTTCAACTGCATTTGGTAAAAGTCGGCCTCGCCGGAGCTTTGACATCGCCCTGTCTAACCCAAGACCGAATTCATTCAGTCCGATAAAGTACGCCGGATTCTTCATGAATAACATTTAAGAGACCAGGACTATGTAGTAAATCAACAATAGCTAGGAAGAAGTGCCTTCAGTGAATTCCAGACGCTAGTTTTGGTGAAAAGAACATCGCAAAACGATGTCTCAGGACCGAACTCTACAAATGGTAATGACCGATCTCGATGGCAGCTCTTTCCGAATCACTGACCATTTTCTCGAACTGTTATGTACTTTCCATGAATTTGCACCAAAACTGGTTCTATGATCAACTTAGTTTCTTTAGATCCAGCCAAAAGCAATCAACATTGCAGAATTTACCTACCTCGAAAAACCTAGCTCAGTTTTGTTGTGCATATTCCAGGAATATTTCAGTAGGTCCTATTTGTTTGGTGACATTTGGTCCTGTGCGGATTTCTCCAGCTTGACGCTGCTCTAGTTTAACAAACAATGAACTCTCGTTTATTTCGGATGCATTCTAACTTTGTGTACTTTTCTTAATGTCACACAAACCGAACACTGTTACGGTATGCTGTCAACTTTTCAAACATTCGTAGTATGGTTTCGTTAGTAAGAAGTGCACATTTTCGACGTTTTGTGTACCGTGGATGACCGCAGTCATTTACCCAACGTAGCCGATACTTTGGGAAATTTAATTTCCCCGTTAAAAACTCTGTGTTACTGATTCTTGAGAAAATAAAGACTTGAAGTCATCAGATGGTGTACCATTCGAAAATTCAATCACTAATTTGGGGAGGTTAAATTAGGAGAATAAGAAAAAAAGCAATTGCAAATTATTGCCGTAAATTAGTGATGTCTATTTTTTAGTCTATTTGTTACATTACGGATTAGATATTCCTTATGGCTTGATTATAACGGCATTCTCTCAAATGACACACTAAAACTCGTGAGGTCGAGTAGTCATATGACACATTTGAGAATTACGTTTGTCATGAAACAGTTATTTTGTTTTAATGGGCAGCACTGTAATCTTGCCAAATTTAGTGTTTATTTTTCTAATCGTTTTCAAAAGTTTTCATTCACCATCACTGAGAGCAAACTGAATGTTTACCGGAAACATGGGTGAAGTAATTATTGGCATTGGAAATACAAAAATTAAGCAATATTTAAATTGTTACCATGCTATTGCTCAATATTCAACTTGAGTGGGCTTGATAAGCAGTCGGCATAGCCAAAGCTGGGCGAACATAGGTAAGAGATAGCATACAGACAGCGTCTTCACTTGTAGGTCTATGAAAACTATGATTATTCCGAGGAACCAAAATCATTTTTAAAGACTGATAATCTTCCGAACGAGGTCCTTAGTGCGAATTTGCGTTTGTCAAAAATACGGCTTTATCGGTGGAGGCAACAATGAGCCAGTCCGGTTGAACTGACTGATGAACAAGTTGCCAAGTAACGTATCACATGGAACATTATTTTCTTTTTTGATTTACCGTCCATTTCATTCGAATCTGGGGATGTAAAAATTGACTCCTCCATGTTTTACTCAACGTACTCGGCCATCAAGGTATTTGTGCTACGCTTTTTGACACCTAATCAGCTGAAGGCCCACACAAGACGGGGTATCAGTAGTCCATGTTCTTAGTCCACCTGAACTGTGACATAAATGCCGTTGGGTAGGTATCTCACCACAGCCGCATCTCACCTTTATCGGTAGTAGTCATTAGCAAGTTATCGAACAGCCGGCTTACGTGTTCCGGCTGATAGCCTCGATTCGGTAATTCCTATTTGACAATTTTTGACAAGTAGCCCACACAGTAAGTTAGGGTGAATTGGAGGGAGTCAATAAGAATTTGAGTCTTCTTGATCATCACCACCATCAGCAATAATAACGTCGTGACAGCAGTTGTTAATGGTACCAGTGACAGAACAAAGAGAAACTGAAACATTATACTGGTTTGTGTATATCGATCATTGGGTTCGATGTTGGAATGCAAAGCCAGTTTGATCACACCAGCTGGGAATGATCGATCGATAACCAAGTCATACTGTTATCACTTTCTAAATGTGCAAACAATTCGTGCCCATTTTGGTGAACTTTTCGAATGTAAGAAATTATTCGGAATAAATCGCGATAGCAGATTATCCCGCCTTAGTATGGTTGCTTGATGTGTATGAAATTCCTCTCCCAAAGAAATGTTTTTGTTATCTGGTAATATTTTATCCTCATCCAAAACTGTAACTGAGTTGTCAGGAGATTGCAGGCAGATCTGTTACTTTCCGAAATTGACGCAGTTTCTAGATCATGAAATAGAAGAAGGAGCATGAAAGTAATATTTTCGTTCTTTCGAAAAATTTGCAAACAAGGGAATCATTAAATAGAATTTATACTGGACATTGAAACGATCCAAACCCAGAGTGTAAATGCTCAAACTTCGAAGCTCCATTATGCAGTCATAAAGTAGACGTTTGCCAATCGGACCAGAATCTTGCCAGCCCATGACCATACTTTATCTAATGGGGTCATTATTTGAATCTCTTCCACTGTAGCTTTCAGGGGTACGGTGACCAGTTTCCCTTGTTCTCGCGTAGTGACTCAGCCGCTACGGTGCACGGTTTCTCCGCTATCCTCGTGTGGCTGGCACGTAGTAAAATTCACTCGGTATTTTACAAGTATCTGAGGGTGTAAACACGATATCTGCCGTCAAATGTTCACAAAATAAAAATCAGACAAAACCGTGAACTTGATCTCGCTTCATGCAATGCACTGAAATGGACGCATTATGAACTCCATTAGTCTATCTGAACTATTGCTAGTAAGAACCGTTAGTTGTGGCTTGATATTTAGTTGCTTAGTGACCAATGGTATGTAACTGTTTAGTCCTGTAGGCGATTTGCTACCTGTTTCTAACCAGTGATTCTTTCAAATTTCTGACAACAATCTGCAACCTAATGGGTTGGTTTAATGCAGATTGCTAGAAAATAAAGTTAAATAAGTACTAATGGATTAAGATAAATTTCCGCTGACACGAGATCTTTGAAACCCAACCGTTTATTTAGTCCCCAAAACGAATTGCCTTACACTTCAAAGTAGAGGGAGCACTGTGTATCAGTCAGGGACCTAATGTTGACATGAGCAGGCTGCATTCGGGTATGTGCCGTGGAAGAATCCAGGAAAAGTACCGATACACTTCCTGTCTGTTTAACTGATACCAGTCGAAATGCGTCATTTGAGGTAGTGGAAATTACTATTATGATTGCCTCATTGGCGGTCTTCATTGGGATTCGCTCACTCCGGCATAAATTACTCCCCATAGGTCCAAACGTTTGACATTTCCTTGACCTGGTTTACTTACTCAATGAAGTGACACTTTAATTTACCACCATTCTACATTTTGTTGGCTTTCCCACTTAATATTCAAAAGGACTGATTAAACACCATGTTCCAGTTTATGAAGCACATCTTTAATAGCATCGAAAGTTCCCTTAGGCATTATCGGAGTTACAAACACACGCTCACAATAATCGACACCAAAAGAATCGGAGCTACTGCTTTCACTTGTGTATGGCCTTGTTAAATCCACCTTACATGATCGTAAATAAGTAGTTTAGTTTCTATTGCCTGATTTGTACTTTGACAAAAAGTAAGTAAGCGTATTTGGACTAATGCCCTGCTTGAGAGGATGAGTGAATTCTAAATATATTTCTACGCTTATGCGTCATGCTGATGATACCGATAACGCAGTGAAATGCAATCGTTTGTAGTTAATATGGCTACGGGTGATGAGCATTTTTTCCTTGGAGCGGGAACTCCTAATTATTTGTGGAAGCCTTTGGCAACCTCTTTCTGTCTGGCCACAGATTGAGGAAAATGAATTACTAGGAACAACAAAGTGCAGTGCACTGTTATTTATTTCTATAGTTTTACATATTTTCTTTAATTACTTGCCTGACAAAACAGTGTAGGGGAAGAGGCAGGCCCTGCAACTATTTGGGCGTATCACACGGAGAGGGTTAATCGGCAGCCAGCACGCTAAAAAGTGGAGTGACGCAGAATCATATAAGATCCCACCAGATCAGGTTTAGTAACAAAAATGTCCATAAAAAATGTCCGGTACCATCAGTTTGATCTAAACGTCTCATCAAATTGTGCGCTGGAGTTGTCCTGAACGGTACTTGTCGCCTTTCCGTCGTCCGTTGTCGTAATGTTACAGGCAATTTTCCAACCTTTGGACTAAGCACCTGACTAGGATTCCGTCGTTTTCCACATCAACCGATAAGCGGTAATAATATTATGTAAAAGGATTTACGACTGCAAGGTAAACCGTGGAACTGTATGACCAGTTTGTAAGCAGGAAATACCTTCGAAGTGGATAAGTGCATTCAGTGCTTAGGCTTGTCCAATTTTCCGGTCAATTAACCGAACTTTGATCTGTTTTATCTGAGTTAAAACTTTTCATCTTAGACTGCAACGTTCATCGGGAGCTTACAATTGCGGTAACCGGATGTCAGTCCGCAACCGCAGAATCAAGACAATGCCGCATTATTGTTGCCTGAAAATGATTATGTTAAGAAGTCATAGTGTTTTTATTGCTCATCTACCACAGATTTGATTGGATTGACTACTTCAACAGAATAATCTGTTTTGAGCCGGTTTGACGTTTTAGTACACTACAGAGCATTTGGCTACCATTTCGCTTTCCCGTGCCATCAGATAGATTAGATGGACAACCTGGCTGCCATTAAATTTCTTCGTTTATTTCAACGCAAAGCGATACGGATTAAAGCAAACATATCAGTAGCTAACAGACGACAGATGTTTTGCGAAATAAATTTTTGTCGACATTTTCGTGTGTAAGAAAATGCAATCCGTGCAAAAACGAGCCTAATTTTCTCGGAGTCTTTGTAAATTTGCTTAGTCACTGCTTCTTCCCCAGTGATTCGCATTTTGGTCACTATATTTTCGTGTCCCTTTGTTGCCTTCGTGCTTTCTATACAGTTAGAATGAGATCTTTTTCTTCAAACTCAAAACCGGTAGGCTTGGTTTGCTTGGAAACCATTTTCTCATTGTTTTTCTAATTCTTTTCACTTACGGAAGAATTGGATCGCTTTCCTGCTTTGTCAAATACAATGCACTGGCACCGGAACTCGCGGGTTCAAAATTCGCTTGCCCTCGTTTTGGCTACCGTTCTATGGTTCTCCTTGCAGTGGACACCAACTCACCAAATCGGATATGATTCGACAGTTGCTGGTGAGCATGACGGAGACGCGCCGAATTCGTCCATCTGTCGTCGTGCGTTGGCCAATGTGACAAACAACACGGCCCGATGTTGGATTGCTCGCAACTTCCGCGGATGCCAGTTCGATTCCGGATTTTTCCCGTATCTCGTCTTTCAGTATTGCACTTTTGGGGAGCGTATAATTCCCACCGTATTTATGGTAGGCTTATTCATCTAGATGACGTATCACGTAAACTGGCAAGAGGAGTTAAATAACGAGGCGAAAGGATTATTTAAATATATTTGTTCTGACGCAATTTATATGTAGAAGTTTTCATCACTGTTGCACAGCATAGATATAAGTTTCATTAGAATTTTAGCTTTCATGTTCAGAGGTAATCCGTTTTCTGTTTATTTAAACACTCTTAATTTAAATCTGAAGAGAAATAAAAAACATGACATTTGGCTAAAAATCCTGGCAGAAGATTTGTTGCGGAAGAGAAGCGTGTTTCTCCTCGTTGTCCTGTTCATGAGCTTTGGGAAATATATTACATGGTTGAATCACATACTCTGTCTACCAGTTGGTCACTTGGTTAGTTTGATACGTACCTGGCTGATTGGTTCTTTTGATAGTCCAGTCTTTCATTGACTGACTGACCGATTAGTTTCCTGTTTGTTGGTTTATTGTATGGGTGCCCGCTTGATTGATGGATCAGTTGATCGGCTTGATGGGTGGTTGGTTATCCAGCCAACTAATGAATCAAAAAGGAAATAATTGGCCGCAATAGGTTCACTGTATTATAGGAATCAAACATTTAAACATCTAATATAAACATTTTTTTCAGTAGGTCGATAAAATCAGCTTTGGATCCGTCATCCAAAGTGAAGCATGCCCTCTTCTTTGATGAATTTGTAGCCAAATTAATTTTAGGATGAAGCAACAAATCTCCCAGGGCATTAAGGCGCTGTCGTTAGCGTCTCGTCGTGGTGAACATTTTTTAAACATGAATAATGCAGGTCATAATAAAGTGATTAAAAGAAATTTTGATCAATTTATTTTTTTGATTTAAGCTATGCATCACTACCAGATAAGTGGTATTAAACGAATAAACTATGCTACAAGCATGTCTTTCATGAAAAGAAAGGAATCACATCCGAAGGTGATCAATAAGTTATTTATATTCATAATGAAATTCCATGAAAGCAATTTATTTCTCTAACTTCATATTAGATTACTACCGATGCTGCATGCACCTTTATCCAGATAGAGAGGGAAAGTATTTTGAAGCTTCAAGTGTCGGCTGAAATCAGACTTTGATTAATCTTACAATAAAACGGAATGAAGTTGTTCTGTGCGGAAGATGAAATTGTTGCGTGGTTTAATTTTTGTAGTTGGTTAATTTCTTTGATGGATGTGTGGCGACCAACAATATGCTTACAAAGAAGAAATATCTAGAGGGAATTTCTGCGAGGCACTATTCCGCTTTATTATATTAATTTGAACTGTTCACACTGAAAATGATAAAATGGGAGAATTTACCTTCGAGGGATTAAAAGAAAACGCAATACGGTAAGCAGAATTTCGCCGTTGCGGTGACGGAGACATTATATTAATTCTAAAAATGTAGACAACATAAAATGACGGCTTTCTGTGCGAATGAATCTTGATGTTTCTTACACCAGAGTTTGGCAAACATGTCAGTTTGATTAGAGCAATTTGCTTTAGTCTGAAGTGAATCTGATGAGAGCGCCCTTGGGTCTAGGTTAATTCTTATAAAAACATGTCAATTTATAAATCTCAATTTTATTCCAAATGTGTTTGATAACCTGAAGTGGAGGTCTAATGGACCACCTAAGCAATGGATACTGGCGTCGAAATTCCGAAAGTTCTCAGAGTATGAGGTAAAGATGCTTTTGCCAAAGCTGATGGGGACAACTTTAAAATGACCAAATATTTGCTAAGAAACAGTGGCCAGTCCATCAGTCGCATCGGCTTACTGATGTTTGGTTTCTGGAAATGCATGCATCAGATGTGAAGAATGAATCTTACCTTGTCCCGATTAGCAGGTTTGTATTGCGTCATAGTACCGATATGCGGAAAGTGTCTAAGATGAAATATCGGCCAAGTTCTCAGCATATCTACTCGCTGGATAGCAAAAAGGCCTACGGATTGTTACCAAAAGGTTTCGCCACGTCTTTGTGAATAAAGAAAATACAAACCCGATGATTTCGTTGTTTATGTTGTTGTATGATGCAGCGGAATGCGCTCAAGTTACTCTTGTGACCGACAAGTCTTGCAAATAGGCAAGACAGTTTGCAATCAAAACATGTAAGCTTGCGCGCATCCTTCGTTGCTTTTCCCTTAATAAAGGAATCATGGGCTGGATCGTCACACTGATGTTCTGTGGTATTGATATACGCTGAAAGAAGCCATCCACTTGGCCGATGAGTACCGCATTAATAAACTCATTTGACCCGTCCGTGCAGTAATTCCGTTATGGTGGACGAAGCCCACAGGCCATTGCTATAGCCACAAGTCTCTTGGATTGCAAAAAGCCAAAATACAGAGCATGAACTTTCGGGGACATCTTGCAATTTGCATTTGTGACGCACATATACCGTGAATGAATAATTAATCTGTTTTTATTAGCAATTTTAGGAAGAAACTAATACCACCACAGCGTTGAAGGTAATGCCGCGTACAGATTAATTTCTGTATTGCATACATGCGCGTGTGTAGATGTACGTATGTATGTATGCATGTATGTATGTATGTATGTATGCATGTATGTGCGGATGTGCACACAGACAACAGAATATGTAATGCTGTTCTGTTATGGTTTCAACCCATCTACACTATTTTCTCAACAAGCATATTCGATTTTGTTCATCTCAACTACTGGCAATTGTAGGATATCATGAAGTCCATTGGTAGGTGTTTTTATTGACTAAGCCGTAGCAAGAACTGGAATGGTAATTTTCGAAAGAGTCGTGTGCTAGAAACAAAAAAATTACAAACAAAAATATAAGAACGGCATGGGTCGAATCGCAGTAGGCATATCAGGTAGCATTTACACTTACAAGGTCACAAATATATGAAGGTATGCAAGCTGACGTTTGCAGAGCGCACGTGCCTCACTGAGTTCATTTGAGGATCTTGAGAAGTGGATTCATCAAAATAAGCTTTGTGCAGTAGCCACCCTAATTACACTGCATAACAGTAAAAGAAATTGGAAAAAGCGATCGAGAACGACAGCTCCTGCAATTCATGTCAAAGAAAACAAAACATATTTTGGGGTGCATACTAATGGTAAAGCTTCCTTCTCCGATCCGATTCTACAGTGTGGTTGCTGTTTTTGACTATTCTGACGAAATTGCGGAAGAACGGGACTATGTCCAAGATGTATTGAGAGAATCAAACTGTTTTCATGAAACTGACATCCAAGTGTCGATTTTAATTGTGTTCGCTTATAGCTGTTCTTCGCTTTCATTGGGAAAGGTGGAAGATTTTCAGTAGAACAGGGGAACTATTCCCATTTTCATTGGCAGCGGTGAAACTCAACAATTTATAGAGTCAATTGAGAGAGAAAATTAGTGATACGTCTGACGTGTTGTTATAAAGCGATAGTTATTACCAAAAATAAACAACCTTTTCGGTTCGTCATCATATCCCTCGTAAACGGTGTAACACTGGCAACGACACATTCCCATATTCGATCTTCTTTTATTAAAACATCTGGTTTGATAGATTTTGTGCAAATAAGTCAAAAGCGTTGTTGACTTAATTGTCAGCGGCCCATGGTCTGTATACTGGAATGCCATATTATCTTACGCTGTTGCGAAAAAGATCTCAGTTATAAAGTTCAATTCAATTTCTGTCGATCTATTGAGCAAACTTTGGATCATATTTCCGACTTCGAAGACAGCAGAAATGAGTGAATTTTGCATGGTTATTTGATTTTTCTGATTACCGATTTCGAAACGATACCAATTAGCTCGGCATAAATAAAGAGGAAATGTGTCGATTTAAATAGGACCAAATTCAGGATACAAGAGGGAAACTGCTTTTAGCAGGAGAAAACTAACCAAATAACAGGGGGATGAGAAAGACGAACAGGTGGAAAGTCGATACCATGATGGTAGCGACGAGGCACGTCTGACCAAGACGGCCATGCAGTTCGCTTGCGTTGGAATTCCGAAAATAATTTGCCAAACGTGAACGAGCAACACAAGATTTAATTTGAAAACAGTGCGTAGCCAGGCTAGAACGCAGGATAAGGCACGGAAACGCGAAGCGTAACACGAATGAAGCATGGAGAGTGTTCACTGAGTGAACCATTGCACAGGTTACGGGTTGCTAGTTTAAGCCCAGTGAAAATGCTGCCCGGAGTAAAAACTCAAACTTAGAAAGCCTAACCGTGAGGACATTCTGAACGAAACTGTGTTCTAGTAGAAACAAAAACTACGGAGACCGAGGTGTGATCGGGAATGGCGCGAAATAAGCTGGGAAGTAAGAAACGAAGATTATGTGACATTTTTTCACACGGGTAGAAGTGCCGTCGCATAAATTTTTATTTTTCCGACTTGCGTATATTGCACCTTGAGTAGAAATTACTACTTTTCTCTTTTAACAGATACTTTGGCTGGTAGTTCTTCTTGGTGCATTCGCTACCATTGCAGACTCCTTGTAAGTTAAATTGTTCTTTTCAATCAAAGTTATGGAATGAAAATTCGGTCTGTCTACGAAGTCTTTGCTCGTCTAAACACATGCCTGTTTCTAACGAACTTGTGCTCTAACGTCATTTCGCGGTTTTTGTGCAGTCTTCAGTTAACCGTCATATTTTATCTCCATTTCCATATTGTAGTTTCAGTCCGTCATTGATCGCGCTAGCACGTGCCATGCGAATGAGTCAAAACTTGGCCGTATCCTTTTTATCAGAATACCGTGACTTTCAGTGCTCATTAACAATTCAGACTGCACGTTGTAACCAACAGCCGCTGATTCATTATCTATCAGATTTTCCATTCCTAAACGGTTTCTACAAGCAATCAATTTAGGTGGCTTAACTTTATCCAAATATGAATCAGGAAATCTATACAATAAGAACTGAGCAGTTTGCAAAGATCGCTGTTAAACCAGCTTTGGGGTAATAACACAAAAAAGGTAGATACAATAATAAAAAGCAGATGATAGAGACATGGATAGATAGATAGATAATTAGATAGAAACAGATGTAGATCACATATATATTGTTGGATAAGTGGATAGATATGTAGATCGATATGTAGTTAAATAACCAAATAGATATATAAGTAGACATTTCCGCGGATACTTAGAGTGACGTGTAGTTAGATATTTAGAGACATAGGTATGTATATGTCTATATACATGGAAAAAGAGAGGTGAATAAATGTATAGGTTGACTAATTGACAAATCGACAAATGGGCTCGCTGATAGATAGATAGATAGATAGATAGATAGATAGATAGATAGATAGATAGATAGATAGATAGATAGATAGATAGATAGATAGATAGATATATAGATAGATAGATAGATAGATAGATAGATAGATAGATAGATAGAT